>CM053582.1:514606546-514617577 GCA_028627135.1 Pseudochirops cupreus
GATTGAATCTTCCCACTTGATGAGGCATTTGCAGAGGCCATAAGTATTTCACTGTGGCTGGGCCCAAACCTCTGTTACTAGCCTGGCCCTCCATTTCCCACCCTTGAGCCTATCAAAATATCAATCCACTCTTGCATTGACCTCATTGACTCCTCCTGAAGACCCTCCCCAAACTCCTCCTCTACACCACCCATGGATTCCTCTGTATATAAGAATCCCATCTCCCTTCCATGTAGTGTGAGAGCACCACAGAAGGCCCTAGCACAGACTTATTCTGTGACAGACTTACTCTGTCCTGCTTGCCCAATGCAAGCATCACAGATACCTAGGCTCCTTAAGAGTCTACTCAATATGGCGAACTATTAATAAACTTTGTTTTACTTTGGCTGAGAAGACTTGAGTCGAATTCTTTCGGCAGGACCTGGCATCTTGGAATTTTGGAGTTTTAGGCAACCCTAACCCTCTTTGGGTAAACCTCTTCAGTGATTTGGGGCATGGCTCCACAACAGCTTGTCTGAAATAGATCTGAGTGTTCTAACAGCTCAGTGTGAGTCAACAATGACACATTGTAGCCCACCCCACCCCCCAAAAAAACTGATGCAGGATTGGGGTTCACTGAGAAAGTATGGGTGTCCAGAACATGGGCGCGGGGTGTGTGTGTGTGTGTGTGTGTGTGTGTGTGTGTGTGTGTGTGTGTGTGTGTGTGTGTGTGTGTGTGTATGTGTGTGTAAGAATACTGCTACACTCTTAGATCCCACCTGGAATGAGAACTGTGTGCACCAAGTACCACCTTATAGGAAGTACATTGACAGGTGGGAGAACACCCAGAGGAGAGTCTTTCTATCACACACACACCCCCCATGCTCTTTACCTCAGCTATACCCTCAGGACTTCTGCCCCCAAAAAAATAAATAAATAAACTTTATTTTCTGTGGCTTTGCCCCTAGAGTATTAGCTCCTTAAGATTAGGGAGTCTCAGTATTCCTATTTGTATCCCTAGCACTCAGCCCAGAGCTTGGCACATATTAAACATTTAAATGTATTTTCATTCATTTATGCAACTAAGATTTGGCGGGGCATCAAAACCATGTCCTTTAAAGGTCATTTGAAGGAACTGGGTTTGGGGGTTGGTTGTAGAGACAGGATATGATTTCTATCTTCAAAGATTTAGAGGATTATAACATTACAGAAAAATTAGAGTTATTCTGCTTGACCTCAAAGGGCAGAAAAAGCATTTGTCAGAGGTAAATTTAAGCTGAATGTAAGAAAAACTTGGGTAGAAAAAGTCCCGTTTCTTCCCTTTGGTGCTAAAGCTCTCATTTGAGGCAGCCAGGTGTCACCATAGATAGAGAGCTGAGCCCCTGGAGTTAGGAAGACATGAGTTCAAATCTGCCCTCAGACACTTACTAGCTGTGTGTGACCTTGGGCAAGTCCCTTAACCTCTATCTGCCTCGGGTTCCTCAACTTTAGAATGGGAATGATAATAATAATTACACCTATCTCCTAGGGTTGTCATGAGGTTCAAATAAGATAATACTTATAAAATGACTGGCACGTAGTGGGTGCTGTATAAAAGCTTCTCCCCTCCACATTAGTAAAGTTTCATCCTTTAAAGGAAGCTTTACCCAAACTCTCTTAATATTAATTATTATTAATTATTAATTATTTCCTATTTATTTTGTATTTATCTTGATTTGTATATATTTGTTTGTATATATTGTATATATATTGTATATATTGTCTTTCCCATTAGATTGTAAGCTCCTTGAGGGCAAGGACTGTCTACTGTCTCTTTTTGTATCCCCAGTACTTAGTACAGTACCCAGCACATAGCGATGCCTTAATAAATGTGTATTTATTGATTAAAGTGTCTAGGAAATAGCAAGTGTAGAGGTAGGAGGACTAAGTGAAAGACAAAAAGACATTAGTAAGAAGTTGGCACACACACATACATATATATGTATATAGATAAATAGATACACAAATATGATTCAATTCACACTTATTTGTTTAACAATATTTAAATATGCATCTATATTTTTCGTCACATTTGTGTATTGTGCAATGAGCTTTAAAAGAAAGATTTATATCATTGAGATCCTCTCGTTTTCTCTTTGGACAAAAGAAGTAACCAAATGCCAACAACATCTGAGGTGCACTTTAAAGATCGGAGGTTTGCCTAATGATAAAGCTTTGAAAAATTTTACTTTTTCATAATCTATGTTTTTTAAAGAGTAAAATATTTTTTTAATCCTGGCTCTATGCCCTGGATATAAATGGTGATATGAAAAAATATGTAAATGTAGACCCATATGTGTAAAAATAGATATGTATACACATAAATATGTATGTTCATATGTGAAAATATGTATCTTTTTTGGAAGAGATGATGAAATTTTGCTTTGTAGGCAAAGGTTTGGTCTTTAAAGTTCTCTCTAGGGAATACTTAAGATGTCATTGGCTATTGATTACTTCTAAGAGAAAATGGGAAGATATTCTTAAAGTTTTAAATCCTTTTAAAATCCATTATCAAGACATAGGTGTGATCCTGAAAATTGTCAAGGACATAAATATTTTATAAATTTAGCAACTTTAAATGCAATAGAGAACTTAAGTATTTAAAAGCACCCTATGGTGAATCATTTAGTAAAGAATCCTTTTTTGTGATGTGAATAATTATCACTATATATCCATATCACCACATGCCTCAATCAAATTTATTTAAAGCAAAATATCATATGTGCCCCTAATTTACTTAATATTCCTTTTTATTTGCATAAAATTTTAGGTTTTTTTTCAAAGAGCATTCACACTTCTTAATTTATCTTCAAAACAGCTCTATAAAAGCAGCTACATTTTTTTTTCCCTTTTGATAGTTGAGGAGCCTAAGGCTTAGAGCTTAATTAAAGTCAATCATCCAGTTAGGGAACAAGCTAGAACTAGAATATAGGTCTTCCAGCACCTTATGTTTATTCTAAGAGCCATTACCTTTCTTTTTGACTTTTGGGCTGTCTTAGAAGAATACAGAGCTGAATCAATCCATATAGGATTCAAAGCTGTGGTTCTGGGGAGTGTTATTCCAGAACTGTTGATAAGCTATACTTTCACCAAATACTTTCATTTTTGCTAATGAGACAGCAATTTAAACTGGAAACAAAATTTATATTATATCAACATCCTGGAACAAAGATGTTTGCTTCTCTAGGAACAATTGAAATATGCAAAAAGAAAAAGAGCACACTGTCTTTACTACAACTCATCATCATCATCATCATCGCCATCATGCACAACAAATATTTATTTATTATCTACTATTTAGGTAGAGCTATGTTGGGCTTGTGTTGTGTTTGTGTTTGTCCTTCATTTTTGAAGAGGACCGTGGCATCAGGGAAATGATGACATGACTTGCAGTTGACTTTGATTTGAGTGAGTGAAGCCTGTGCAAGGTCACCAGCCTCACTTTCTCCTCCAGAGCCATCTGGATCCAGTGACCTGATATTCATCAGAATGACTGGAGATGACCCAGGATGCAATGGGAGACCCTGGCCCTTTTAAGCTAAGTCTTTTTCACCTACTCACTTGGAGTGAGGTAGCACCCATTCAGTGAACAGGTCTTCTTAAGAAGTGAGTCAAGGGATGGCCTCTTAAATTAGAAAAAAAGAAAAAAAATCAGGCTGGGAGGGGAAGACCCTCAGGGTTGCTGTTTTAAAGAGAAACACTTACCACTGACATTCACTGTAAGCCAAGAGGGCCCAAAATACAGCTATTAAGTGGAGCTTGGGCCAGGAGCTCTTGTGGCTCACTGTATGAGCTTCAGAGTGAACTGGTTTGGAAGGAAGGGAGGAAAGGAGGAAGGAAGGAAGGAAGGAAGGAAGGAAGGAAGGAAGGAAGGAAGGAAGGAAGGAAGGGAGGAAGGAAGGAAGAGAAGGAGGGAGGGAGGGAAGTAGGAACGGAGGAAGGAGGAAGGAAGGAAGGAGGGAGGAAGAAAGACTCAAAAAGAGAGAGGGAGGAAGGGACAGAGAAAGAGAGAGAGAGAGGAAGGAAGGAAGCAAGGAAGAAAGAAAGGAATCACTGAATGGGCATTATCTCACTCTAAGTGAGTATGAAAAGGCCTTAGCCAGTTCACTATGTTGGGCACTGAGGATACAAAAGCAATAGACAAGATCTCTGCCTTCAAGGGACTTGAAATCTAATTGGACACACAATGCACATACTTAAAAAGATGACATATGCTACCTTGCATTGTTATACATTTGCCAAACAAATATTACAAATTATTTCCTGAATTAAGAGGAAAGAATGAATACCAAAGGTCTAGGAAGGCATTCTGAAGAAAGTGAGACACAGATGTGTGGAAAGGAGGAAGGAAGGCCCGGGGTGGAGTGGTGGCAGTGGGGGGAGTTGTGAGCTAGGAGCAAAAGCAGGGCTATGGATGGTTTATTTGGGAAACAATAAATGCAGCTGGGTGGTGCCATAGTGCACCGAAATGCTGGGCCTGGAGTCAGGAAGACTCATCTTTCCGAGTTCCAATCCAGCCTCACAGACGCTTACTAACTGTGTGACCCTGGGCAAGTCACTTAATCCTGCTTGCCTCAGTTTCCTCATCAGTACAATGAGCTGGAGAAGGAAATGGCAAACCACTCCAGTGTCTTTACCAAGAAAACCCTAAATGGGGTCATGGAGAGTTGGACACTGAACAACAATAATAAAACCAGTAACTCAGTTTGGCTGAAGCTCAGAAGTCCTAGACTTGAGGAAATAAACACAAAGCAAGGCAGCATGTAAAACGTCTTTGCCTAGCAGTGGTAGGCATTTAAGTGCTAAAGGAAAAGGTTGAAGAGGCAGATACATTAGGTAGGAGAACCAGATAGTGAAGTGATTTAGACTTTATTCTGTAGACAGTAGGGCACCAGTAAAGGATTCTGAGGAGGGGGAGGACTTGCAAAGTGATCATTTAGAAAGATTATTTTCACATCAGTAATGCAGAATGTTGGGAGGAGGTGGGGAGACGTGGAGCTAGGAGACCCTGGCAATGATCCAAGTGTGAGGTGTTAGATGAAAAGGGATGAATTACAAGGGTGTTTCAGTGAAGAAAATGACACAATTTGGTCACGTTAGTGGTCTGGGTTAAACAGGAGAGGAATGATCCTTTCCTGAGAAGATTCTGACCTGAGAGATAGGAAGAACAGTAGTACGCCGAGAGAAGTGGGGTCACTGAGAAGAGATGCTGGCTTGGGAGCAATGTAATGAGTCCATTTCTGACATGCATTTAACTTGACATTGAGATGCCTCCTCCAGGCCTTTCCTAGTGCTCGTACCTTTACAATTGCTAGAGATTTCCTTTCTAAGGCTATTCTCTATCTGTCTGGTATGCATGGATTTATGTAGTGTAGTTCTCCATTGGAATTGAAGCTACTTGAGGGCAGGGGATGTTTTTGCTTTGTCTTTATGTCCCAAGTGCTTAGCACTGGTGCCTGGCAGATAATACCTGCTTAATAAACACATTGATTGATTGATTGATTTAAGTGAAGATACCCCCCTTATGCATGTTTGTAAAGTAAGAAAATAGTCTGGTATTCATGCCCTCACAGTTTTTTACCTTTTTCCTGTCATCAGAACCAGCTCTCAGGCTTTTGCACTTTATTGTGAATGAATTTAAGTCAGTCTGTCTTTTTTTAAAACTCTAATTTTGGAACGAAAGCCTTTGTCTCCTGTTAAAAGAATTTCAGATTGAGAGAACAGGTTGGAAAGGTTTTTGAGGGCATAGGAAAGTATTCTTGGAGATTCTAAAATTATGCCATTCAAATGACTGCCTATTTCGCCTATCTGTAAGCAAAATTTCTTCTACTTTTTGTTTGTTTGTTTCAAGTAGACAACCATATTATGGGCAGGTAGGTGGTATTGTCAATGCAGTGCTGAGCCTGGAGTCAGAAAGACTCAACTTCATGATTTCAAATCTGGCCTAATCACTTAGTAGCTGTATGTCCCTGAGCAAGTCACTTACCACTTTTTGCCTTAGTTCCTCATCTTTAAAATAAACTGGAGAAGGAAATGGCAAAACAGTCCATTACTTCTGCCAAGAAAACCCTAAATAGGGTCACATCAAATAGGACTGACCAACAACAATGTATAAACAAGATGCATCTACTTCTAGTGATCCATTTTTGATTAGCTAAGAAGAGAGGAGCAAAATTGGTTAAGTAAACACACTGGCCCCAACTTAAGGAACTTTAAATAGCTTGGATGAATTCCCAGTTTGAGTTCCAGTTTTGAAAGTTGAGGAATCCAGGCTCAAGAACATTTTGTGTAGGAGATCCCTGGGGGCTGGGAGTAGGGTTGGGAGAGGAGGAAACTTGGTCTCCTCCTGATGCCCCATCTGCCATATCATCAGATACACTGGACAAATGAGAAAGAACCATCTCCAGCCAGGAGCCTGAGGCAATGCCCAAGGATGGGCACAGATTCATAGATGGTCACCTGAAGAAGTAAACACTTTCAAGGAGTGTGACGTTCTCCTCAGCTTCTTACGGCAGAAAAAGTGCCGTACATGAACTCAAGATGGAAGCAGAAGCTGGGAACCTAGTTGAATGGTCCACTTAGTAAAGAGTTAAATGCCTGAAGGAATATAGAGATGCCACTAAAGGGGAAAGGAAAACAGAAAGGGGATTGTGGGAGTAAATAACAACAGTAATAATGATATCTAGCATTTATATGCCACCTACTATGTGTCAAGCACTTTACAAATCTTATCTCATTTGATCCTCACAATAGGCCTAGGTGGTAGGTACTATCATCTCCATTTTATAGATGGGGAAACTAAGGTAAACAGGTTAAGTGACTTTTCCAAGGTCATAAAGGTAGTAAGTGTCTGAGGCTGGATTTTGAACTCAGGTCTTCCCGACTCCCAGCCTAAAGTGCCATCCACAAGCCACCTACATGCTTCTATTTGTGCCTGAGATAACATTCACCTTTCCCAGATCGGTTTATGGAGGACATAGAATTTTAGAGATGAAAAGGACCTTAAAAATCATATAACCCAATCTCCTCAATTTATAAATGAGGAAACTGAAGTTGAGATATGTGATTTTAAGGCAAAAACAAACCCAAAACCCCAGAGGCCTCCCTACTCTAAGGACAGTGCCCTTTCCCCTTTGCCCCACTAACAGGGGACTTTTAATTCCTAACTGAAGAGTTTCGATTGAATATGATAAGCAATAGGGACCCACTGTAGATCCCTAAGTATGAAAGTGACATGATGAGATAATGGTGTTTGAAGGAAATGATTCCTGGCAACCAAAGCAAATTGAGAAAGCTGGGAGAGGAACTCATTTGGTGACTGTTTGCATCAATTCAGGCACAAGGTGGTGAAAGCCTCCCATGATTTCTTTGTCAAACCCTCTACTTCTGAACTTCCCTTGGCCAACTATTTAAATTATTTTTTCAGAGTTTTCATTTAAGTCTTATCTCAATGTAATAAAGTTATCACTTTAAAAAAATACAGATAGATGGGGGCTGTGGGAAGGAGGCAAGAGGAAGGAAAAGAGAGGCATTGTCCTTCCCACTGTTGAGCCTGGGCCTACATTCCACACACCCTCCACTGTCACTTCTGTTAGTCCTGTGAGAACAAACTCCACATATCTTGGATAGTTTATTTTCACTTACAACTAAATACAGTACAAACCAACCCATAAATTTTTCCTTGCTAGTTCACCCTCCCTTTGGGCTTCTAAGTCTCCTTTACACATAAAATAAATCAAACCCACTTATAGAAGCCTTATGTATATTGCTATCTCTCTACAAGAAGGGTAAGGGAATTAATAATATTTTATTTTTTTCCCAATTACAAGTAAAGAGAATTTTTGTCATTCATTTTTTTTTAATTTTGAGTTCCAAACTTTCTCCCTCCCTCCTTCATTTCTACCTTCCCAGAGACAGTAAGCAATTTGATAAAGATTAAACACATTTTCCAAACTTTCTCCCTCCCTCCTTCATTTCTACCTTCCCAGAGACAGTAAGCAATTTGATAAAGATTAAACACATTTCTATATTAGTTATATTGTGCAAAAAGAAAAGCCAAAAGAAAAAAATGCAAAAAGGATGAAAATAAATATCCTTCGATCTACATTCAGACTCTCTCACTTACTTCTCTGAATGTGGATAGCACTTTTCACCGTGAGTCCTTTGGAATTTGGATCATTGTATTGCTGAGAATAGCTACATCATTCACAGTTGATCATTGTACAATATTGCTGTGACTGTGTACAATGCTTTCCCGGTTCTTTTCACTTCACTCTGTATCAGTTATACTGTTTAAGTCTTTCCAGGTTTTTCCAAGAGTGTCCTCCTCATCATTTCTTATAGCATAGTAGTATTCCATCACAATCATATACCACAGCTTGTTCAGCCATTTCCCAATCAATGGACATCTCAATTTTCAGGAACAAGCATTTATATTGTGCCTACTATGTTCCAGGCGCTGTATGAAGAACTTATTATATATATTCTCTCATTTGATCCTCATAACACCCCTGCAAAGTAAGTGCTGTTATTATCCCCATTTTATAATGGGAGAAACTCTGACATATATAGGTTAAATGACTTGCCTGAGATGACGAAGCTAGTGATCTCCGAGACTCTAGGCCCAGTACTCTCTCCACTGTACCACTTAGCTGCCTACAAGGTAATTTGGTATTTAGAGGCATGTCCTCTCCACATCACCTCCCTACCCTGCTACATTTGCTCTGTCTTTTCTCAGCTATGGATTCTAATTGTTGCCTGCGTGAAAACACTCATCATTCTCTCACAACAAAAGATATGAGACATGAGATGGAAAACAAAAGCAAAACCCCAGAATTTTTAAACCTGTAATACAATACTGCATTAAGTGAGCATATACAACATATACTATTTAGAATCAAAGTAGAGAAAAACATCGTAACATTACCCGAAATTTAGGAATATTTCTGAGAATTTTGGGTAATTTGGCTACTTTCGTGAGTGGAGGGCATTCCCTGTGAGGAATACTCCTTACCAGTTCCATTCACTACCATCTTTGTCATTTATACTCTTAGAGAGTACCTGGGACCCTAGGGGGCTAGGTGATTTGACTCACAAAGTCAGTATGTGTTATTTCTCTGGAAAACACTTTCCAGGCAGAGCTACTGGACTGTGAAGGCAGTAGTTCTCAAATGGAGGGGCTGTGAGTTTCCCTGAATATGCCTAGAAATCCCCAGCTACCATCCCCAGATGCAGTTTGCAGCCTGTTTTTCCCAACTTCACTTCAGGTAAGTCATGATAGAAGTTCCATGGAGGTTCAAAGGTGATTCCTCTTCTGGGGTCCTGGGAAAGGAAGGAAAGAAGATAAGGAGGGGAAAGGAAAGGAAAAGCAAGGGAATCATAGGGTTCAGACAATGGGTCAGGAGGCCCAAATCCTCAAGAATCCTTCTTTGTCACCAACTAAAACACTGTATGCGTTAATTCCTCAAGTCAAAGAAGACTGTTCCCTGAGCAAAAAAATAAATAAATAAGGGTTTAAGGACCACTCCTATGGAAGAAAAATGAAGAAAAAATAAAGAAATATTTTATTTATGAAAAAACTATCCATAGGAGATAAATAACTAAATACAAAACAATCCAACTACATACAATACAATTCAGTGTTGATGGAATCATGAGGAAACTAGAATCTTCATACTTTTGTTGGGAATCCAGTTGAATTCTACAAATATTTATTAAGCACCTGCTATGTGTCAGACACCATCAGAAAGAAAAACAAAACAGTCCATATGTATGCGCAAGGAACTTATATTCCACTGGGGAAAAATAGTGTTTACATAGACAAGTAAATAAAACAAATGTGAAAGAAATGCAAAATAATAGTGGAAGAAGAGACGGAACAATAACAACTTAGGAAACCAGGAAGTGATGCTTGAGCTGAGCCCCAAAGGGAGAAAGGAGACTGATAAAGAAGGACTGGCCAATGAGGTCCCACTCCTTAGTACTAGGCACAGTGCCTGACGGATTCCTCACATATATGTTTGATAAACCTTTTTCTAGTCACATAAATACATATGTATCGGAGGGTTTTCTATCTACCTACCTACCTATAAATCAGAGGGTCTTGATCTCTACTTTGGAGAATATTCAATACTCTGTGTTTGTTTCCTGTTTGCTTACTATATATCATTGTGAGGCTTTCTGGTTGACTGTTGACTAGTCAAAAGAGAATTGGGATAAGAACCACAGAATGTATACTTACTATAGTCAGTCAATTGCTTAGCATTAAGAAGAACCTACCATATGCCAGTCACCAGGCTAGGCTCTGGAGATACAAAGACAGAAGCAAAATAGTCTTTGCCTTCAAGGAGCTCACATTCTATTAGGTAAAATAACATTACAAAATAATGTGTGTGTGTGTATGTGTGTGTGTAACATATGTGTGTATATGTGTATATTATAGTCTCAAATATATAATATCTACAAACCAAATATGAGATATCAGGGCCAGATGGGAAGGAAAGGAAGGCACTTAACAGCTTAGGAAAAGCTTCATGTAGCAAGCTTTGAAGGAAACTAGGGATTCAGAGGTACCTAGGTGGCTCAGTGAATAGAGTTATCAGCCTGGAGTCAGGAAGACCTGAGTTCAAAATCCAGCCTCAGACATGAACTAGCTATGTGACCCTGGACAAGTCATTTAACCTGTTTGCCTTGGTTTCCTCATCTATAAAATGGAGATAATAGCACTTACCTCTGAGGGCTGTTGAAGTATAAAATGAGATGTTCATAAATGAGATGTTTATAAATAAAGATTTATAAATGAGATTATAAATTATAAAATTATAATTATATAATTATAAATTATAAAAATTTGTAAATGAGATAATGTTGATAAATAAAGCATGTTACAAACCTTAAAATGCTATATAAATGAAAGCTGTGATTTGGTGAGGATAAAGTAATATGATAAACTATAGAAAGAGTATATTCTAGACATGAAGGATATCTTCTATAAAGGTATGGAGATGGTCAGCA
>CM053582.1:514617677-514709948 GCA_028627135.1 Pseudochirops cupreus
TTGGAGCCAGATTATAAAGGATGTTAAATGTAAATGTAAATTGGTATTGGCTTTTTTGAAAACAATGTAGAACTATGGACAAAAGTCACAAAACTGTCCATACTCTTTAACCCAATGCTCAGATTATATAATAGGGACATCATTACAATAAAGTAGATATAACTATACAAAAATAACTGATATATTTTTTAAAAAAACTAGAAACGACATATATTAACCAACAAATTGGTTTTTCTGTATCAGTAAAATAAGATATTATTATCCTGCCAAAAAATGACAAATATGCAGACCACAAGGAAATATAGAAAGATATATAATGTGATACAAAACAAAGATGGAATTTCTTTTTTTTCTTTATCTTAAAACTTTTAATTTCTCTTTTTTAAAAATGTCTATTTTATTTTAGGTTTTTAGGTGTGTTTTGATTCTTTTTTTCTTTTTTTCCCCTTTATTTACTTTTGGTTTACAACATTCAGTTCCACAAGCTTCTGAGTTCCAAATTTTCTCCCTTCCCTCTCCTTCCCCCTCACTCCTTATGGCAGGATGTAATTCAATACAGATTCTACAAATACTGTCACATTAAACATTGGTCAAGTTGTAAAGAATTATAACTAATGGAATGAACAATGAAAAAGAAGAAACAAAACAAAAAAAAGAGAGAGCAAGTAGTTTGCTTCCATCTGCATTCAGACTCCATAATTCTTTCTCTGTATGTGGACAGCCTTTTCCATCATGAGTCTTTTGGAGTTGTCTTATAGCCTTACAATGCTGAGAGGAGCCCAGTCTATCAAAGTGAGTCATCACAGACACTATGTGTCTATAATTGTGTACGATGTTCTCCTGATTCTGCCCCTCTCACTCAGCATCAGTTTATATAAGTCTCTCCAGGTTATTATGAAGTCCGTCTGCTCCTCATTTCTTTTAGCACAATAGTATTCCATTACATTCATATACCACAATTTGTTTAACCATTCCCCAATTGATGGGCATCCAAGAGAATTTCTTTAAACAACATTTACATGGACTAAGGCTATATTTAAAAACCGGTTAGCAATCAAACCTCTTAAGTGCACATACATAAAAGGGATCAGTAGGAATTCACAAAGCAAGTTAATTATTATTATTTAAAGTTTAAATTTTGATACTTAAAGTATCAGTATTTTGTCAGAGTAGGTACACCAACACAGATACCAAACTGTCTCTGCCTTAGTAGATGGCCTTCAAGAATTGCTATGATTAGGGGTGGCTAGCTGGCACAGTGAGTAGAGTACCAGTACTGGAGTCAGGAGGACCCGAGTTCAAATCCAGCCTCAGACACTTGATACACTTACTAGCCATGTGACTTTGGGCAAGTCACTTAACCCTAATTGCCCTCCAAAAAGCAAAAAAAAAAAAAAATTGCTACAATTGGAAAATTTATTACCCTGAAGTCAATCTGATGTTGAGCCCCTTCAAATTTAGCTAGGTTGTCCCTTAGACAGTCACCTCATAGTTTGTTGCTGGGCCTGGACTCAAAACCATTCCACCTTAGAAGAAAACCAGAACTTGTTTCCCAAAGGCAATCCTGCCCTGCTCATCTTCTTCTATTCAATTCTGGGCTCAGTTTATAGTCCATTTCCAGCGTTTGTCCAAGATATACGTACTGATGGATCAGTTCTTATGAATTGTCCATCTAACTGCACATTTTAGTCAGGGCATTAATAATCTGTACATACATTGAGGGTATTCATGATGAAGGAACTAGAAGGGAGCAGTTAGGCTTTTGCAAACAATAGCCTGCAGCAGCCATTTTTTGTAGTCATGCAGTAGACTGAAAGGTTTAGGAAATACGTGATTCCACTGTACTTTTCTATAATTTTTTTTTTGTAAAGCATAATGCCATCTTATAGGCTGTCCTCCAATAAGACGTCTACCCTGCATGTCAAAAATCTTATGAGATTCCTCAAGAGATGCCACAAAAGAGATGCTTTTGTCCAACAACCTTCTGATCAATGAATATCAAGCAAAGCACAAGACAGGAAGATGCAAGCTTGCCAAAGGTTTTTGTTACCATCATGGAGCATGTCCAAGAGAGAGCAAATGGAAGAGGGATTCCTTATAGGCAGTGAGTTTCTCCATATTCTCCTATTTATGTATCATATTGTTCTGGGGCTTATATAGTCAACATTCAGTCTCCTAAGTAAGACCTATCATACATAAATATATGTTGGCTTGTTTTCTAAATCAAAATGTAAAGTTCTATGGTTTATTTGGGGTTAGATCCTATATTCTGTTTATTTGTATTTTTAGGAATATTAAGTTTATAATATAAATATTTTAAATTAATTATTGAATTAAATTTGATTTTATTATAAAAATTTAATGGTTTTTAAGAGATTGTATTCTAGTTCTTAAAAAGAACAATAAACTAATAAGGTTATCTATTTATTTATTTTTACTGTTTTTATATATTTATTATTCAACATATCTATTTAGGGTCCTATAATATTTTTAAGGATTTGGAAAGTTATGCTCTCAAATATATAATTCTCAAATCAAATCATTTGTCCATTCAGTTATATAGAACCAGACAAGTTTTACCAAGTTGTCTTTTGAAGCAGATTCTGAAATTTGGCCGTGGTAATTTGGGCAGAATTCAATTAAATGTCTAGTTGCATCTAGGTCAGTTTCCTTTTTTTCAAGGAGCCTTTTTGTTGAAGGGAGAAAAGGCTTATAATTTAACTTGTCATTTTCAAAAAATATACTATAGCAAAGTACTGCCTCCTTATTTTCCCATAAAAGGATGAGCGAGGAGTGAGGAATTGTTTTGGACTCTCCTAAAATGTGTCGACTAAAAAGTTAATGAATACCAGAGCCAGTAATTGGAAGTGAAGTGAAGAATGAAGACAAACGCTCAGTACCAGCTGCAGCAAATAAATAGGCACCTGCTTCATCCTTCATCCACCGTCACCCCCGCCAACAAACCCAACACTGCTTCATTCAGATTTGTTGCTATGTTCTGGGTTTTTCTTTTTGGGAAAATAACCTTCATTGTTCAAGCATACAGGCACCATCTTATTGATTTTTAACTTGGGCTTTCTGAGGAAGACACAGTCAGGGAAAAGGTAGTGTTTACCTGAATGTAGTAACACTTTCTGTGTTTCTACCATGCAGAGTTTGAAATAACATAAGATCCTATGTAACCATGGCAATCAGCTTCACTAACCTGAGGACCACTGTTCAGTTTAGCTAGTACAAAGTAACTGATTACTCCATCTCAGGGAGGAGAAGTGTATCAGATTTCTAGAAGGAAGAATTCTGTGCTTTCAGAGAACCAGAGAGATTAATTAAAGACAGGTTAACTCGCATAGAAATAAACTAACAAACAAATGCCTTTGAGTTTTTCTAGAACATCGTGAACATTTCATTGTCACGAGGAGGAATGAGATAACATGTGAAAGTACTTAGAAAAGTTAAAAGCACTATGCAAATATAAGGTATTCATTATCTGTATGGCTAGGCTTTGGTCTTTCACAAACCTAATCACAGAAAAGCCGCCAGATAATGAGGTGTTAAACTATAAAAATATTGTTATGCCCAGAGAACCCTTTATGGAATTCAAATGAATTCCTTGATTGAATCAGAAGGGAAGTAAAGCCAAACCAAGAAGAATGAGAAGCCACACCTTTGAGTGACCTTTAAAAGTCAGTTCAATGAGTGTAGAGGACAGACTGAAAAAGGAAACTAGTTCCTGATGGGATGAGTAGAAGGTGGAGAAAGGGGATCAATAAGAAAGCTTCACAGAGCTGGGACAATTGAGGGACATAAAGAAGGGAGCCTTGAGCAAAGCTACTTTGGCCAAGCAGGGAGCCAGAGGTGAAGCAAGAACCCAACCTTGAAAGAGAATTGCTGGGGGAGGGGAGAAAGAAATGATTTTTCTTCCCCCACCCAACCACGCTCCCACCTTCCATTGTCCATGTTGCCTTGAAATGGAGCTTCTCAATCTGTAGCAGATATTGCATCCAGCAGAGCAGAGGTACATGGTCCAGGCAGACGTGAATACAGAGAGTCAGTAACTAAAGGAAGAAATTTTTGTTGTTCATCTTTCATTCTTGAAGAGGACCAGTGACATCACAAGGATAATGTCTTGACTTGCTCATGAATTAGATTTAAGTGAGACTGAACAGGGCAGTCATCAGCCTCATTTTCTTTTCCGAGTCATGGAAGTCCAATGGCAAGGCAAAAGTCAAGATGACTGGTGATAGGATGTAGTGGGAGACCTTAGTCTTTCTAAATTAAAGTCTTTCCCAGGTCTCAGTTTGTCTGAGGCAACACCCATTCAGTGAGTAAGGGTTAGGTAATAATTGAGATAAAAGATGGCCTAATTTACTATTACCAAAATATCAATCTGGGAGAGGAAGGAAGACTCTCAAAGTTTCTGGCCAGAACAGAAAACAGTTGCTATTTACACTCATTTTAAGACATCAAGAGTTGCTTTGAGGAGTGGATTCCTGGTAGCAGAGAAGAGAGCCAGCTATCCCCTTAAGAGATATCTAGGACTCACAATTCAGAGTCCAACTCTTTGTGACCTACTGTGGGGTTTTCTTTGGCAAAGCAGTTTGCTATTTTCTTCTCCAGCTCATTTTACAGATGAGGAAACTGAGGCAAAGAGGGTTAAGTGACTTACACAGGGTCACACAGGGTCTGATGCCAGATTTGAACTCAGGGAGATGAGTCTTCCTGACTCCAGGCCCAGCACTCTATCCACTGCAACACCTGATTGCTCCCAATTATATCTATTGGCTGACTGTTAATTGGAAGCAGACTACTGAAGGCTTACGAATTATAGTTGTAAAAAGTTTTCTCTACAGAACCAGGAGAAATTTGTACACTATCACAGACACAACATATGTGTGACAACTAACTCCAATAGACTGGGCTCCCCTCAGCAATACAAGGTAATAGGACAACTCCAAAAGGCTCATGATTGAAGGAGATATCCACATCCAGAAAAGGAGATGCGGAGTCTGAGCGCAGATTGAAACAAACTACTCGCTCTGTTTCTTTTTCTTGTTTTGTTTCCTCTTTCCCACTGATCATTCCATCAGTTACAAATCCTTCTTTACAACCTGACTAATGATTTATGTGAAGATATTTGTAGATCCTGTATCCAAGTGCATGACGCCATGCTGGGGGGCGGGGAGAAAGAGGGGAGAAAATCTGAAACTCGAGGGACTGTGAAACTGAATGTTGTAAACTAAAAGTAAATAAACCAATTTAATAAAAAAAAAAAGTTGGCTCTACCTAGGGGAATCCTAGAGCCTGTGAGAGCAGTAGCCCTAGAGTGTGGGGAGGAATTCCAAAAGGGAAATATACATGTGCACACGTGTATAAATATTTATATATACACATATATGTGTATGTATATATATGCCTGCACACACATATGTATACACAAATGTGTGTATACATGGGTGATTGACTTTGTGAAGATTTGAAGACAAAGATACTTGTACTACAGTGTATAACCAGAGCCCTCTACCAGGGGAGAGAATTCCAAGTGAGAATTCCCCATTTCTGATTTTGAGGTGGTGGAGAGGGGTGAGAAGACTTTACGCTCCATCCCCACCTAACAAGCATTTCTCAGTCTCTGAGAATAGAAATTCCCAGGAGGCTGTAACAGACATAGAATGCATTAGGTAAATCTAGCTTGTACCCTCACATTCTGGAGACCTAACACGTTCCTTCAGGGAGTAGATAATGAATGAGTACTCTGGCACTGAAAGGGACTTTTTTTCCTTCTTCCAATTAACAGATTTAGAGCTGCAAGGGAGTTCAATGATTGTCATCTCCAAACAATTCATTCTATAGAGAAGGAAACAGAAGCCCAAAGGAATAATCTACTTAAGGTCACCAAGGTAATAAATAGTAAGACTGGGATTTGTACTTAAGGCTCTCTGATCCCATTCCAGCATGCTTTCTAACTGAACCACTCTGCCTCAGCACCTCATCAGAAAATACTTTTTCTATATATTCAGGGAGGGTTCTTTGTCTCCATTCTGTAAGATAAAAGCTTTCGAGTTCCTCAGTTTTTTCAGAACCACATTAGGGACTTCTATGGCCGCCCAGGATATACCTTACTTAGTTAGATAAAGGATAATAACGCAAGGTGAAACCACATAATGTCACTTTGTTCATGACGGAATAATGGGTTGACAGAATGCATCCTGTTAGTTACCAGGTATAACCTTATCCACACCCCAAGAGGTACTGTTAACAAAATGAATGCCAAAAAATCCTCCAAATGCTACCTTTAAGAACTGCCTTTGTTTTTATGAATATATATTACATATAATGATGTAATATATAACTGTAATTCATAAAATTCATCTGAACTTTTTTCCTCCCATTTTAATTTAAACAATGATTTCTCCCATTTGACACATTATCAACTCACTTCTGAGTTTCTTGCCTTCATTTTGAAGTCAAATACTAAAATTAATTTCACATTTTTTTCTTTTAACTCTGCCTTTCTAAAAGCACGCCAAGTATTGGTGTGGGGGATGGGGGAGCACTTCTATTAACATGATAATGGTTCCGAAATGAGTCCGATGTGTGAAGCATTCCAATTGGCAGCCTTCTGAGCAGCTTCATTTTAGCTTTCTTTCTCTCCCAGTCTGAATGATGGAGGTTGAATTATTTAGTGAGCTGCCATGAGTGAGCCACATAACCTGCTATAATGAAGAAAACATTGAAAAAAAGTTCTTACTACATTTTTATATTTCAAAATTTTAACTAAAATGTTGAGGAAAGGAAAGTGGGGGAAAAAGAGCCTAGGGCTATAGGTACCTGGACTCAACCAATAACCTATAGTTAAGAGTAATCAGCCCTGTGAACAGCAGCCTTCCTGCATCCTGGCTTTAGGAATTATGGGAAAGTTTCTTTTGCCCTAAGATACTACCCACAATGATTTTTCTCCTATTAGGGGAATTCTATCATCACTTTCCTTCTTTTGGATTAAAGCACTGTAATACCTCCCTGGAGCATAAAGAGGATTCTAAGGAATCAAAGTCTATGCCAACAGAACAGAAACTCTGCAGGTATTGTCTACCCCTAGGAGAAGGAAACGGCAAACCACTTCAGTATCTTTGCCAAGAAAACCCCAAAAGGGATCATGAAGAATCAGACACAACTAGAATGACCAACAAACAGCCCCAAAAAGAAATGTAAACTCCCTGAGAGTAGGGACTGTTACATTTATGTCTTTGAATCCCCATCACATAGCACAACATATGTACATAGTAAATGCTTATCAATGGATTGATATTCTATCAAGATGAAAAGGCCTGGAGTATGAGCTTGAGGATGTATTACACCTAAACCATGTAAGAACCAGTCTAGCTAAGTTCAAAGCTGCTCATCACGACAGGGCTGGCCACCAGGTAACGATTTTTTGTGTTTTTTGTGTTGCCTTTTCCTAAGTTGGCAATGTGGAGGGGCTGAGACAGCATCAGTAAGTACTTACATAGATTAAATCATAAATCCTTAAAACACTAAAACAAGTACTTAAACTAACGGAACAGGGTAAAGTGATAGATTTTTCCAAAATACAAAATAATTCCAAATTATTTCTGTGGAGCTTTGGAATATATCCATCTCATTATTGTCTTTGCAACAAAGTAACTTTCCTAAGTTTTGCTTAGTTTAATATTTAATATAGCTCTTATTCTCTGACCACACACTTTCAGAGAAGCCTGGGAATATGTTGGGTGAAACAGAAAACATATTTTCACATTAAAAATTAGCTACCTCTCATTTCCAAACCCAATAAGGCTCACATAAATAAATGAAAGTTGTTAGTTTTTCTTTAGGGAGAAACAGAGCAGCACTAGTAATGACAGAAAGCTAGCAGGGCATTCTAAAGGAAATAAATCTGCTACCTGAACTATTTTTAGAGGAAGAGCTTTGAAAAACAGCAGTTGCTTGCATTAAAGACAGTAAAACTGGGAAAGAGGGGGAGAAAATATGTGGCTCAAAATCTTGTGGAAATGAATGATGCAAACTAACATAAAATTTAAAAAAAAGACAATAAAACTTCATTTATCTGGATCCCTTCAGGAATGAATCTTAATGGAAAGTTGAGCTTTTCAAAATTATACTAGAAAAGCTACTCCTTTGAAGACGTACTTGTACCCAGTGGTCCCACCTTTAGATATCTATTCCAAGGCAACCAAAGAGAGAGCAAAGATCCCATAAATATAAACAACATTCATGGCAGCACTTTGCACTCACCATTTGAAAGTCTCCCTTGGTGGAATGCTCTTCCTTCTCACCTCTGCCTTTCGATTTCTGTAGCTTCCTTCATGTCTCAGCTCAATTCTCATTTCCTTTAGGAGTCTTTTCCCAGCCCCTTCTCCTCCCAGCAGTCTCTGAGATGATTTCTACCTATTCTTTGTATATACCTAGTGATTCATTTAGAATTAGACTGTGTGCTCCTTGGAAGGAGGCACTATTTTCACATTTCTTTGAATCCCCAATATTTATTTACCACAGTGCTTGATACATAGTAGGAGCTTAATGAATGCTTGCTATTATTTGAGTAAGAAAAAAAATAATCCCCTACAAACAAAGTGATTGTCTTTTGAGTGGGGAATGGCTGAACGAATTGTGGTCTGTTAATATGCCAGACTATTACTGCATGTAAGTAATGATGGCTATGAAGAATTTAGAGAAACTTTGGAAGACCCTGAACAAAGTGAAATAGTTTATGAGACGATTGCAACAATATAAAGAAAAGTAACAGTGAAAGAATTCAGAATTCTTGATTCCAGAGAATTGTTAATTAAACCCACTTCCTTTCTCCTGGTTGGAAGGTGGAAGTTTGGAAGGTACAAAATGTACCATCAGAAATAAGCAATGCCTGGTTTGTTCAGCTATTTTTTTTTTTTTGGTTAAAGGTATGGGAGGTTATCAGAAAGTTAGAAAAAAAGTAACAGTAATGAAAAAAAGAGAAATTTGAGCATTTGAGAAGAAATTCTCTTATTCTAGAGTATGACAGTATTAGTAATTAAAAGAGAATGAAATTCATTTTGAGTAAAAAACAAAACTATATACTTGTATATAATTCCTTCAAGTAGAGGACTGGAAGAGAAATATATAGTTGTGAAAGACACAGTACAGTTGATAGAATGCTGGACCTTGAGTCAGGAAGACCTGCATTCAAATCCAAGCTGATACTTACTAGCTGTGTGACCCTGGGTGAGTCACTTTAACCTCTGTTTGCCTCAGTTTCTCCATCTGTAAATGAAGATAATAATAACACATACCTCTCAGGTTGTTGTGAGGATCAAATGAGATGAAATTTGTAAAGCATTTAGCACAGTACCTTAAATGCTAGCTAATATTATTACCAGTGTTTCAATTTGTTTCACAATATTATCCTATAGAAAGACAGAGTGGGAAGAAGAGTGGACTTAAGAGTCCAGAGAACAAGGCTAGAGCCTCAACCCTGCCATTTTAAAGCTCTACAATCTTCAGGGACTCACTTCATCTCCTGAAGCCTCAGTTTCCTCATCTGTAAAATGGTGATCATTGTATCTGCCCTGTCTACCTCACAGAGTTATTTTGAGGCTGAAATGACACAATGAAAGTGAAAGTATGCGGTAAACCACATAGTGGTGGGTAAATATCAAGCCCTACGCCTTTATTTTCACCTTGGTTTTGTCTCCATGAAATTAGACTGAAAGCTGTTTGTTTCTAAGCCACTAGGGATGGGGTGGGGTGAGCCAGGAAGGGAGGGGGTGAGGTACAGGACAGAACAACAGGGATGCAGGTAGACTGAAGACATCTGCACTGACCTAGAAACCTCTGGAGTCACTGTAATCAGAGCAGCCCCAGTCATGTCGGGAGCCAAATGGGTCTTCTGTTCCCTGCAGGCCTGGGCCATTCCTTTCCAAGGACACTCCATCTCCCGACTCCAGGCTCTGCACTGGCTGCTCCCCATGCCTGGGATGCCCTTCTTCCTCCCTTCCCTCTCCTGGTTTCCCTGGTTTCATTCAAGACTCGGCTGAAACCTCACCTTTTGCCAAAAGTTTCTCCTGGTGCCTCCCACTGCTAGTGCCCTCCCTCTGAGATTACTTTCCATTTAGACCAAATATAACTTGTATGGACATAGTTATTTTCATGTTCTCTCCCCTTTTTGAATGTGGGCTTCTTGTGGGTGAGGACCACATTTTTGCCTTTCTTTGTGTTTCCAGTGTTTAGCACCATGATTGGCTCATAGTAAGTATTTAATAAATGCTTATCAACTGACTGACTGAAATCTATCCCTTAGCTATCCAGGCCTGGAGTCAGGAAGACTCATCTTCCTATCCCTTAACCCTTTTGCCTCAGTTTCCTCATTCTGTAAAATGAGCTGGAGAAGGAAATGGCAAACCACTTTAGTATCTCTGCCAAGAAAACTCCAGATGGGGCCACAATGACATGATTGAAAACTACTGAAAAATAACAAAAGCTATAGAAAAGCCAGGGACACGGCCAGTGCTGTGATCACATCTCTCCTTATGCTGAATAGTTGAAATGATGATGTTTTATGGAGAAGATCTGGGGATCACAGTTTCCCTTTTTTCCATTATAACTTAGGAACATTTCTATAGGAAATACCTCATTTACCTCATGCACATCTCTATACAGTGGGAAGTGTACCAGATTTGGAGTTAAAGGACCTGGATTCAATCTGGTTCTGCCCTTACTACTTCTATGATCCTTGGGCAAGTCCCTTCTTCATCCTCATCTGTAAAATAAGGGAACTTTTCAGTTCTAAACTTATGATTTTGTTTAAATTTTTAAAAAGGAACTAAAAAATGCTGGTGGTGACTACTGTATGAGATTTCCCCTTTCCTGGAGGTGAAATCATCATAATTCTTGCCAGAGAAAAATCATCTGGTTTATCCTGGACTCATGAGGGATAGCTTTCAGCTGACTTTTGCTAATGGATTATTGATTAATGTACGTGAATTTCCCAAAGATGTTCCTAATGTGCCCTTGTAGGGTCTTCCCAATATGAAGTGACCCTCTGCTCCTTCATTTGCTCTCCTCTTTCGTAGCTTAGAGTCAACAGCACCGTGTAATTGGCAGTCAAGAGTGGCAGATGAGCCTTAGAATAAGGAAACTCTGGGTTGAGATCCTGCCAGGGACACACTTTGGCAATGTGACTCCATGGGGAAGTTACCTCTCAGTGCCCCCAGACAATTGTCAAAGACTACAAATTGCAGGTAAGTTGAAGATCTGCATTTGTGGAGGGGGTTTCTACAACTGGGAGTTTCCTTCATTTGATGAAATCAAAGGTCTAGGTAAAATTCACCACCACCACCACCACCACCACCACCATCACCACCAATATTATTAGAAAGAAACCTGGAAGTGGCTGGGAGCAGGATGCCTGGTTTCTGCTCCTGATTCTGCTAATTATGTTTCATTGGGTGTCTTCAGATTCTCTTTTTGGCCAAAGCGGAGTCTAGGGTTTTCTTGATACCTTCCAGCAACTTGTCTACCTTCATTCTTCTCCTTTCTCAAACTCCTATTTTGACCAGCAACCACCTTTGCAGTTATGTGGCCAGGACGAGGGAAAAGGGTAGACCCTACCAGTTAGACCCTCTAACTCCTTTTTCCTTCTCTGACTCACATCTTTTTTTAGGGGCTGGTGATGATTTGACACGTTCCCTTTGCCCTCAAACATAAATACTTTCTTTGGCCTCAAATATTCCCCCTACTAGCTAATGCCTGAAATTCTACAATCTGAGCTTCTTTCTTTTGGATTCATTGCCCCTCTGTTGAAGGAAAAAAAAGTTAAAAGCTAAAATACTCTGGTGTTTCCTGTCATTAATTAACAACTTTGTGTGAATTACCTCATTAGCAGTTTTAGCAAGAAGCTCCCTAGCAGTCATCTAATTTTACCTCATCATTTTTTAGGATAAGAAGCTGCAGCCTAGGGAGGCTGTGACTTTCCCAGGTTCACACAATGAGTTACCAAAGTCAGAACTAGAACCCAGATCTCCAGACGCTATGAGGTTATGACTTGCCAAAGGTCATCCAAGTGGTAATTTCCAGAACCAAAATTAGAACCCAGGTCCTCTGATACCAAAACAGGAAGTATCATATTGTTCTCCTGGGGCACCAGAGATTTGGGGAAGGGGAGGGGAGGAAAATAACCCCAAAGGCTTTCATACTTAGTATCATTTTGCCAGGGGCCAGCTTAGGGTATCTGGAATGCCAAAAGCACATAAAAGTCCAATGCCATTGCACAGTCATTCTGTACTTCCGCAAGAGGGAGAGTCGGTCTTTTTCCTTTTTAAATGAATTTGGGCCTTCATTTACCCGGCCTTCCAGGAATCCTACCTAAAGGAGTAGAACTCTTTCTATCTCTTCCATTTTCCTGTAAATTTTTAGGGAAATTCTCTTTGAAGATTTATCCAAACTGAGGGCCAATACTCAGATGCCATAAGCAGAATGATTGTGTTTCTGTTTAGCCTTGAAGATATATATTAACATTTTAATTTTCCATATTCTCTTAATTAGCTCCCTCTGCCTTCTCTGCAAGGCTATGCTAGCTGCATCATGGCATCTCAGCCATGGAACAGCCATTCTCTCTGTTGGGCTTTGGAACACATCCCATTACTCTCTTTGCAACACATTTACTTCCTTACATTTTGCTCGTTCCCTAAGATAGGCTAATATTTAAATCAGTTAGTATCCTCTGCCTACACAATTGCTGATCTCCCGGAGCCCCTCTGAACTGAGCATGGCTTGTTTGGAGCATGCCTGAATCTCTGAACCCGTCCTTCCTAATATTCTACAAACCTTTTCCTACATCCCATCTCATCCTGCTCCCTCCTGCCACGGTACTAATGGCCTGCTGACAGATGCTCCTCTGCCCCCACCACTAGTAAGTAGATATACACTAGGATCCAGTAGGATAAGGTCAGGTGCTTTCTGACCTGAAAAAATTGGATGTGGGAGAGGAATGAGAAAAAGAAGTAAAGAAGAGGACAGAAGATAAGGAGGGAAGATAAAAGAAGCAAAGGCAGCAGAGAATAAAAGGAGGGAGGAAGGAAGAGAAGGAAGGAGAAAAGGACTATAATAGAAGAGAGCTGAGCGTAGGAAAATTTAAAAAAACAAAGGGCCAGCTGCTGCTGGCACAAGATGGCATCTTCAAACCATTCTAATGCAGTTCATGAATGGTGGCTATTTGTAGACATTTCTCTTTGAAAATGAAACCTCCTTAAGAGCCTTTAGAGTTGAGAGGCTTGGTCCATGCAGAGCTCTAACCACACTGGGGTGACATTTAGAGACCCTGCCCCATTTCATATGCAGACTACAAAGCATGGGTATTCCCCTAATCCCAAGATTCAGAATTACCCCTTTTTTAAAAATTTATTTTTTAATTAAATTTTATGTTTATTTTTAGTTTACATCATACATTTCAAAAGATTTTGAGTTACAAATTTTCTCCCTGTCTTTCCTCTACCCACCACCCCAAAACAGTGATCCCACTGTATACCTCCTCCCCCAATCTGCTCTCTCCTATATCCTCCTCCATCCCTCCTCCCACTTTGTGGTAGGGCAAGATGGATCTCCTTACCCCACTGCCTGTAGATCTTATTTCCTAAGCATTGTCCCTTTCTGATCACAACTTCTTGTCTGCCCACCACTTCCATTGTAGCCTTTTTCCAGAAATTGCTATTGGTCTTGATCCCATATGGCACTGGATTTTCTTAGAGCCTCTTTTCTGTATTTCTCCTTTGTGCTTTTCACATTCTGCATTTTGTCATGCTTATTCTAGCACATTTTATCCCATGCATTACATTATAAACTCACTAAGGCAGAGACTCTTTCATTTTGGCCTTTATATTGTCAATGCCTATGATATTAGTAACTGACATTCATGTAGTGCTTGAAATTTTTCATACCTCTTTATAAACTTTTATCTCATTTGGATTTCCCAACAATCCTGTAAAGTAGGCACTACAGGTTTGTTTGTTTTTCCAATGTTCCCTTTACAGATACTAAGAAACTAAAAGAGATTCTGTGACTTGTTCATAGTCATAAAACTAGCAAGGTTCAGAGGTCAGACTTAAACCCAGGTCTTTCTGATTTCAACCCCAGAATTCTACCCATTATTCTCAGCTAATTCAACACTTGCCTACTCTGTGCTTAGAATAGAATACACAAGTAATAGTTAATTTGTGAATAGAATTAAATTTAATATGAAAATAAGACACATAAAATACAAAACAGTATATGCATGAGTTTCATAAAGGTCCACAGATCTGTAAATGAGCTATAAATAAAGTATTCTGAAGAATTTTAGGAAGAAAATACTTAGAAAGACTTCATGGAAAAGGTGGTATTTTAGGTAGGCCTTAAATTATGGACAGGATTTTACTAGTTGAAAATTGTAATGAAGACATCTCAAACACAGGTAAGTGTATGTGCATATGTTCAGAGGTATGAGACCGTAGGATGTGTTGAGAGGCTAGTGAGTGATTTGATTGTAATATAATGAAGGGGACACTTTAAGATAAGGTTGGCAAGGTTTCTTGAAGCCATTTTGTTAAGGGTCGTGAATACCAAGCTAAGGAGTTTGGATTTTGCCATGTAACTGTCTTGACATAAAAAGAAAAAGTAAGTAACATGTTATTAGTGATTACACCACTGTGAGGGTTAGGAATTCTGGGTTCTAGTCCATTGTCAGGCTCTGGAATTACCCAGGATTTTACCTTCTCATCTTTTATCTATTTTAAAATGCATAACTCTACCTTTAAAATACATAACTCCACTAAATTCCTTTCACACCAGTATTCTCACCCAGCAGATAAGGACTAGCAGTAGATTTCAAACTGATAGTTATCAAACCATCTGATTCCCGGACATACCCCTTCATACCCTCTCTCTGCCATGACCCCAAGCTCATCTCAGCCTTCTTTATGGCACTATTCCCTCATCCACTTCCCAGAATACTCATATAACAACTTGAAAGGAGAGAGGGACACAATTAATGGTATTTCCCACTCTCCCACTCTTAGTCAAAGACAATTGTGAGACTCTTCTTCCCCATTCCTCCCCACCCGACCACATTATAGCTATTTTATAGAGAAGTTAAAGTGTTATAAGATATTGACCAGAAACAGAAAGCCTGAAAATACCAGAACCCACCTCAGGCAGCAAAGAATTAATCTTCTTGCTGGGGGGAAAAAAATAACATCCAAAGGCAACACTGGTTTAGAACACAAATTTACTTGCAAAACATTTTAGAACTAGATTATGGAAGATTATTAATAGAATAGCCTCACAAAACAAGGAAAAACAAAGGAAGAGGAAATGAGCCATATAGAAAGTTTGGCCTGATCACTAACTGAACCAGTTCATCCCAAAAAGGCTTAATGATGAAATTGGAAGGAAATTAACAACTAGCTGTAAAATGGAACAGATCTACCAGCATTTCCATAGCAATTTATTCTCATTATAGATGCCAGAGGATCTGCTACATTTAGACCGGAATTCCTTAGAACCTAATGTACTGCTTGAAAGAGTGGAAATAGTCCTCAACAAAATAAAATTAGGGAGCAAACCTGACCTAACAGAAAATCTGTACTGAAGGTGGCATGGAGCATGCAGGGATCAACCTTCAAGATACCTCAAAGAGGGAAAGATTTGAAGGGTATGGAGAAGATGATAGCATCACTAATGATTGATCCATATACCTTTTATCTTATCTCTATGAAATCTTTAAGAGGCAGCAGAGTATAGTAGATAGAGAATTGATCTTAAAAGCCAGGAAGACTTGAGTTGCCGCCCTAACCCTGACACATGCTGGCTATATGTGACACCACGTAACCCTCTCATTGTACTAGATAATTCCCTAAGACTAAAAGTTGCTGAGAAGGTGCCCACATCAGTTGGTACAGGAAGTTCCTCACTCAGAGCTCTTTTCACCAAAGAAGTCAAAGCCTAATATACATCCCTATACCTTCATTTTTAGAATGGTCTAGGTATGAGAGTATCCTTATCAAAAACATACAAACAATAGGCAGGATTTGGCAGATAATTCTCTGAAATACACCTTCATGGATTCTTAATACCATGGTGTACAGAGAAGGGAGAGGAAAGGAAATAAATATATATAGATGCATATAGAGAATGTAATTTATATATTCTTATAAAGAATGTACATCCCACTATGTTTATTGCTTTTTGGTTACACGAAGGCATTTGACTCAATAGAGGAAATACAGTTTCAAAAGGTGGTTTTCCCATAAGGTGTCTCCTATACATACATTAAGATTGTACAAGATTCTTTTGAGAGATGTCACCAAAGACATAGCTGTCCAGCAGTCACTTAGTTATCAGTATCAAGTGAGGTATAAAACTTAGAGATAGAAGCTCACTGAAGGACCGTGTCCACCATGATCATGGAGACAAAATACAAGTGAAAGAGGGATTCCCTATCAGAAGGGATGTTTTCTTCTTGTAGATGGCCAGCTGAATACTAAAGTACCTCCTCAATGAGATCCACAGCCACTTAAAACAGATAACTGGTGCATTAATCTACCCACAGCCGAAGTGCAACCCAAGGTGGAGGAGGAATACCTATTGCCTAGATGATGGTCAGACCATTGAGTTAATTCATATAACTGGACAGACCTTGGAGATTGATTATGAATGGGTCCCAGTTGAGCAGAAGGAAAACAGCAGGCTGGATTGCATTTGAAAAAAATTGTATCACCTTAATTTTCAAGCTACTTCTTGCAACCAAAATCCCTCTTTTGAACACATATTTTCATGGTCATACTATATGGTTGAAAGACACGGAACAATCTCATCTTGAGAGAATCAATTGCAGGTATCCCAAAGAGCAACGGAAAGACATATGATGAATATAAATAGGTTGAGATTTTAGCAATACATTACCAATGATGGCTTGTACACAAGAGGTAGAAAAAACATCATTAAGAAGGCATATGACTGGAAAAGGAGAATTTGTATAGTGAGATTGAAGGTTTAATCAACTTACTATTGCACAGTTAATACTGAATTTTTTTTCAAAGAGGGCATTGGCTAGATCCTCTCTGGAGGACTTTTGGAAAGACTTGGGAAGTTTCATATGGATTGTGAACTATACCACTGGAGGGAGTATCTTTACTGATGAGATCATACATACATAGATGTTTTTCTGTAAATATCAGATCTATACTTTCTAGCTGCTGCTTTGTCTTAGTCAATTCTAGATTACATAGAATTGTAGAATCATAGGATGCTTGAGATGGAAGAGATTTCAAGAGACCATTAAATTCAACCTTTTCATTTTAGACATGAGGAAATCAAGGCTCAGAGAAAAAAAGGGACCTGCTCTTAGTTATTGGCAGAGCTGGAGTAAAATCTAGATCTCCGGACTCTCAGTACAGTGAATATTCCACTTTCAAAATAAATAATATTTAAAATTTTTAAAAAATTTTAAAAAATTTTTAAAAATCAACAAAATAAATAATATTAACTCACACTTGTGAGAAATGGTTTAGATGAGTAGATGGAGACCCAGACTCAGGAAGACCTGTATTTAAATCCCAGCTATGTGACCATTGACAAAGTCATTTAATCCCTATGAGCCCCAGTTTGATATTTGACCCTCCTGGCCTCAGTTTCCTCATTTCTAAAATGGAGGGTTGAACTAACTGCCTCCTGAATGTCCCTTCTGGGTCTAGATTTATGTGTCTAGAACTATGTCTAGTTCTCCTATAGTACTACCACCTAAGATGATTAAATGAAACAATGTGGGTAGAGTTTTGCAGACATTAAAGTGCCCTTTAAATGTCAATTATTATGGTGATTATTATGGGTGCTTTATATTTACAAAGTACTTTCCTTATACTCAGGGTGGGGGGAGGGCAGGGAATGGGAAAAGAGGAAACCAACGGTACAGGGGTCTTACCCTGCTGTGGAGGAGATGGACTGGGTGGAGCCCTAGTGTGTTCAAAATACTCACAACCACCCAGCAAGAGAGGTAAAAGAAGTATCATTATCCCAGTTTTACAGATGAGGAAATGAAGGTTCTGACTCATGGCCACGTAGCATTAGAGCCATAGTTTGAACTCAAATCTCCTGGCTCAAAAACTGGACCCCTTTCCACTGTACCCCACCGCTAAAAAGTGCTGTATTCGTATTAAAAAAAAAAAGGATTCTTCACTTCTACAACCTGATTCCTTTATACAGCATCCATTTAAAACAGGATTTAATTTATAAAAATCTGATTTACAGGAAACTTTTCAGGAAACACTTTGCTTGGGTAAAGTGAGGCATACATACCTTGTAATCTATCCAGTCTCACATCACCATCCCCCTGCCTCGGTAATAATGCATACTCACCCCTTGGTATTGATCAACAAACATTTATGATACTTTATGATCATTGTTTCCCTTGGGCTCATTTTTCTTTGTAGGAGTATCTGAACAAGGCAGCATAAAGGAAACATCAAAAGCCTTTCCAATAATGGGGAGAGTTTCTGCTAACTTCATTTTCCAGCGGGTGTCAGCTTTAAATATAGCTTCACTTCTGAGTTTACTTGCCATGGGGAAAGAAAATTCCCCAAGGTTTCTTCTGAGATTGCAGCGAGATCCAGTGCAAGATGACTGCTCCCACCCACCCACCCACTAATAAGCCATAATGCCGCCCTATTTTTGGTAACAATTAAAGGGCCTCCCTGTGAAAGCAGAAAGCTGTTTATTTTCTCTTACATCACTTTGCCCTCCAATGCTGTGTGGGGCTCAGTGTTGTCGCTGTGATGCAAGTCTGTTTTCTCTTCCAGCCAGTTGGATTCTCCCCATCTTAAAGCACCTCACAGGTCTCTCCCTCGGAGCTGTGCACTGCCTGAGTGAGGAGCAGCTCACGAATCAGCTGCAGGTCCCTGTTTTCAAAAACAGGCACAGAGGCAAAGAGAAAAGGGTGGACGGATTCTGGACTTGGCCTGAGAGCAAGACAATCACCCTCTGAATCCAGAAGCATTCTGTTCATGTTTGGGGATATTTCTTCTACTGGATGGAACCAGAAAAGATCAAAAGAATGGAAAGTGCCAGCAATGCCAGCATCCCCTTGAAAAGAATTGCTTATTTCCTATGCTTTTTATCTGTGCTTTTGCTGACTGAAGGGAAGAAACCAACGAAGCCAAAATGTCCTGCCTTGTGTACTTGCACCAAAGATAATGCTTTATGTGAAAATGCCAGATCTATTCCACGCAGCGTTCCTCCTGATGTTATCTCACTGTAAGGCCCGTAAGCATTTTGTTCTTTCATTTATGTGATTTTTTTTTAAACATAAACCAATGCATTTGGTATTTTGTACATGCCGACAGAAGGATGATCTGGGGAGGAAAATTCTTCCTGCATGCCAAGCCTTCTGACAGTGTTACAGTCCGGCTGCATTTTAAAATCCTGATTCTCCTCCTCTCCTGGCTGATCTTAAACCCGCTTTAGATTATTCTGTTCATTGTTATGAGAAACCTGTAGCGAATTCTTGCCTGTGACTTCATCTGGAAAAGAACAGTATTGTGCCACATAAAATAGTCTTTAATATAGTGACTGTTATGCTAAACTAGATTAACAGAAGCTTCTTTTTCTTTTTCTTTTTCTTTCAGATCCTTTGTGAGATCTGGTTTTACTGAAATCTTGGAAGGGAGTTTTATACTCACACCATCTCTGCAGCTCCTGTGAGAAATATTTATATCATGATTATTTATTATATCTTATTGATCACACCTCCCTAGAAAGCTGAGTATTAGTTTGAGGAGATGCGTGGATGTGTTTTATAACATGTATATGTGCACTCAGATAGACAAAATAAGAAAGATATGGGTTTTGTCATCTCCCACTGGAAACAGAATGCACAGCCTGGTTGGGGTGATGGCATTTTTGTTAACCTGTTCCACGGGGGACTTGAAAGGCAATTGCTGAAGTTGGTTGACCATTACAACATTTGTCCCAATTTCATTCCACTATTTCACTTTCATTTTGGCTTTGAGTCTTTGGTAATTCTGCCCTTTCATCTTGAATTAGTCAATACAGACCCAATCATGACAACATATGTACTCAAGATGTTGACTCTCAGGGAGATTAAGCACGCAGTTGCTATGAGGGATTTACCATGGGAAAAAGACAATTTTTACCTTTCTCTGTATGGGTTATTAAAGATATTGTTAAGAATTCTCAATTGACAGGGGTTTATTTTATTTTTATTTTTTTGCTTTTTTGTTCATTAGCTAATCTTTAGCAATTTAAAGGAGTAGCTATCTTGGCTGCATGTTTTGTGGTGGCCACCAGGGACCAACATATTCAAGTCTATGCCTGAGAACATTTCAAAAAAATAACATTTGACCAAGAAACAGCTCTCTGTGGTAGTGATTTAGCTGGTTATTTATTCTGAATTGTAACATTTGGGAGGGGACTTACATTGCTGAGCTCACCGTTTCTATAACTCACATTTAAAACAATGCTCAGGGTTTGTCTACATAGAACAAAGTGGAAATATTATAATCATATGACTCTTTTGATAATTTAGATAGCCTAACAGGATAATGAAGGGTCCAAAAGGGACGCTTTTGGTCTGAAGACATTGATTGTTTGGATGCCTAAGGTTTTTAGATGCCTATCTGCACAGGGCTATGCAACCAGTATAAAAGATAAAAAATTTAGCCAACCCATCACTTTGTCTATATGATATCAAAAAGCTGGCTTGACTGAGCTTTTTACCTAAGTCTTTAAATCGGCCAGTTGTTTTGATGTTGCATAGATATCTTAGCTAATGACCATCAACTGGCTAATGTCCTTCAGTGACTGACAAATTTACTTGACGTAGAATCTTAGAGTTGGAAGGTCATCTAGTGTCACTTCCCATCCAATGAAAGAATGGCTTCTATAGGGACAATGATAGATTTTTCTTTAAATGTATCTGACAGTTGTGCTTCTGGTTACTCTTTTTCCCCAGAAACAGTTAGTGAGGGAGTGGAAATGTTTTCAAAGATACTATATTACGGTTCTAAAAACCCTTAATGAAGATTGTTAATCAAGTGGTAAAGTTCAAAATAGAAGTGTTAACCCAAGTCCAACCTTCTATTTCCTGATGGATATTAACCGTGACATAGACAGCTGAAATTGATCAAATAAACCAATTACCAAATCTCTACTCCATTTCTTCCTGTGTAGACCTAGCCTCAGAAAGCACAGATGTGGTAGAACATTATGGAAATAGTTACCGTGGCTGCTCAGATAATGCAGTTACACTTATTTAGAATCACAGGGGGAAGCCAAGTGACTTGTTTTTAAATAGCCTACTTGGAGAATGTGCCATGCTTCAGTGTTCCATGCTCTGAGTTCCTATGGAACATTCCAGCCCTTATTTCTAAAAGCAGTTCAGATTTCAGAAACAACAAAAGGACAAGTAACTCTTGTTCTATGCCCTCAGCTAACTCATGCTGACATGCATCAAAATGGTATATTGGTACCAGAGCTAATACTCTATGACACTGCAAAGTAGGTGAAATTTATTTTTGATCTAGTGTCCTTTTTCTCCATCCTCCTCCAACTTTGTCTCCCTCACCATGTCCCCTATTAAGTATCAATTCCTTCCTATTATCTCTCTCTTATCAAATTCTGATTTCAGACAAGTATCTGATCAACTCATTCATACTAAGGTGTTAATAAATGATAAGATTCAAAGTATTCTTCTTCACAGAAGCATTTACATCTTAATAGAGAACAAAGCCTTAAGCCAAACAAACAAACCAAAAAAACCAGCTAAGGATGCAATTTCAGCTACCAGAAAATTAATTGGAGAGGCGTTAAGGGGGGGAGGGGTGCAGGAAGATCCTCTGGAACCCTGAAAGCAAACTAGTAAGACAGTTAATACTTCCTCCGTATATAAGACTGGAACTGATTGGTACGCACATGAAGCCAAGGTTCTAGCAATGTTTGGCTACATAATCAGCAAGGTGAGAGGTAGGGGATACACCAGCTATTACCTATAATTTGCAATTAATTTGAGGAGGAGCTGTTAAATCGTTAGAGCTTACAGAACAAATTAGGTGGCATGTCATACCCTGTGAATAGATGCATGTCAGCATCAAATCACTTTATTGAGAGGCAGATGCAATTAATTGTGCATCTATTGTGCTATGAGGGAAAGAAGGAAAGAAACCTACTTCTATCACCTCTTACAGCTATCTGATATTTTTTAAAATGTGGAACCAAATGCTTTTGCAGACTTTTGCAGATTTGTGAGTATAGAAGTCAAGATGGAAGGTACTTTTTAAAATGTCAGGGTGGGGTACCAAGGGAAATAGGCACAGTTCCTCCTTAAGTTCTAGGCAATGTGTGGAGAAAGAATCATGTGAGCCTGAGGCTGCCAGTTTGTTTTGAATAACGAGAAAAAAAAAAAAGAATCCACACTCTTGGAAAAGGAGAAAGGAAAAATCTGCCAATGGGAATAATAGAACGATCAAAGAGAAAATTAAACAGATTGGTTGTGCAAGAATTATTCAAAGTAATGTCTCCATGTAAGATTGTAGTTAACAAGATTTGCCAAAGCAAATTCATCTATCTATAGTCATGTTTTTTATAAAAGTCAGTGACAAAACATAATCATTGAGAGCATGTTCTCTCTCTAAGCTTAGTGGATAAGAAGGAGATTTTATGAGTGAACACAACTTAGAACACTGTGTTTTGTTGTGGTTTTTTTTTTCATAATAATATAACCCCATTCCCTCTTGGATACAGTCTGGGGTTTTTCTTCTTCTTCTTCTTCTTCTTCTTCTTCTTCTTCTTCTTCTTCTTCTTCTTCTTCTTCTTCTTCTTCTTCTTCTTCTTCTTCTTCTTCTTCTCTGAAATCCCCTAAAGGGAGGAACTAGAGGCTGGAACTTAACTCTAATTTGTAGAAGGTGATGTGTGACCAAATCACCATTAGTTTGTGGGATGTTTTAACGCATTTAAAGGTTTCCAGTTCCTAAGAGAATTCTCTAAGTACAGTGTGCATCTCGGATTGGGAGGCTTCAGGTTTGTTGCTTTTTTTTTCATAACACCAACTCATGTAGACCATCTATTTCCAAGGTGGAATGAGATTTTAATTTATCTCAAGTGCGTTGGGAGGCTTCAAAAACTAGATATAAAAGGAGGTGATGTGAATAGGCAAAATTCCTATTTATTCTACTCAGATTCTGGCTGCAGAAGAGCTGCAAAATTGGTCCCCATAGAAAATCTAGAAATATTTATCTCTTTGATCTTTTCTTGAATCTACAAATCAACCAACAAATTGGCTGAGAGAAATAAACAATCCCAAACTAAATGACAAACGAAAACATGAACTTCAGAAATAATTATCAGCTCCCTAAGTTGTTTTTAAAAATGAATGGGGTTCCCATTTATCCCTGCCCCCACTTACTACTCACACATCTCTCCCCTTTCTAGCCCATTTTCACATATTCTTTTTTCATCCAGTATCATTACTGTAAAAACACCCCCACTCCTCCTAAGGAACTAAACTACACTTATTAAATGGATATTATCACACAGATTTGGGGATTAGAAGATACTTTAGTAGCCAGCTAGTCCAATGCATACACCAAAAAGATCCCCACTATAACATACCTGACAAGTGGGTCTCCAACCTATATCTACAGACCTTCAAGGAAGAGAACCCACCATCCCCAAAGGTGACCCGTTCTGTTTTGGGGTAGCTCCAATAATTTAGGATGTTTTTTTCTGGTATGAAGCTTAAATTTGTCTCTTCCTCATCTACATTATAGATTTTCAAATACTTGAAGACAGACAGCTTTCGTATCTTCCCCCTAAGTCATCTCTTCTCCAGGCTAAACATGCCCAGGTCCTTCAAGTGATACTCATATGTGATGGTCTCAAAACCCTTCATCATACTGGTTTCCCTCCTCTGGGCACTCTCCAGTTTATCAATACCCTTCTTAAACTGTGGTGCCCAGCACTGAACATAATACTCTAGAAGATATCTGAGCAGAGAAGAGTATAGCAGGAGCTCTCCATTCCTGGAAACTAGACCCCCATTAATGAAGCCCAAAATTAGCTTCTTTGCCCATCTCATCACCTTGATGGTTCACTTTGAGCTTTCAGACTCTAAAACCTTCATACTCCTTCTCTGCTAAACCCCATGTTATACTGGTAAAATTGATTTTTTTGTATTCAAGCGTATGACTTTACATTTATCTCAAGTGAATTTAATCTTATTAGGTGAAATCAAAAGTTCTAGCTTGTTGATGTCCTTTTATATTATGACTGTCATCCAGTATATTAGCTATTTCCACCTAACTTAGGGGGAAAACATGGCCAGTGCATGCAACAGTAGGTATACATTTTGTTTTCTTTTTTTATCCTTTTCTGCATGATCCCATCTTCCACTAAAGGTCTGTTCCATTGCCTCATTATGGCATGGGGATGATTCTAGCTTAGTTATTATAGGCTATGTCAACAGAGTTTCTTATAAAAGTGGAAAAACTTCAAGTATGCACCAACAGTAGTCTAAGTACCTGTTGTCAGAGGACCAACCTAAGTTTGGAAAGATTTAACATCAGAGGTTGGCTACTAGGTGAAGTTTTGGGTTGAGTTGTTTTTTTTTTTCATAACACCAACTCAAGTAGACCATCTAATTCCAAGGTGGAATGAGATTTTAAGCTTCAATGGTAGAAGTAATCCTTAGTACTACAGTGAAGTACTCTTCAATGAGATCCATGGTCTCATTAAGGTGGATATTTCTTTCAATGATACAGCTCACAACCTATCCATTCTTGCCCATTCCAGGTAACTGGCATCCAGTTCTCTCCTAAGTTCTCCAGAAGAGGTCTATACAAAGTGGTGGAACCATTTCATGTGTTCTCTTGACATTATGAGGACTCTCCATTGGTTATTGTTTACTCTCACCACATGTATGACCCATCACACTTTTATTTGATAGCATTCCTTATACCATGTCTTCTGCCTAATTCCTGGTTTGAAATGTGTTACAGTTGACTTCTGTCCACTTTAGATTCAATTCCAAGTTCTTTGGAGTCTGAAGTATTCCATTATTTGCTGCCATAATGGTGTTTTTAAAAATAGTTCTGTGTTTCTAGAAGAAGCATGGAATCACTAAAAGAGGTTTGCAATTTCCTAAGGCAACTTCCCCGCTCTCCTTTTCCTGTTCAATTCTTGATCCAGCTCATGTGCTTTCGAAAATTCTTTCTGAGAAAGAGAGTAATAGAGAGAAAGACACAGAGACACAGAGACAAAGATACAGGTGGATAAGCTCCATAAGTTTTCCATTGAACTGAAGAGTATAGTCTGTACAATAAGCATTCTTTATCCACTTGGTTTTTTCTGTGTGGATAGCTAAGCCAAACTTTTTTGAGTAATAATTGAACTCATTTAGGAGGCCGCACAATGTTTTGGGCCTTGATACAATTTATACAATGTTGTTGACAAACAAGCGTACTGTGAGGACCTCACCATCTATACCAGGATATTACTCTTCAACTTGTACTATGCCCTAGATCTCCTCCATGACAGTGGCAAACACCTTTGACAAGTAGCTATTTCCCTATTTTTATGCTTTGTTTGATATTAATAGTCATAGGGTCATTGAACAAGCTTATCTGCTATAAAAAGAATCTTGCATACTATTGACATGCATAGAGATACCTTATTGGAGGAGAGTGTTTAAGGGAGCATTTTGTTATCCTGAACCAAATGCTTTCTTATAGTTCTGAAACAATCACAGTAGAATCTTTTATTCTTTACACCTTTTAGTCAATTGTGCGAAATTTGTAAAAATGTGTGATGTTTCTTGTGAAAAATCTAGCATTTCCTTCTAATATCTTCTTCAAGAATATCCTTATTATGTGGGTAGATTACTCTCATTAAAATTTAGTTTAGAATGGAAAGTAGATGCAGGGTTGGTTGTTATTAATGCTAGCTATAATGAGATTTAAAACTTTTTCCAAGTCCTTAATATTTTGTCTTCCTTCAGGCAGCTTAACAATCAATTCCTCAGTTCTCTCAAAATTGTGTCACTTCTATACTTGGTATAGTCCAGTTGGTTTATCCATCTTTGTTTTCTTCAGGATTATTTTAATTTCTTCAGGATATACATCTGGAATAGGGATGTTAGAGTCCAAATATGGTTCCTCCACTATTCTTTATAGTGCTATAAAAGTCTTTACAGATCTTCTCTAATTTTTGTTTCTTGTTTTCTTCTAAGTTTTACCCTTAAGTGTCCTCAGGAAGACTTTGTTTAATTGAGTATTTTTCTAAATTCTTATTAAATTTATTTTTTCTATTGTTGCTTTTTTACTTTATCGGGCAGTACCTCTCACAATTGGTTGCATTGGTTGCTAGGCTTTTATGATCTTCATGTAATGACATTTGCGATTTATATCCGTTAAACTTCCATTTGAAATTCTTATAATTTGTGCCAATGTTTTTTCCACTATCCATATTCTATTTTTCATCATTAATAATGTGTCTGAATAATTCAGAGTGGAATGATTTTTAATTTCATGTGATAGATTTTTCTCATATTTATTTTATTTCATAGAGTTTTTAAAAATTAACTTTGTTTTTTTTCTCTGACAAATCAGTGGCTGACTATGTAAAACAGACCAATCAGAAATGACTCCCTCATCAATAATGAGTCAATTCTTGCCTGATAAAATATAAGCAATTTCATTTTTTGTGATGTTATTTGATGTTTGCCATAGTGCCTCCCAATTTTTGCCTCATTCACAAGGTAGAGGTATGAGGCTTCTCTGTGATCTATAAGCTGTTGTCCCCTCTTCTTCATTGCTTCCAAACTACATTTTCAAAATACATTTTGTCATTCTCATCTTTACATGGAAGATACTGAATACGCAGGCATATGTTGATTTACTGTAGGGGGTTTCATCAAGTAGATGAATTGTAGAATTTCTCTTCTTCTTCATACTCAGCAACAGATCCTGGTGTACACATTGAAATTATTTTCCAGATACTGTTTTTGCAAAAACTTATTCTGAGCACTAGATTACATGATTACCAAATGGGTTCATGATATAGTATTTCTCATTTCTTTTGAAGATCTAATAAAAAACCAACCTCTTTATTTGGCTCTCCAAGAAGAACCTATTAACCACCCTTCCAATTACCTGCACCTTTCTTTTGTCTTCTGGATTTGTTTTTAGTGAGGGTGTCAAGATGACTGTGCATGTTGGGCATTGGACAAAGATTTCTCATTTAGGATACCAATAACTGAGTTAATATTTTGAGATGGTCTAAAACTGTGTGATCCTCAGCATTCTGTGCCCCATTTTCTTATATATTCCAAACAGAAATGGTCCATAGAGGATTGTGAAGTTTTGCATTTTTTCGTTATTCTAGGGGTTGCTACAACCAAAGCATCCATCATCCAGTGGGCAGCCTACTTCTTAATACTTAGCTAGGCAGGCAAGTAAACTCTGATTGTATTCAAGGCCATGTTCAAAACCTTTCCATCATGGAAGAACATCCAGAGCTTTTGCTTTGCTGGCATAATCTTCAGTGATTCCATGATGTGATGGAGGCTAAGTGTAAGACTTTGCAGAGGGAGAGGTAATGCCCACACTAATAAAATAAGTAGGGATGGGAAGCTCTCAAGAATAAAATTCTTATGTTAAGATAGAAAGAACAACAGTTCTAATGAGAAAGAAAAAATGGAAGTTTTCTAAAAAGATGTGGATGCAGAAGGAACTCACCAGCCAACTTAGATTTGGAGAAAGACAAGTGCAGATAATAGAACCAAGGGCAGATAAGAGGATAAACAGAAGAGTAGCACAGTCCCATAAGAATATACTTAGTGGTGCTAAAGCTCACAATGAGTTGAGGTTGGAGAGGTAAACTAAGAATAACAACAATGACTTTGAATCCTGGAAAAATTCTACAACTTATTATTAAAGGAATGATTAGAGAACATTTAGAAAAGGAAGTGGTAACTACAAATGGCAAGCATGGCTTCCTTTAGAAGAAGTCATGCCAGAGTGACCTCATTTCCTTTTTTGACAGTATTACTAGACTGGAGAAGGAAATGGCAAACCATGCCAGTATATTTGCCAAGAAAACCTCAAATGGGGTCATATAGAGTTGAACACAGCTGAAAAAAATGACTCAGCAATAACAACTAGACTGGTGGATCAGGGGATGTCCTATCAATGTATTTGACAAAGACTCTCATGCTATTCTTGTAGAAAAATGGAAAGATGTAAAGTAGATGGCTAACGGTCTCCTAAATTGCATTAGGAGGAGTATAGTATCCAAAACCAGGGATATAATAAATCTGCTATACTCTCCTCTGGCCGGATCGCATCTGGAGTATTATGTTCAGTTTGGGGGATTACATTTTAGGAAGAAGTCTGATAAGCTAAACAGTATTTCAAGGAGGGAGACCAGGATGGAGAAGGGGGTCTGCCTTATATCATATTGAGAAATGGTTGAAAGCAATGTGAACATTTAACCTAAAGAGGACTTTGGGGAACACTATAGCTATCTTCAATTATTAGAAGGACTATAATAGAGTAAGCGCCTAGATTTGTTCTGTTTAGCCTTAGAAGTCAAATCCAGGTAGAAGTTTCAAAAAGGCAAATTTAGACTTGATGTCAGGAAAAATTGCTTAACAGTGGAATGAGTGCCTCATAAGGCAGGGGGTTCTCCTTTAAGAGGTCTTTACACAAAGGCTGGATGACCACTGGTCAGCTATGCTATAGAGGGGATTCCTATTCAGTTAGGAATTAAAATGCATGGCCTCCTTCAGCCTCTTCTACTTCCTATGAACAATTGTATAGAGGTATTTACTCTATGTATGTAGGACTTCAGGGTTTCTCCACAGAGGACTGACACTAAAATCAAAGAGTAAAGGCAGGATATGTTAAAGTTTCTGCAGTCCTACTGTTAGACTCCCTGAGAATGAGAAATTCACTACAACAGAAAAGTCACAACCATTTCATTTTTAGACTGTTTTAGAACATTTAGGAAGTTCTTCCTTTGATATAGTTGAAATCTCCTTTACATCTTCCATCCACTGCTCTTAGTTCTGCTTTCTGGGGCCGAGTAGAACAATCTAATCCATCTTCCATGGCAGCCCTTCAAATACTTAAGACAGCAATCATATCTCCCTTTAGTCTTCTTTTCTTCAGGCTAAACATTCCTAGTTCCTTCAACCAATTCATAAAAAGCAAGACATGAATGTCTTCACCACCCTGATAATATTCCAGCTTGTCAGTATTCATCCTAAAATGTGACACTGAGAACTGAACACAATATTCCAGATGTGTCTGACCAGGGCAGTGTTGAGCGGGACAATTTGTGGGTACCATTAAGATCCAGCCTCAGACACTTAACACTTACAAGCTGTGTGACCTTGGGCAAGTCACTTAATCCCAATTGCCCTGCCTTACCCCCTCCAAAAAACAACAACAAAAAAGATCTCCCCAATTCTATTTGTTAATTCTGATGACTATTTTAAAACATGCAAAAAGGTAAGGAGGTTTTGGATTTTTTTGGTTTGGGGGTTTGTTTGGGTTTTTTTTATGTAATATGTAACCTCTCTACTGTGGCTTCAAATGTCCACAATGACAAGGCAAGGGAGCCTCTTCACAGGAGAAAATTATAAGATTTTGCCATTTTATGGCCCCTTGTGCCTGGAAATGGGGATTATTTAAAGCAGCACATACTTAGAAAAAGAAAATAGGAGAGGGGAAGCCATCTGGAGAAGAAACAAAAGTTAAGGAAAAGAAGTAGATCTATTCTAGGGATATGCAGGGGAGGGAGAAGAGGTAAAGAGGAAAGTTGTAATCTGTGATCAGAGCTGGAAGACATAACGGGGCGTATGTAGAACTCTGCATCTATGCTACTTAATTCAAATGTCCTGAAAGAATTCTAACAATCCCAGAGCTTAGGGAAGAGGCTTCAGAGTTTTCTAGCCTTTCCCAAGAAACTTATGTGATAAGTTAGGTAGATAGCACTCAACAAGCTTTTACTACCAGATCGTGAATGATTATGCCCCTCTCCCAATATGCTGGAGCAGGAGATTCCATAGGGATTAGAGGACAGATTAGACTACAATTTCCCTTGATTCTGCAGAGGGTTGTACTCATTTGCATATGGATGCAGAGAATAATTCTTCTATTTCATTCCTTCTTAGTATTTATGTTGTTGCTTTCTCTACTGAATTTATGACATGTGTGATCTATTAATAGAGTTTTACACTGCTGGGGACTCAAAAGTCATGACTTGTGTACAATGAGTGTGACCCATGGGCCAGAAACCCAATCACCGACTTTCCTTTCCTCTTTCTTTGGGGATGGCTTGCTTGCCCAGTTTGTGATGACTTTGGAAGGTAGAGGAAGTTTCCAGAGGCAGTGTGTTATTGCTACAATTCATTCTTAGGATCCTAGAGGTAATTGCTGGTGTGGGGAAACTAAATATCTACTACTTACAACTGTAGCTCCTGAGCCCCAACTAATGGTCTTCCCATTCAAATAAATCAACCTTCATTATACCATTAGCTCTTAATCATTAAACATTTCTGAAACAGAATGCAAAGCAAAAATAACCATAATATCAGAGTAATTTCATAAACCTGGGTCACACTTTCCCACCAATGCACTCAATATCTGTAGGGGAGAGTGGACACAAACTACACAGAATTTTAGTGTAGAGACATAGAAGTAAGGAAACCTTTATGCCCAAGGCACTTCATGACTCTGATATTCTGGGTTTAATGTCCTTGAATTCCTTAGGGAACAGAATAAGGCTTCTGCTGGGTTACCACTTCTGACTGCTCTATTTGGATCTCTCCTTGACTAGGGTCTAAGAAAGTTTTATGTTCTTTTAGCAAAAGCAGCTACCTTGTTCTTTTCGTGTCTTCTCTCTTGGCTGGGCTCTGAAGGATTTCCCCTTCTTAAGTCATAGATGACAGTGAGGGGCAAGGGTGACAAGCCCCTACCTTCCTCAAGTCAGAGATGGGCAAGACAAAGCAGCCTTTCCTTTCCTCTCTGTTGGCAGCAACAATTTCTTCTTCCTCCAGTCTACTCCAGAAGGAAAGCTGTCTGTCATCCCCAGCTCCCTGTAGCAGCCTGTTTTCCTCCAGGCAGCTCTGTAGGACACAGAGCAGGTTCTAAGCTCTTCTCTTGGCTTTCCGTTCTCATTTGAGTTTCATTTTTTATGAGCCATATACCCAGTTGGACTTTGTTTGGGTCTGGCTCTCTTCATGCATGTGTATTTCTGTATTCTTCCTCTATTCCTTTCAATTCGGTTTTCTCTGCTTCTCTTGACCCCAGTCTGCTTTCTCTGATTCTTACCTCAAAGCAGAGTCTCCTTGGATGAAGTGACTCACCTCTGCCTTAAGGTGAGAAAACAAAATTTCCTTTCTGTCGTATACATTATAAATAAGCAATCTATAATTGTCTCATAGTCACTAAAAGTTAAAGTTATCAGGGTGTCCCAGCTATCAACCTCAAAGTCCTCATAATAGTCACACGTAAATTACTTGCTGAGAAACAAAACGCTTTGGTCATCTCTGCCACCAGGAAGTTTGGTTGTTTTCTTCTGAAGGCTGCTTTCCCTCAGGTCCTCCTAGACTTATTTCTCCTCAAATATTTTTCTTTAAGAGACCCTTTTGCAGGTTTCCCCTCTAAACTTTTTGTGTTTCTACTCTTTAAACAACAACAAAAAATTGTCCAAACACAAAAGGTAAAGAACTTTACATTTGGTTTTTTTTCTTTAATTATTTATTTTTAACATTCTTTTAAAACAATTTTTAAGTTCCAAATTCTCTCCTTCCTTCCCACCCTTCCCCCACTTATTGGAAGTCAAGCAATATGACATCAATTATATTTATGAAATAATGCAAACCATATTTTTAAACAAGCAAGAAAAGTAAAGAAAGTGTGGAAAATTATACTTCAGTTTGCACTCAGAACTCATCGTTTCTCTCTTTGGAAGTGGACAACATTTTTTCATCCTGAATCCTTTGGAATTTTCTTATATCATTGTATCAATCAGAGAAGCTAAGCCTTTCACAGTTGATCGTGATTAAAATATTGCTGTTGTTGTGTATAATGCTTGGTTCTGCTCACTTCACTGTACATCAGTTCATATAGGTCTTCCCATGATTTTTTCTGATACCATTCTCCTTGTCATTTCTTATAGCACAATTGTACTCCATCACAATCATGTACCAGAGCTTGTTCAACCATTCCCCAGCTGATGAGTATCCCCTCAGTTTCCAAATCTTTGCCACCATAAAAAGAGCTGCTAATTTATTATTTATTTTTTTTTTGCAAATATGTCCTTTTCCTTTTATCTCCTTAGGGTACAGACATAGCAGTAGTATTGCTGGGTCAAGGAGTATGCACAGTTTTATAGCCTTTTGGGCATAGTTTCAAATTGCTCTCCACAATGGTTCACAACTCCACCAACACTTCATTAGTGTCCCTATTTTCCCTCATTCCTTCCAACATTTATCATTTCTGATCATTGTGAGATGATACTTCAGAGATGTTTTAATTTGCATCCCTCTAATCAATAGGATTTAGAGCATTTTTCCCCATAACTACAGACAGCTCTGACTTCTTCTTCTGAATACTACCTGTTCATATTCTTTGAATATTTATCAATTGGCAGATGGCTCTTATTTTTATAAATTTGACAGTTTCCTATATATTTGAGGAATGAACCCTTTATCAGAGAAACTCACTATAAAATTTCTAGAAATTTCTTCATTGTCTGTGGTGCATTTTGGCAAAATATAGTTTCCCTGATTATCTCCACACCTTACATTTGTAAAATTGATTAACCACAATGAATTTGGAAAAAGTGAAAAAGAGTTCCAGGGCCAAGGTTCTCAGAGTTTGGATGACCCAGTTGTAACATTATTTTAAAAGTATGCTAATGCTTACTTTTTAAATCTAAAATTAATATTCTAGTTTTAAATGCTTAATTTGCACCACCCCACCAATAAAAAGAAAATCTCTCCCTCCCCAAGGACTTCCAGACGTCTTTTCTTTTTTTTTGTGAGGCAATCATAGTTAAATGACTTGCCCAGGGTCACACAGCTAGTATGTGTTTGAGGCTGAATTTGAACTCCAGTCCTCCTGACTGCAAGGCCAGTGTTCTATCCACTACACCACTTAATTGTCCTTCCAGTGGCACTGCTTGAAGCCTCTACCTTGTTTATAGGTGCTAATGTATCTGAGACTTCCACCTCTCGCTCTCTCCCTTCTCTCATTTACCTCCAAGACCTTAAGAATCCTCTGGCTACATCTACTTTCTTCTTTTGTTGCTTCTTAATTGCTAATGAAGTTAGATCTCACCTAGTCCTGGTTTATTTTTCTTTTTAACCTTGCTATTGCTTACCTTCTCCCTCATCTTCCTATTACTTCTCCAAATAACAGGATTCACTGTTTCTCTAAAGTCTGTCTGTCTACCTGCCCCCTCGTTATTTGCCCTTGGGTTGACAACTCTTCAAGGGTTTCCACTTGACACTATTTTCCCTTGCCTCTCTTTTTTTAGGCCCATTCTATCTTCCGAATAATTAACCAAAACATTCCTTGCCTTCCTCCTCCATCTTTCCTCCTGACATGACAAGGTTCTCTTTTTCTTAGGCTGAACCTGGAGATCTTCAAGTATTCACTTTGAAGTGTTCTTCTCAGTTTGCTTTTGTTTAACTATTTATTACTCTCAGCTACAAAATTATTACCCCATTTATAAATTTTATTATTTACTTAATTTTACCTTTTTGGTTTATTGTTTTAGCTCTAACTGAAATTCATTTGGATGTGGTCCGATTTATGTCATGGATTTCCTCCTCCCTATTATTATACTATTTCAAATCACATTAATTCTCTTCATTTCTCCACTCTTCCAAATTCCATGTTAAATACTTAGAATCTATAAATTACTATATAAACAGGAGATTTTTTCTCTTTCTCTTGATACTTAATGTTTTAACACCTGTCTTTAATCAAAACAATTCAGCTAAGCTGATCATCCTTCTCCATAGCTGGAACCTAGCTCTGATCTTCTCTCTTACAAAGACTTAAGAATTCTTCATTTTATTTTTCTTAGAGGAAGGTTCCAAATCATTTATTTGCCAACTTTCACAGAAGTGCAACTCTGGGGAATAGTGAGCATTTTGTAAGATGTGGAATAGCAAGAGAGCACTTCATAATATCTCACAGTTCAGATTCTAAATCTAAATTTAGCAAAATCTAAAAATTATGTTCTGACCCCATTACCTCCTCCCTATAATCATCACTCCCTTTCCTCTTACCTCACTTTTCTCCATATCTATCTATCTATCTATCTATCTGTCTGTCTGTCTGTCTGTCTATCTGTCTATCTACCTATCTCTATCATCTATCTCTATTATCTATCATCTATCTATCTATCTCTATCATCTATCTATCTATCTATCTATCTATCTATCTATCTATCTATATTATCTATCTATCTATCTGTCTGTCTGTCTGTCTATCTATCTCTATCATTTATCTATCTATCTATCTCTATCATCTATCTATCTATCTATCTATCTATCTATCTATCTATCTATCCTGTGTAGAGTTTAGTGTGTCGTAATTTACTTTTCCTCTATTCATTCCCCTTCCTTTCAACAATCAGTATTTGCTAAACCCTACAATGTATTCTGCCCTATTCTAGGCACTATTAAACATACAGAGACACATAACTTGGTCCCAGGTATCAAGGGCTTTATACTCTAATTGGAGGAACAAAAATGTTTGATTGTGCACATCTGTTTACAAATATTGATTCCCTTCAACCATTATCCTGTATAAGAATAGACTCTCCTTTCCACCTACCTGAGATGAAGTCAAAACTTTTTTTTGATATCTAAACTTTATTAAAATGAATAATTTTTTTTTCTTTCATCACAATCTAAAATGTTCACTGCAGCAAAATAGTAGCCATTGGATAGAACATGGAAAGACATTTTTCAAAGAGAATTGTATACTTCAGTTTACAGAATGTAGATCAGCTATGAAAGCTGACTCACTGGCACCTCACCAGAACCTCTCCCATATCATCTTGCACAAAAACCCTGAGCAATGGAAGAAGGGCTAATTCCTCTGATTAATTTACACACAAGATATCATACAAAATGTTTTAGCTATGACTAAAGTGGTAAAACTTTTTTCCTTAAAAATGTTTCTTTTGGGAAATTGCATTCAAAGATAGTTCATGATATAAAGAACCTCAGTACCTATACCTCATTTCTCACACACACACACACACACACACACACACACACACACACACACACGCACACACACTCCACAAGTATTTCCCAACCCAATGAGTCAACTTAGAATGAATTTGGCTACTTCTGAATATTATTTCCTTCCTCAAAATACAGAGATTTGCCAGCATTGAGGGGATGAGAAAAAATGTGCCATAGGCCCTGAATGAAATTCCCAATAGGAGTTCCAAAAATGATTTGAGCAAAGGCAGAATCTTTGGAATAGTATCATGGTTTGCTAAGGTTGAAGAGGGCAATGCTTACTTAGATGCTTAAGTTCTGGTCTATTCACTAGAAATTCAGTCTCATTATTTTACAGTTATACTTTACAACTATAGGCTGAATCTTAATGGGCACCATTATAAACCTTGTTGCATAGAACAGATAGGCCCCCTGTCCCAGCAAACATTTAAACTATTTTGCTGTTGTTGATATATATCTGATTTCATAGGAGCTAGGTTACTATACTCCTCTCTAGACTTTTAGATAATCATAGAGCAGGATTAAGGTTGTCCCAATTGGTCTAGATCTAGATCAGGTTTTCTTTACCTATTTTGTGTCATAGACCCCTTTGGAAATCTAGTGAAGCCAATAGATTCATTCTTACAATTATTGTTGAGTCTTTTCAGTCATATCCAACTCTTTGTGACCCCATTTGGGGTTTTCTTGGCAAAGATACTGAAGCAGTTGGCCATTTCCTTCTCCAGTTCCAGAAACTGAGGTAACATGGTTAAGTGACTTGCCCATGGTCACACAGCTATAAGTGTCTGGAGCTGGATTTGAACTCAAGTGTCCTGACTCCAGAGTTGGTGCTCTATCCACCATGCCACCTAGCTGCCTCTTCTTAGGAAAGTGGCTATAAATGATTAAATGAAATACTAAATTTTAGTTAGAAAGTAAAAATGAAGATATAATTCTTCCCATTCAAGTTCATGGTCCCTCTAAAATCTATCCATGGATCCCTTGTCAATTTGTGCACCCCAAGTTAAGAACTTGTGTTAGAGATATATAAAGTTACACTATACTTTTTTCCTGGCCAAATTAAATGGAAGATTATATGTTTCAATGACAGATTTTTTTTAAGTGTGAAATAATTTGACTATATATTGTTTTGTGTTTTAATATTTACATGCATTATTCCTATTTTTAAAATTTTAAGTGATTTATATGGCACATTTATTTAAAATGTGTTTGTTTTAAGATTAAAACATAAGTGGATTACCGGACCATTGTTAATTATCATTTAGTTTAATTCTGTTCTCTAAAATGCAAAAGAGAGAATAGGGCTAAATAATATTAACAATCATAGTTCATTCGACAGCTGGATAATGATGCAGGTCACATTGTTTATAAATCTTAAAGACCCTCCTCACTATTCCTCCTCAAAGACATTCCATCTCCCAACCCTCTACAATCTTACTGGATTTTCCAGGGTCTCGAATTCTCTCCCTCTTTCTCTCTTTCTCCTAGTTTCCTTGACTTTTTTCAAGTCAGCCAAGATCCCATCTTCTACAAGAAGCCTTTTCTGGGTCCTCCAGAATGCTAGTGCCTTCCCTATCAAAAGACCTTCAATTCAGCCCATATCTGCTTTGTTTGTGCATAATTGTTTACATGTTGTCCCTCTTCTTGGATTGTGAACTCCTTGAGGACAGGAACTATTTTGGCCTTTTTTTGCTTCTCTAGTACTTAGCACACTGCCTGACATATAAGTACTTATTAAATGCTTATTGAGGAGCTCGAGAAAAAAAAACAATTGTAGAGATGGAAGGAATGAGGTATTTGAAGGAATGCAAGCAAAAGCAAAATAGAAGCATAAGTCACTCCTTTCCTCTCTAGAAAGCACCTTCCAGCGATGTCCAGTAATTAGTTCAGGTGATTCAGGTGATTCATTGACCAATGGATATGCATGAGGCCATTGTCTCTCCTCTCTCTCTCTCCCTCTCTCTCTCTCTCTCTTTTATCTCTCTCTCTCTCTCTCTCTCTCTCTGTTTTTTTTCTCTTTCTCTGTCTCTTTTTCTGTCTGTCTATTCTCTCCCCCACCATATGTGTGTGTGTATACACATATACAAATATCTGCATACATATACACACATATATGTAAATTGGTAAGCAGATGTAACGGTCCTGTATAGACAAGGTTTCAGTGGCTTCCTGAATGTGAACGGGAGCTTATGACTAGTTATTTAAGATCCAATCTAGCAAAGTGAAGTGGCAAATGACACAAAAACTTCTCTTGCCTAAAATAAACTAGATAATTGAGGGGAAAGGAGTTATATTGGTGAATTATATGTGCAGCAGTGCCAATTCTTCAAATTGATTCATTAGTCAAGACGTGAATCAAATAGGAAATATTCAAAAATACAGCTCATGGTTTCCAAAAGCTTCTATCTAAGTAAATTATACAAATGTGGAAGGGGGAAAATTACTTAAAAGCTCCTCTTTTTACCTATGTTGCCTTAATAAAACATCATTTTTTGGATGACAGAACTCAGGGTTTTGACATTCTAGTGTAGTACTTGGCACAGAACGAACATTTACTAGCTTTTAAAAGGATGATGGCAATGGAAAATGAGAGGCTGGAGGGAGGCTGGTGGCAATTTAATCTTCCACTTGACTGTAGAGAGAGTCAGGTAGAGGAGTTGTGGAATATCAAAACCCACCACTCTTGTTTCTAGGGCCTACATGTTTTTAAAAGAAGCCACACACTTAGTGAAGAGCCTGACTTTCTGAAACAGCTCAGAGTTCCCCCACTAAGTTTCTCTTTCCTTTTACCTTGGCCCAGAAATGGATGGAAAAATCATCTCCTTCTCTAATTATTTCTCCATCATATATTCTCTGAGACTCTGGCCCCTGTGCCAGTCAGGTCTCTGACCTCTCTTGCCTTCCAATCTTTCCCTTCTCCATTAACTTTCTCACACCTCACCCAATCACCTCAGTCCTGAACTATTCTTATACCCCAGACTTTCCCTCAAACAAAATGGGATAAGGTTTTGAAAATAGGATCTTCAAAGTACATGAAACACAGGGCAGTTTGAGATTCAAATGAATTTATGTAAAATGCTCTTCAAATTTTAAAGCACTCCAAAATGTGTGTAGCTATCATCTTCATCATCATCATCATCATCACAACTAGGTTATGCATTATCGGTCCTCTAGTTCCCTCAGGAAAAGATCAACAACAACAACAAAAAGAAATATATATTTTAAAACATTAAAAAAATTTATTGCTACCTTTTGTTTTTATGTCATTCATTTTCCATTTACACCTGTAACCCTGTCCTTCCCAAAAGGCAGACTAATACACTTTGAAACACATGTTAAAGTTTATTACAAATATTTAAGACTATATTCAAATTCAGTGCTGTACACAGACAAAATCCCTCACTTACACATAAATGTGCCACTTGGACTCCTTGCGGTTCATACAGATTACGGAAAGCCTTGAAATGTAGGTAGGAGTCGATTACTTGAAGGCCAACCATGATGTGTGATGAAGGCGTAGGCCAGAGTGGTGGCAGAAAGAATGGCTGAATCTGAGAGATAGTGAAAAGGTTGATGGAGAGGGAGGAAGGAAAGATGACTATTAATGCTCAAGAGATTAAAATAAAAACCATGCCTGTAACGGGCAAGCAGGGAAGGGTTTGGACAAGATAATTATAAACCAGATTCTTTTTCAGGTACGGATTAGATTAGGTGGCCTCTGAGGTTACTTTGAATCCTGCCATTCTGTGAATTCCTTACCAGGAACTACTACTGCTGTTCTGCCCTTGACGTCCTCACCGCAGATAGTGGCCCACCACTCCTCTTTCCCAGACCCTGATCGGCTCCTCTGGGAGTTGGCCTGCAGGGGAAATAAGAAATTCTAGAAGTAGGGGTAGCAATGCTTTAGTGACTTGGTTTTTTGCTTTTCCTACTTTCTGCTTGTCTATTCTTTAACACTGCTATAGACTCCTAACCCCTGACCATTAGGCTTGGGCCAAATATTTTCCCCTTACCCTCATCCCCCTGTAGAATCTTCTTTTGTTTCCAACAGCCACTAACTCCTGATAACTGTGCTCACTCATCAGTTCCCTTGTTGGCCCTTGGCATGAGTTATGCTCTCTCCCTTTCCTCCCTTCCTGGCTCCTTACCTTGACCATTACCTGCTAGAAACCCAAACCCCATTGCTGATATATGTTTGGGGTACTGTTACTTCCAAGTGGAGATGGTCTTTGAGCAGCTAGAGCTATGTGGGACTGAAGCATAAATCAAGGATTGGGGTTGGAGATGTAGACTTTGGAGTTAGAATCACAGATTGTAGAGTTGGTTTAGAGTTGGTGGGAAGATTAGAGATTGTCTCAGTGAATCAAGGTCAGAGAAGATAAGCAAGTATACCCATGCATAAGACGAACTCTTGAGATTTGGAAGAGACCTTAGAAATAGTCCAGTTCAGCCTTGTATTTGATCCCAGAATCTTTCTATGGTTTCCCTCATGATCATTCAACCTTTGTTTAAGTATTCCAATGATGAGGAATTCACTATTGAAGCAGAATGTTCCATTTGAAGAGGGCTCTAATTATTATAAAGTTCTTATTTATGTTGACCCCAAATCTGCTTCCTTGTAACTTCTCTCCATTAGTCCTGATTCTGCTCTCTGAAGCAACAAAGAAGAAATATATTCCCTCTACTGTCTGATATTTTTTTCCAAATATTTCAAGATGACTATTATATCTCACCTTATTCTTCTCCCCTCCTGGTTAAGTGACCATACTTCCTTTGACTGTTTTTCATGTGGCATTACATGACCTTTTGGCCACACTACAGTTTGTCAAACTCTCTCTTCAAATATGGTACCCAGAACTGAACATGGTATTAGAGATATGATCTGACCCCCACATGTGAGCATCCACCCTTATTTTTAGCAGCATCCCCCAATCTGCCAAAGTCAATGGGACAATTTGAAATAAATATAGGTCAAAACTGGGGGGTTTTGTACAGAAAATCCAAGTCAATCTATGTGCTAAGTTGACTTAACACCTTGCATGCGTGGCAAATTGTTAAATGAACAGGAATTTATGAAGGCATCTATTACACAGCATTTTTTTTCATTAAATTAGAAGTGTAATGTCCATACTAACAAAGCAATGTTTGTTCTCTGTTGGCTAATGGCCCAAGCCACAACTTCATCTCACAGACATGGACATTTTAAAGAGAATTGTTTCATTGGGCAGCTACCTATAATTTATGGATAACAAATACAAAAATCTGTCCAATTCTCCCCATGGTGCTGGGGAACATGTAATTCCTTAGCATAGAAGGAAGTTTTACTTCCCATCTACTCTCATGCTGAGCTCATTTGGCTGCCAGCTAAGACATTTTTGTAAACACTCCCTAAGAAGTGGGCACGGGAACATTAAAATGAGACATGCCATAGAACTGCCCCAGGGAAGATTCCAGGCTTATGCGAGCTATGTGTTAAGTCTTCCTCACTCTTGTAAAGAAGAGCAATTGACAGGATAGCAAAGATATCCTTTGCTCCTACAGAACGTAGAACAGAAACCAAATTTTATCTCTACTCTTAGTCGACAAACATTTAAGTGTTTGCTACGGGCCAGGCACTGTACTAAGTGCATAGATAAAGACAGGGGATAGCCCCTGTTCTCAAGGACCTCACAGTCTATATAAACTCATGGAGGCCTGCCTTTGAAGGTTTGCATAAGAGTAGTTTTCTGCTCTGTGAGTTAGAGAAGTGAGGTCATTTGTTTATTATTAGTATGTAGTGGAAGGACGGTACATTTTACAGATCAGCAATGTTAGATCAAACGTTTTTTATGTCATTATGTCTGAAAGTCATGATATGACCCATTTCTAAATCCATGTATTGTAGTAATATGTATTATAACAGGCCCTTGTTATATCAGTCAACAAGTGTATATTAAGTTCCCTCTACTGGGCATTGGAGAGGCTAGGTGGTACATGGATAAAGTGCTGGGCCTGAAGTCAGACCTGAGTTCAGATTTGACCTCAGATACTTACTAACCGTGTGACCATAAGTCATGTAACCCTGTTTGCCTCAGTTTTCTCATCTGTCAAATGAGTTGAAGGAAATGACAAACCACTCCAGTATCTTTGCCAAGAAAACTCTAAATGTGGTCACAGAGAGTTGGACACAACTGAAAATAACTGAACAGATCAAAAAAAGTGCCATAAATGCCCACTATGTGCCAGGCACATTTCTAGGTGCTAAGGATACAAAGATAAAAATGAAATGGTCCCTGCCCCCAAGGAACTTACATTCTATGAGGAGAAATGGAATGTATGTGTATGGGTATATGCCAAATATATAAAAATTAAATATAAGGTAATTTCAAGGGGGAGGCATTAGCAGCTAAGGGAATCAGAAAAATGTCTCCTGGAGACGGTGGTGCTTGTGCTAAAATTCAAAGGAAAGTATGGATTCTAAGAAGCAGAAGAAAGGCCTGGAGATGAAAAGCGGAATGTTATGTATGAGATACAGCAAGAAGTCCAGTTTGATTGAAACATAGAACACACGGAGGAGAGTAACACATAAAAGCCTGGAAAGGTGGGTTGGAGTCAAGTTTTGAAGAGCTTTAGAATATCTTGAAAGAAAATAACTAAAAATAGGCCAGAACTTTATTCAGTTTATGCAAACTGATACGCTGTATGATTTATGTCCACAGAGGATAATATATAGAACTATATTTAGAAAATGTAACAACCTCGATTGTCATCAAAAGAAAGGTGAGATGAAACATCTGATCCTGAAAGTCAGTATTAAAAAATAACAGAATATTTTTTAAAAATAAGTCAACAAGCACATATTACATACCTTCTATGTGGCATAGGGATGTAGTGACCAGACATGGTTGGTGCATGCCTGTAGTCTCAGCCTGTAGTGAAGAAGCTAAGGCTGGGGGTTCCCTCACACTCAGGACTTCTGAGCTGCAGTAGGACTAAAGCTGATTGGATATCTGTAGCTAAATCCAACATCAATTTGGGAGCCTCTAGGGACCATGTTCCCTAAAGAGGGGCAATCTTGCCAAGGTCAGAAAAATCAAACAGGTTAAAGCTTCTGTGGTAACTTATACTAGAATTGGACCTATGCGCAGCTGCTATGCTTCTAGTTCAGGCAAGATAGGGAGACCTAGTATTTTGTTTTTCATCATGCTAAAGATCTAGAATTTGGGCGTATTTGTTAACTCCACATATAGTTTAAAGACTGTAGTGCTTGTTACTGCTTTATCCAGTGGACAGCATTCATATAGTCCCCCAAGTCTTAAATGTAATGTTTGTTTTTTATCATGTAAATATTTAGTCCAAATTCTGCCCCAAAATGTCCAATTTGCCAGTCTTCTTGTGAACTGATTGGGCAGAAGTAAAACACGTAATGGGAGTTGTTTACTCTGGCAACTTGGAATGTCTGATTTGAAATTACTGGCATATTCTTGGGCAATTTTGCACAACAGCAGGACTGGGAACAATTTCCATGCATATCTTTATCTTTTCCTCCTCCATCTTGACCACTGGAGAATGTTGTCAACATCAGACAGATCAAAGGTCCCCAGCTGCAGAAAGCTGCTAAAGATGGTTACAATAGCACGCTTTAATGACTTAGTCACTGGTGATCAGTCTTACTAGTTTCTGAAACTGTGAGATGAGATCTTAACTAGAATGGTCCTTAGAGAACAGACACTGAGCTTATACTCAGTCTTTCTAGCTTGGTAGAAACTAACAGAGCCATCCCCAGAGGTTTGGCCATAGATGAAGAACACTATCAATGACACTAGCTTACAAAGAACTGTCTGCAAAGGTATAGAGGGGTTGTGATCTGTGCCAGGGGAAGCAGGCTCACACTGATGAAATCTTGGTCACCTGAAACATTGAAATGTTAGAATATGGGTGAGAAGCCATTATATAGAGAATTCATCCCCATAAAAAAAAATCCCTTAAATATGACTTTGGAGCCAAAACAGGGTCCACTGTTTATGTTGCCACAGGGTGCAAGGGATTTCCTTTACCCTGTAAACTATCTTTCCCCTCCTATCCACCCTCAAACATCAGCAAGTCATGTCTTGGCTCATTAATGCTCTCTGCAGATTTCAAAATTACATAATCATTTTGTCTTGCTCCCCTAAGTCCCAGACTAACCCCCATCAGAGAATAGAGCACAGTTTCGTTCACCTTGTTCTTTCCCCTGCTTTCTGATAACATATATTGATTTTTTTAGATATTTGAAGAGGAAATGATTCCGAAACACTTTCAGGAATGATACAAAGTAGGAGAAGAGTACAATGATAGAGAGAAACACCTGACAATTCACAAAAGTTTCATAGTTTAATCTTGGTCCTCTATCAACTAATAACATTTGCAACTCTCCCTAGAGCCTTCCTGCCTAAAATCTTCCTTAGGTCATAGAATTTTAAAGCTCTAGTCCACCTCGTGAATGACTGATGAGCAAACTGAGACCCAGAGAGATTAAGTCACTTTAATAAGGTCACACAGAAAGTAGCAGAACTGAGATTTGAATCTAGCCCTTTGCATCCCAAATTCCAGGCTCTTTCCACTAGACTTGGGAGGAAGGGAATTCAAGTTGAAGAAGGGAAGTAAGGATAATATTAGAATGATACTATAAAGCTAAAAGAGACTAAATCAGTGTGGTACTAAGAATTCCTTGAGAAAAACAGACCCTAAATGGCCACACAGCTCTACTTTAAGGGTGTAAGTGAGCTGCTAGTTATATGACCCGTCTCAATTTATCCTCCTCCCTTCCAGTGAGTAAGGAATGGCCCTCTCTAGTTGTAAAATAGAAACAGATGGAAACAAAGCTCTTTTTCAGACACTGAAAGGGATAGAATATTTGTGTTAGAGAATCCAAATGATCTCTGCTTTGTGATAGGGGAGATGAAAACACTAAAAGAGAAAACAGATTTTCATTGTTTCATTGTTTCTGGGGAGCGATTATATTGCCACTGCTTCTCTGTAAGAGAATTTGTAGTAGGAATGACTGCGTTATGAACCAAATTAGATTTCTAGAACCGCCAGTGTTGGAATGGCTTTTATAGGTGATGACCATCTACCCTAACCTGATATATTAACACTCTCTACAACAAACTGGATGAAGAGTCAGTCATTCAGCTTCTCTTTAGACATCTCTAATGACTGGAAACTCACTACCTCATTAGGCAATCAATTCCATTTTTGTATAGCTGTAATGATTTGGAAACTCTTCTTTAGGCTGATATAAATTTTTTGTTCTCTTTACTCCCCAGTGCTCCTAATTCTCCCCTTTGGGATCATACATTGTAAGTTTCCTCCCACTTCCATGATAGCCCTTCAAGTATTTGAGAACAACAATTAGCTCTAATCCTCCCCCACTTAGGTTTGGCTAAGGTCATGTCTAAGTCCTTTCTTCAGTAGTAAAATAGCCCCCTGACTCTCTTCTTATAACATGGCTTTAGCCATCCTAATTGCCCTCCTCCGTACATTCCCTAATTTGTCAATGTCATTCTTTAAATGACTCTTGGACTCTGTGGTAACTCAAGTCTAATTCCATGGTAATGAAATTTGGCTGCTCTTCAAAGTTTTCTGTAATTTTGCTGCCCCAGGTTTCAATATGGCACACAGGAGTCTGCTCTTAGGCAAATACTTTTTTTCCCAGCTGCCTGGCTCTGTCATCTTGCATTACTTCACCCTTAGCCCACTGGCTAAGGATACTGAAAGCTTATCACGTATTTGCCCATTCCCACCAAAGACCCAGGAAGAAATGAGCACTCCTTATCTACTCGCAGAGTTCTCTCTCCCTTGAGCTTACTGTCTTCTTCCCCCTACTCTGGAGCTCTGCATGGTTTGGCTCCAGCTGAAACAGCTCATCTTTTCTTGCCCATCACCCAGCTCTGCCCAGATTCTGGAAGCAGGTCACATCTTTTAGTTAGTGGAGCCCTTGACAAACTATTGACATGCAGGCCTTGAGGCATGGCCAAGATAGACTCCCCTAAATCTGACCCTCCTACTACAAAGGCTTCTTCTCCCAGAAGCTCTTGCTACCTTGTCCTAAATCTAAATTCCCAGAGTGGATCTACCCTTAGGTCCCCACTATTGGTTACGCTAAGGTGACAGACAAACCAAACAACTAGCAGAGGCTGGATACTTTCCCTAGTCCTCAGCTAGGGATCCAATCGCTTTCTCTTTTTAGGGTCTAGTATCACTATTGTCATTTAGGTGACTCTCCACCCCCATACTCCCATGGATCCCTAAAACCCTCAGTAAGAACTTAGGGTTTATTGTAATATCAACATATTCTTATCTCGTGACTGGAAACACTTCATCGCCCTGTTGCTACTCTTTTGTGCTTATTTCTTTTTTAGATAATAATGGAGTCTTTGGGCTTAGAACCATGGGAAAAAAGTCGATGGGGGCCAGATGGGGAGGGAGGAAATTGGGGGATTAATCAAAACACTTTAAGGAAAGGACAAAAGAATCACAGAATCTTAAAGTTAGAGGAACATTAAGAGATCATCTGACACAACTTTCTCAGTTTTACAGAGAAGGAAACTGAGACAGAGAAATATGGTGACTTGCCCGTTGTAGCATTATTAACAGAGGTGGAAGCAGGACCCTAGGCAAGGCCTTTGCTTTCTCTTTTACCCCACAGTGCCTCTGAGGGTGGAGCCCAAAGTAAGGGCTCCAACTGACAACCCTCTACTGACTTAGCTAGTCATAGTGACTTGAACATTGACAGAGAGGATCAGACCCACAGTTCACTCAAATCGCAACTCTATTTGTGGCAAGGACACCCAGGGACATCTTGGGGAAAATCATTATTGTCCTCCTTGTTGATAACCTCAGAGATGAAGGACATTCCCCAAACATTTTAGCTTCTATCTGAAACCATTATGTCCTCTATTAGTTTAACTAAAAATCTTTCTGAAGCTACATTTTCGATCTGTACCACCTTTGGGGATATAAGTTCCAGAAACTTACTGCCTAAATTCTTATCTCATAGGGTTGTTATATGGAAGGTATTCTATAAAATTGAAATCAAGGTAGAAATATCAGTTATTTTAAAGGAACTGTGATTTAATTGCTAAGGGACTTTTAATGAGTAATCTCATACCTGCTCAGGAATTTATAGTCAGTCATTAGGAGGTGCCCAGGGCTCTGAAAAGTTAAAGGACTCATGTATGTCTGAAGTGGGACTTGAATCCAGAGCTGCCTGACTAGGAGGCCTGCTCTTCATCCACATGCCACAGGACTTCTTCCAGATTAATATTATTACTATGCAAAAACAGCCCCCTTTTTTGTTTTCAAGTTTCCACTTCAGAATATCTGAAATATTCTTTGAAGAGGTCACCATTGTGTTGTGGTAGACAGTGTATAATACCTTTCATAAATGGCTTTTAAAATGTTTCCTGCTGATTCTGAATGTAGATGTCAGTTTGTCAAAATGCCAGTGGTGTAAGTATTGTTTAAGAAGAAAATGGGCTTATATTTTATGTTTTTTTGCTTCATCCTGCATTTTGTACTTGACTTCCCTCTCAGAAAAAAAAATGTTTAATTATTACTTATTTAACTGGTACAGATGGCTTGGCTGCTCATCTTCTCACTTCACCACTTAACATGCCACCTTATTGGTTCATCCCTGGCCAACTGGTCAGGAACCCCACTGACTGGTCAGATGTTGCTCTGGTTGTCAGAAATCCCAAGCAAAGGAATCTCTGGAATAATTTTCTACTCCAAGCTATAGATTTTACTCATTGAGTCTTATCTGCCTCAAATATAATTTGAACTGTAACTTTTGAGCATAAGGTTAAATGTCTCTGTGCAGCAAGGGCTATTAAATGTGCATGTGTGTGTGTGTGTGTGTGTGTGTGTGAAAGAGAGAAAGAGAAAGAGAGAGACAGAGAGACAGAGAAAGAGAAAGAGAGAGACAGAGAGAGAGACAGAGACAGAAAGAGAAAGAGAGAGAGAGAAGCAGAGACAGAAACAGAGAGAGTGAGAGTGAATGTGTGTGAGATGGATCAGCACATGTGCTACAAGCTTTTTATAGCTAGACACTTTGGGGTTACAAAAGTGGCTTCAGAAATTACCCAAAGGAGTACATCATAAGAGGCAGCCAGCAGGTGTTTTCCATACCAAGCTTCCCCCCAGCACAGGGATTAGAGGCAGAAAACCTGGCGCTTGTTGCCATTTTCACAGTTGCAAATCTTAAACCCTGTTTCTTCTCTGCAGGTTGTTCACATCAAATTCCTTTGATGTAATCAGCGATGACGCTTTCATCGGCCTCCCTCACCTTGAGTACCTGTAAGTGAGCCTCTTGGGTTTCTCATCACAATTCAGTACACGAGCTTCCCAGCTGCTGTCATTGTTTGACTAAAAAGTTATAACCTGTTGCAGATTCATAGAAAACAACAACATCAAGTCAATCTCAAGACATAGTTTTCGGGGCCTAAAGTCTTTAATCCACCTGTAAGTACAGAGGTTGTGTGTTACTTCTTCTTCTTCTTGCTGATTGAATATTCAGTCAACTCTGATTATTTGTGTAGGGATCATCCAGGACTTTATGGGTTATTTTAAAATCTGGACCACCTCCTGTCCTCACTTGCATCTAACATGCATCCATTTGTGTGTTCTCAAGTGATTAAAAATTTATTTGAATATTAATCTAAAGAATGTGATCTGGAAAGCAGTCTCTTACAAAAGAAATTAGGAGGAAAAAATCATTTTGGGGTTGCCAAAATCGCTGCCCACCTCCGTCAGCATGGATAATTGAGGACTGATCATTTAAATCTTTGATTCTGCTATTATTCTTCTATCTGTGTAAATCTGAAGTTGGTATTAACTCATATAAAAAATGTAGCTTCAGCACATGTCTATATGGCAAGTAAATAAGGGCATTGAAAAGGTACAAAATAAATTCATCCTCATGGTTGCTTTTTCTGAATGATGCCAAGCAAACTAGTTCTGGATGGAATTTATAATAAAGCCAAGAGTCCTACTGATGCCTTACAGAGGCTTCCTTAGTAAGTGAATTACTTAGTGAGTCACATGAGCCTTGAACAAGGTGATGGGGTTTTAGAGCAGGGAGGGACCTTGAAGCTGCCCTGGTCTAGCCTCCTTTTATAGACACTAATGAGAGCTGAAATTCTTCTACTGCTTCAAAGTCGCATACATCATTTCCCTTTCATCATCACAACCACCTTGTAAGGTAAATCCTCTGGGCATTATCCCCATTTTAGAGATGAGAAAATTGATGCTTAGTTTAAATGACTTACACATGGTCAGACAACCAGAAAGTGTCAGGACTGGGATTCAGATCTAAGTCTACCTAACTTCAAGTATATTCATTTATATTCTGCACCCGACTGCCTCTTCAGGAAGAGCCTAGGAACCCAAGCAGAAAAATGGCTTAGGACTCAACATGTTAAAAGGTCATATTTCAAGATAAATTCAGAAATAATATCTAAAAGTAAAAATGGAAACAAGGCCATCATTTATTAATTCTTTACCAATGCAAACTACATATACTTCTCGAGAGAAGTTACTCTTTCCTGGGGCAGCTAGGTGGCACATTGGATAGAGCACTGGGCCTAGAATCAAAAAGACCTGAGTTCAAATTCTACCTCAGTTATTTACTAGATGTGTGTCCCTAGACAAGTCACTTAACCTCTGCCTGCCTCAGTTTCCTCATCTGTAAAATAATAGCACCTACCTCCCAGGGTTGTTGTGAGGATCAAATGAATAATACTTGTAAAGTGCTTAGCACAGTGCCGGGAACATAGTTGTACTTAATAAATGCTTTCTTCCTTTCATAATAAATGTTTTTTTTCTTTTGTTTTTTTTTTATATATCTATATAATAAATAAAAGTGGCTGGGTGGTCCCTTAAATAAAATAACGGACCTGGAGTCAGAAAGACCTGACATCCAATCCAGCCTCAGACACTTACTATGTTCCCCTGAGCAAGTCATTTAACCTCACTTTACCTCAGTTTTCTCATCAGTAAAATGGGAACTGCCCTCCCGGGATTGTTGTGAGGATCAGATGAAGTAGTATTTGTAATACCTTAATGTGCTATATAAATGTCAGCTTTTGTTTTTGTCTCTAACACCTAGATAGTGCCTTGCACCCAGCAGAAAGGTTTCTGATTGAATTGAATGGAATCCCAGGTAGAATTATGAGGTACATGTGGTTTTTACACCTCAGCAGTTGGTCTGAGCATAACTCCGCAAGCTGATGGTAGAGGAGGCAGTAACACTGGAGGTCATTAGATATCTTTTTCTCCATCTCTTCCCCTCTTCTGATTCAATACAAACAGGTCTTAAGTTGGGCTCTGAAGATGCCAAATACTCACTGCTGTTCTGGAAATGTCTGAGTACCAATGGAGGCTAGAAAATCCTCACTCTGCTTTGTGGTATCTCCCGCCTTCCCTCACTATGGTGGTGGAGAAGGAGGAATGAGGCGGGGCAGGAAGGGGAAGGTAGGGTAAGGCTTCCAGCTGGGATCTGAACATCCCCAAATAAATGAAGCAGTGCCCCAAATACTCTAAAGCTGCTACAGACCTGAATGGAGGAAGTCTTATGACCTTAACTGGGAACACATTCTATTCAATTCAGTCTAACTCAACAAAGCCAACTATGTGCTTGACAGTCAGGACAAAAGAAGTACAAGACAGTTCTTGCTCTCCAGGAGCTCATAACCTAATTAGGGAGTGACTGGGCAGCCAGGGGATCTGGAGCACCATGGCAGACAGGACCCACTATGGAGGTTCCCATTCACTCAGCCTATGTGAAGGGCAGGCTCTGGACCCTAGCTACATCCTTCTTCTCAGCCCTTCACCCAGACCTCCCTTCACAAGTCAGAAGGAATTCTCTTTCAATCCTTCTAACTAAGAGTGGTTGCTTAACAATGCAACAACATCAGCCAGTTGTGTCTGTCAGCATTCTACATGGGCCACCAGATCAAAATGAATGATAAATTTGGGTCATGGCAAAGGTCATCCATCTACTGGTGATGCAGGGTTGAGGGTAGCCCATGTGGTGAAGCTCTCCTCACCCTCCAACTCCCCAACCTTTTCATACAAATGAAATATAATTCCATTTAATTTAACAAACACTGTCCTACCATATGCAAGTACACGTCCTAGGTGCTTAGATAATATAACATTATTCCTGTCCTCAAGGAGATCACAGTCTTTACTGCTCATAGAATGAAAGAACCTTAGAGTAGGAAGGGACTCAAGAAATAGCCTAGTTCAGTTCTCACCTGAAGCAAGAATTCTCTCTTTAAAATCCCAGAGAAGGGATTACAGCAGGAGTGGGGAACCGGCAACCCCAAGGTCACATGTGGCCCTCTAGGTCCTCAAATGTGGCCCTTTGACTGAATTCAAACTTCACAGAACAAATCTCCTTAATAAAAGGATTTGTTCTGTAAAACTTGTCAGAAGGCTGTACCCAAGGACCTAGAAGGCCACATGTGGCCTCAAGGCCATAGGTTCCCTACCCTTGGATTAGACAAATCCTGCTTGAAATCCTCCAGTGATTCTCTGATTTTTGAAGTAGCCCATTCTAATTTGGGCTAGCTCAAATTTTGAGGAAGTTGTCCCGATGCTGAATTGAAATCTGCTTCCCTATAACTTCTGCCTGTTATTGTTTGTTCTGCTCTCAGGGACCAGGCAGAATAAATTTAATCCTTCTTCCATAACATAGCCCTTGGAATTTTTGAAAATTGTGATCATGTCTTCTCCACACTCTTACCTCCACACACTTAATCTTCTCTTTTTCTGAGCTAAACAGCCTTTCAAATGAATCTCAAACAATACCTTCTCACCAGCCTCATCACCTTCCACTGAGTGTACTCTAGCTTGTCTCTCCCTAAAAATGCAGTGCCCAAAACTGGGCGTAATATTCTAGTCATGGCCCACCTGGGGGAGAGGGTGGCAGAATTATGCCATTTCCCTCATTCTAAATATTTGTATTTCATGCAGACTAAGAGCAAGATGGACAAGACTGACAAACATTTTCCCCAAATCCTTGGAAGCCCTTAAGGGATCTCCTGGAAGGGGAAAGGTTATTGAAAAGACAGTCAGGGAGGGGGAGGCAGTTACAGAACCACAGGCTATTATGGCTTGAAGGAACCTCATAGATATTCTAATCCATAGCGAGGAGACTCAGACGTTCAGAGAGGTCACACAGTGATGATGTGTTTTAGAGCTAGCACTAGAACCCAGACCTCCTGCGTTCTATGCTAAGTCTATTCCCTAACTAGTCCACACGTTCCCCACTTTGCCTTTGTGTTGGGAGAAGTTGTAGTCTGACTATAAGTATGAATGTTATGTCTATTTTAGGACCATCTCGGGAGTTATCTCCTTCTGCCATTGCCCTGACACTTCTCCACCCAGACACTAGCTGCTTTCCTGAGTCACTGTTCAGCCCTATAGCCAGGGCATAGAACAATTGTTCTAATTGGCTGTACTCTAGAGATAGCACTAGTCACAATTAGCTTTTCTGGGAGAGGACTCAGTCCTGTTAGGGTACGCTCACCCACCAGTGGTCCTGCCTTCTATAATTCAGTTTTAGTACAGCTTCCTGACTGGAGCCTGTGATGCTCACCTCTGTGGCCACAGGGAGCCCAGGGTTGCATTTTTAGAAGCTGCAGTGAGGGCAGCCAATTGAAGGGCTGCTATATGACCTAAGCAGCTGTACTATGGTTGGAAAACCAGGCCCTTGCTATGGTCACTGGAGTGTAGGTGAAAAGAAGGTCTCTCCAGCTGCCTCATGGCAGTAGCCTGAAGTAGGATAAAGGTTTTTCAGCTTCTTCTCAGTATTACATGTTCTGTAACTTTGGTAAGCTCTTTCCCACCCCACCCCCTACCCGGGTCTCAGTTCCCTTATGTATAAAATGAGCAGGAATTGACCTAGAGAATCTCTAAAGTCTCTTCCAGATCTAACATTCTGTGGCTCTCTGATTCCTTAAAAGAGTATAACTTTGAGGGAATGAGACACAGGACAGATAAGTTTCTTTTCTCTCTCTCTGAGGCAATCGAGTTAAGTGACTTGCCCAGGGTCACACAGCAAGTAAGTGACATTGGATGTGAAAGCAGATCCTCTTGACTCCAGGGCCACCACACCACCTAGTTGCCCTCCAGATAAGTTGCAGTAGAAAATGAGAACTTCAATAACTATTTAAGCATTTGCTATGTCCTGAGAAGATTAAACAAGATTGCATAAAAGGTTAAATAAAACATGGTCCTTGTTGCCACTTAATCTCAAAGTCTTATAGAGGAAAACAGTGAGATGGAAAGAAGGCTGTATTTGGGCTTACTATACCTGGGTTTGAATGCCAACTCTGCTTCTCACATTATCTGTGTGACCTTGGGTAAGTCATTTAACTTCTATGATGTCAGTTACCTCAGCTGTCAATAAAGAGGTTGAATTAGATAGTTTCTAAGATTCCTTCTGGTTTAAATTTCTGAAGATTTTTTTTTTACATTAAAAACTTGACTTTTAATACCATTCTAAAATTATCTACAATCAATCAATTGATCAGAGTGAAAAAATATCAAAAGAAGCATTTCTGATAAGTTAAAAACTTATAGTAGATTATGCATATATTTATTTGTTGTGCCTAACTGTAAGAGATGAATAAATACATATTATACTAGGTATAATACTTAATATTATAGACTTAGGACAAATACAAAAATTTAACAGTTGCCCGGCTTGAATGAAAATTAGATTGACAGTCTTTACTATTTACATGGGATAGTTTGTTACTTTTCCCCTAATTTTAAAAAATATTTTTATTTAAAATTTCAAGTTCTAAATTCTATCCCTTCCTCTCCCTTCCCTCTCTACTCCCTGAGACAGTAAGAAATCAGATATAGGATATACATGTACAATTATGTAAAACATTTCCATATTAGTCATTTTGTATAAGAAGACTCTAATAAAAGAAAAAAAATGAAAGAAAGTGAAAAATAGCATACTTCAGTCTGTATTCAATCAATATCACTTCTTTCTCTGGAGGCAGATAGTATGCTTTATCATTAGTCCTTTGGGATTGTCTTGGATTATTGTATTGCTGAGAATAGCTAAGTCATTCACAATTCTTCATCAAACAATATTGCTGTTATTGTGTACAACATTGTCTTGGTTCTGTTCACTTCACTATGCATCATTTTATGTAAGTCTTTCTAGGTTTTTCCAAAATCATCCTGCTCATCATTTCTTACAACACAATAGTCTGTCATTACAATCCCATACCACAGCTTGTTTAGCCATTCCTCAGTTGATGGCCATTCCTTCAATTTCCCATTCTTAGCCACCGATAAAAGCTGCTATACATATCTTTGTACAAATAGGTCCTTTCCCCCCCTTTTTTTAAATCTCTTTGGGATATAGACCTAGAAGTGGTATTGCTGGATCAAAGAGTATGCAGTTTTGTAGCCCTTTGGGCATAGTTCCAAATTGCTCTCCAGAGTGGTTGGATCAGTTCACAATTCTACCAACAATGCATTAGTGTTCCAGTTTTCCCATATCTCCTCTAACATTCAAAATTTGTCTTTTTTGTGACATTAACCACTCTGATAGGTGTGAGGTGGTACTTAAAAGTTATTTTGTAAAATTCTGAAGATTTAGAAGAATGCAAATTCAAGCAACTAAAATATAAAATGATTCTGGAGAGATATGTCAAGCACTACGTAAGGTCTAAGGGGTGAAGGATTATTATTTACTAGGACAATGAGGACAGGACATTTGAACTGAGCATTAAAGGATGGGGAGAATTTCAAGGGGAGAATAAATGTGGAGAGGGCATTTCACATATAAGGGGCAGCATGAGTGAAGGCATGGAGGTGGGACAACATAGGATGTCTACAGGGGACAGTGAATAGTCCAGTTTGGCTGAAACATACACATAGAAGGGAGTAGTGTGAAAGAAAGCTGGGCAGGGTACTAGGTTAAGGAGTCTGATTGAATTTCTTTTGGCAATCTATATGGAAGCCAAATAAGAGTTGAAAAGGCAGAGATGCCCTGATGGGGGAACCAGAGGAGAGAGGGAAGAAATAAATTCTAGAAGGATAGTCTAGGGTGTTGGCATTCCTAGGGAGGATAGGGAGAAGGAGTAGAATACTGAAAGGGGTTGAAGTCAAACATAAATTTGATCAAAATTCAGAATTTGGCCCAAGGATCTAGGAAAGGACCTGTTAGTATCAGTTGTATAATTCCTCATTAATTTTACTACTTGGTACATTTTAACAGAGCAAAGTCACTTGTATCAGCCCTCCCATCTTTGAAATAGATGACAGGAGAGAAAGAGCCAGAGTTGCCGCCATTTAGGGATAGAAGATTATACAAACAAAGCTAGTCCTGTAACTCATGGCTCCTTCTGCCCTTCTCAGTCCCAGAACTAGTAAAATGATATGAAGTTTATCATCAGTACACCGCTGCTGCTGAAGCTGACCCAGAAAATAGCAGGAGGGAGACAATAGCAAACACCCCTAGACATCAACCACCATGGACTGCATAAAACACCTGCAGGTATATACCTGAGAGTCTTAGGTCACCGCTGACCATCAGAAGATATTTAAAAAGGAACAAAGGCAACTGAGTCTGGTCACCAGAAAAATCAAATAAGGTGGACATTCTAGCCTCTAATTTAATGCACACCATACCGTATTTGGCTACAGACACAGTTATTAACTGGTGGCAAGGACCAATCATCTCTTTTTTTAAAAGCTGCTTGTAAAGGTTTTTGAAAGGTTTTGCTTGCCAAACTACAGGGCCTCCTCCCCCCACCCCAGTAATGTCTGGGAATAGAACAGGCGCTAAGGGAATCACAGTCAAAGATCAACACAGCCAGGTTCCCCGATGATTTGCGGTTGCCTTGTTGTTTAATTCCTTGCTCACATTGGCTTTCTTAGAGAGATTTCAGTTGGCTTTTTGTTCCCAGCTTTGTTCTTGTGTTTTTGGACTGGCTAATAAATCTATGAACTGGTTCTGCTTGCCTGAATTTACTTAGCTCTGAATGCGAGGAGATTATTAACTTGTCTCTTCGTGACAGTAATCTGCTGTTATGAGAATTTACGGAAAATTAGATGAGATTTTTATTCCCTTACAATTTCTCCTTTTGGCCAATATTTGAAAACTCTACTTGCTGAGGAGTGTTTCGAATTCTCTTGGTATTTTGGAACCCAAATACTCTTCCTGGTTTTCTACTTTGAGACTTAGAGCCAGTCATAGGATTAGGGCTAGAAAGGACCTTGGAAATGAACCCTTTCATTTTATAGATGAGGAAACTAAAACCTAGACATATAAAGTAACTTGTCAGAGGTCGTCCAACCAACAAGAGGCACAGTAGGGACTGAAACCCAGGACTTCGGAGATTTTTGACCACAGGTTGAGTGTTGCTTCATTATGTTCCTTCTGATCATGTATTTCAAGATCAAAGTCAACTCGTTTCAGGAGTTGATTTATTTTTGCTTTACAAATTTAAGTTTCAACCCATATAGGCAAAGGAATGATGGTTTCATTGATTTGGGACCTCCCAGTGGAGAACTCTCTCTATCAAAGCAGTTAACACCTTTTTTGTGATTTATAGTCTTAGAGAATTTCTTAGAGAGAGTACTGAGACGTTTAAGGACAGCCAGTGTACACTAGAGCTGGAACGTGAACCCAGCTATTTACAGCCACCTTACATCTACTAGGCCATACTACCTCTTCTTCAACCTATTCACTTTAGACCTACTCTCCCAGCCCCAGTGAAAGCAGACCATCCTAAGGTAAAGAAAACACAGCTGTTGTCCATTGGGAAGGAAGACCTTAATTAAGGTGGCTCAAGGCTTGACTAGCACAGAGAATTGGGTTAGGAGGAAATGGAAGATTCCAAAGCTAAGAAACTCAAGGCAGTGGCCAGTCTGTGCTTAAACCCAGTCTACAAAGGGATGTAGTATTAGCCAATTACAAGCTCAGAGACTGGATTTGGAATTCACAGCCTGACTCTAAAGCTTTCCCAAGGAACCTGCCTGGCATCTCGAAATTTCATCCCTAGACTAAAATGACTTTAGCTAGTTTCATTTTTATTTTTTATATCTCCAGGGCTTAGCAAGGTGCCTGGAACATAGTGGGTACTTAATACGTGCTTTTTGAATAGTTATCTTAAAAAGCAACAACATTATACCGTCTTCTTGTGCTTAATCTTCTAAACATGCCCTTAGAGACCAGTTTGAAATTAGCTCATAACCTGTAGTAATAGCATCATACTCAGCATCCCAAGCTCTTCCAATCCCCATGAGCTATTAGTGATATTTCTGAAGCTATCACATCAGGTAGGCTATGATCCAATACTCGGGGGAAGAATTACTGTTGGCATATGTCTATATGTAACATTTGGGAAGAATTTTTATCACTTTCCAAGTATCTACTGAACCTTTACCATATATCTAGCACTGCACTGAATGTTAGAGGATATACAAGGAATCTTTGTCATAAGATGCTTATCATCTCACAGGTAACCCCTTAATAACTTATATTTATATGTTGCTTTAAGGACTACAAAATGCTTTGCATACATTACCTCGTTTGAGCCACACAGCAGCCCTGGGTTGGAGCAACATGGGTAGACAGTGTGAGGATTTATTGTTTCCATTTTATAGACCAGGAGACTAAGGCTCAGACGGGGAAGATGATTTGCCCAAGGTAACATATCTACTAAGTGTCAGCACCAGAATTAAAACATAGGTCTTGTAACCGCAAATCCACAGCTCTTTCCTGCTCCCTCCCCTCATGTCTCCCCCGACTCCAACCTATGATTCTATCTATGTGGGGAGCTCCCTGGTGAGAAAACTCCCAACACTGATGCAGGTTGCATTTGTAACTCATTATTTTAAAGAGTTGGTTGGGAGCACTGAAAGGGTAAGGGACTTGCCCATGGTCCTATTTTTAGTATAAGTCAGAGGCAGAATAGGAACACAGGTCTTTCTGACTCCAAGGTCAGCCTTTTATCCACATGCTGCGTGAACTTAAACAGAGGTGTACATAAATAGCTACCTGCTCAGATCTTTTTTTTTTTTTGCAAATGAGGATTTTAATAACCATTCCTGCAGCTTTAATGTCAAAATGGTAACTTAGAGAGGTTATGCATTTTTAAAATGTTTTGGAATTTTAAAAGATTGCTCTTTAAGAAATACTGATTCAGTGAGATAAAAATGAAGATGAGGCTATCTACAATGCGGGGAAGAACAGGCCTGCACATATGGCTGTGGGCGGTACGTTCTTAACAACAGAACCCTATAGCCCTGACAGTACATTTTGGGAAACCGTACCATTTGAGCTGGTCTGGTCTGTTCTGGGGGTGGGGAGAGAGATACAGCTGGTCCCATTTTCAGATCTGGATGATGTTTTTTCTCGTGTAAACAAAGAGAACACTAAAATAGAAGGAATTACCCTGATTCCCATTTGAAAGCAAAGGCTATCTGTCTGTGGACATTTGGCAATTCTACTCCAACAATGAATTCAAGTCTTAAATAAACAGAGTAATCAAATGTCCAGTCTAGAGACAGTCCTGGTTTTGTATCCTTTAATCAATAGGCATTTATTAAACATTTACTTTGTGCCAAATACCATGCTAGGCACCATAGACACAAACACAAAAGTGATTTACCCCTGCCCACAAGGAACTTACATCCTAATGTATAGGACATTCTTTTGCCAGGTAAGCACAGATCTCAAATGGTTCTGTTTTATGTAGGTCCATGTAATATTAGCAATAGTCACAGGAAAAGGATATTGCTCCTTATGGACAGTCAGGTCTAGGCTAAGTTGACATGGGTGCCTTCTAAGTTCTTGTGTATAAACTAATTGATAATTAGTTAATTATAATATTAGATAATTATCAATTAGTTTAGAACAAGAACTCAAGATACACTGTGGACTTTTCTGAAGCTTGAGGGGATTTACAGGCCACTTAACCCACTTCTCTTGTTTTGTAGATGAGATGAATGAAATCCAGGGAAAGAAAAGGATTTGCCGAAGATAACATAGAACTAGGACAGCATTTTTTTGGTCAGATTTGGTTTTTCCCATGAGAACATGCTGTATAATTCACAGGTAGCCATGTCCACCCTGGAGCAACTTGGGGCATAAAAGAACATCTTCTTGTTCGGCCTAGTAATTCTAAAGCAGTGAGAATAAGGGAGACTGAATCATTATTGACCTAAAGGAGTACCTCTCTCTCCATATACATAGTTTCCTGGCAAAGGATATGGAACAGGCTTAGAAAATGCTTTGTTAGGGGACAGCTAGGTGGCTCAGTGAGTAGAGCACCGGCCCTGGAGTCAGGAGGACCTGAGTTCAAATCCAGCCTCAGACATTTAACACTTACTAGCCATGTGACCTTGGGCAAGTCACTTAACCCCAATGGCCCTGCCTTCCCCCCTCCAAAAAAAAAAAAGAAAAGAAAATGGTTTGTTATATACACTTAATCTATACTGGCTGCCCAGGAATATAATTGCTCCATCTATAAGGGCTATAAGATGGAATGGACAGAAGATTATTTTATATAGCAACTGATCTATAGAGTACAGGGCAAGAGGCAAGGGAGGAGGCAGTGTATGGTACAATGGAATGAGAGTCAAATTTGGAATCCTAGCACCAGAGTTCAGATCCCAGGTCCTCTCCTAATGACTTATGTGACCTTAGCCCTCTTGGTCTCAATTTCCTCATTTGTAAAATTAGAAGACTGGACTAAATGATATCTAAGCTCCATCCCTTCTAGCTCCATAATTGGGATCCTATGAAAAGAAATAATTGTAATATCAACATAAGTCAGATTTACTTTGGAGGCCATGTGGCACCATCCTAAAAGTCAATCCTAGCTCTGCTACCAGTTCAATGTATGACTCTGGGTAATCTTATTTACTTCTCTGAACCTCAGGCTCTTCTTCTGCAAAATCCAAGGGCTGGATTAGATCAACTTTAAGGTTCTTTCCAGAATCTTCTAGGATTCTGTGATTTACCTCTCCTGGATTCCTCTCAGGTTCAGTCAGTCAGTGGATTTGTATGTGTTGAGCACCTACTGTATACCCAACCCTGAAAACTATCAGGAGTATCCCTGAATAGTTGTGCAAAATTATGAGGTTAAACTACAATTCCAGAAGACCAATAGTTAAGCATGCTACCCACCTTCTGACAAAAAGGTGGTGGACTCAAGATGCAGAATGGGAAATTTTTCAGACCTGGCCAGCATGAAATTTGTTTTGTTTGACTGAATATTTCCTACAGAGATTTTTTTTTCATTTTTCTTTTTCCAAATGGGGGTAGGAAGAGCAGGAGGGAGAGAGAGTAGGTGGGGCTAGGATAACACATAGAAAGAAAAAAAAAGAAAGGAAGGAAGGAAGGAAGAAAAGAAGGAAGGAAGGAAGGAAGGAAGGAAGGAAGGAAGGAAACAGAAGGAAGAAAGAAAACAGAAGAAAGGACAGGATAACAGAAAACACAACTTTGAAAGCTACATGTTGAGAGGCAGAGTCAAGATGGTGGAGAAGAGGCAGTGATTCACCTGAGTTCTCCCCCAAACCCCTCTGAACACCTTTAAATAATCCCATAAAACAATTCCTCAAGTGGCAGAACCCACAAAAGGACAGGGTGAAACAATTTTCCTGCCAAAGACAACTTATAAGGTTGGAAGGAAATATCTGTTGCAGCTGGGTGAAAGCAGAGTCAAACAAAACAAAACAAATTTCACCCTGTCCAGGTTTGAAAATTTTCCCATTCTGCATCTCAAGTCCACCACCTTTTTGTCAGAAGATAGGCAGCATTCTTTACTATTGGTCTTCTGGAATTGTAGTTTAATCTCATAATTTTGCCCAACCTTTCAGGGATACTCCTGGTAGTTCTCAGGGTTGGGTATACAGTAGGTGCTCAACACATACAAACTGATGAACTGACTGTCTGAACCTGAGAGGAATCCAGGAGAGGTAAATCACAGAATCCTAGAAGATTCTGGAAGGAACAGTCCAGTGCAGGCCATGCCAGCACAGATGGGGCCCCAGCAAACCAGGAGCAGACCTTGGGAACCACTGAATGAGCAGCAGCAATAGATGCTTCCAGAGCACTGAGTCTGCATACTGTAAGGGGGTTGAACAACTGGTCAGAAGGAGAATACAGGGAGGGGTCTCTTTGCTAGCACTGAGCAGGACTCTATTGCTTTGCCTATAATCAGATCAAGTTTACGGTCGTGGCTGGTAGTCCCAGGGCAAGGAGAAGCACCAGCATACCAGAGCTTGCAACTGCAGTGGAGTAGGGACTGTCATCACAGTTCCAGGGAAGAAAAGAATTCTTGTCATCCCTCATAGACCAGAGCACAGGCCTGGAGAATGAGTAGTAAACTCATCTCTTCTTAGATCACAGTACCTTGGAAAGACTGAAAACTTACGGGTCCCTAGAAGTATCTCTGAACACAGCTGCACAAAATCCCTGAAGTTTGGGAGAGTGACAGGAAGCTGACCCCCATTTTAACAGAGAGTTAAAAGTCAAGAAATAGACAGGAAAAAAGAACAAACAACAGAAAAAAAATTGTGACCATAGCTAATTATTATGGTGACAAGGAAGATCAAAACACAGACTCAGAAGAAGAAAACAAAGTCAAAGCTCCAACATCCACAGCCTTCAAGAAAAATACGAATTGGTCTCAGACCATGGAAGAGCTCAAAAAGAATTTTGAAAATCAAGTAAGAGAGATAGAGGAAAAACTGGGAAGAGCACCTACTGTATACCCAAAAAATGAGTGTGATACAAGAAAATCATGAAAAGAGAGTCAATAGCTTGGTAAGGTAAACACAAAAAAAATACTGAAGAAACTAACACCTTAAAAAACACACTAGGTCAAATAATAAAAGGTACAAAAAGCCAATGAGGAGAATAATGCCTTTAAAAAAAAAGAATGGAAAAAATGGAAAAAAGAGGCACAAAAATTCACTGAAGAAAATAATTCTCTAAAAATCTGAATTGAGCAAATGGAAGCTAATGACTTTGTGAGAAATCAAGAAACAATAAAACAAAAACCAAAAAAATGAAAAAACAGAAGACAATATGAAATATCTTGTTGGAAAAACAGGAAATAGATCCAGTAGAGATAATTTTAAAATTATTGAACTACCTGAAAGTCATAATCAAACAAGAGAGTCTAGACATCATCTTTCAAGAAATTATCAAGGAAAACTGAACCCATATTCTAGAACCAGAAGGTAAAATAGAGATTGAAAGAATTCACTGATCACATCCTGAAAGAGGTCTCAAAATGAAGACTCCCAGGAATGTTATAGCTAAATTCCAGAGTTCCCATGTCAAAGCGAGAATATTGCAAGCAGCCAGAAAGAAACAATTCAAGTATTATAGAACCACTATCAGGATAACACAAAACTTAGCAGTTTCTACATTAAAAGGTCAAAGAACTTGGACTATGATATTCCAGAGGGTAAAGGAGTTAGGATTACACCCAAGAATCACTGACCCAGCAAAACTGAGTATAATCCTTCAGGGAGAAAAATGAATATTTGATGAAATAAGAGGACTTTCAAGCATTCTTGATCAAAAGACCACAGCTGAATACAAAACTTGACTTTCAAATACAAGACTTAGAAGAAACATGTAAGGTACACAGCAAAGAGAAATCATGAGAGACTTAATAAAGTTAAATTTTTTACATTTCTACATGGGAAGATGATACTTGTAACTCATAAGAACTTTCTCATTAATAGGGCAGTTAGAAAGAGTATATATAGAAAGAGGGACACAGGTGTGAATTTAATAGGAAGGGATGATATCTTAAAAAATAAAACTAAGGAGTAAGGAAGAGGAATGCACTGGGAGAAAGGGAAAAGGAGGCAATAGAATGGAATAAATTATTTCACATAAAAGAGAGAAGCAAAAGCTTTTATAGTGTACAGGAAGATGGGAGAGGTGGGGGAGGGGAGTGAGTGAACCTTACTCGCATCAGAATTGGCTCAGTGAGGGAATAACACACACACTCAATTGAATATAAAAATCTATCTTACCCTACAACAAAGTAGCAGGGGAAGGGGAGAAGAGAAATGACAGTGATAGAAGGAAGGGCAGATTGGGATAGGCAATAGTAGTCAGAGAAAAAAAGCAATTTTGAGGAGGGACATCGTGAAAGGAAAGATAGAATAGAATAAACAGGGTGGGGAGAATAGGATGGAGGGAAATACGCTTAGCAATCAGAACCGTGAAAAAAATTTGAAGCAAATGTCTCTGCTAACCCTCATTTCTCAAATGTATAGAGAATTGAGTCAAATTTATAAAAATAGGAGCCATTCCCCAACTGATGAATGATTAAGGAATACAAACTGTTTTCAGAGGAAGTAATCAAAGCTATCTGTAGCCATATGAGAAGGGGTTCTAAATCACAATTGAATGGAAAAATGTAAATTGAAACAATTCTGATGTGCTACCTCATACATATTAGATTGGCTAATAGGACAAAAAAGGTAAATGACAGATATTGGAGGGGATGTGGGGAAAATGAGACATTAATGCATTGTTAGTCAAGTTGTGAACCGACTCAACCATTCTTTAGAGCAAATTTGGAACCATTCCCCAAGGGCTATACTCTTTGATCTAGCAGTGCCACTACTAGGTCTATATCCCAAAAGAGATTAAAAAAACAAAAGTATAAAAGACCTATATGTATGAAAATATTTATAGCAATTATTTTTTGGTGGCAGGGAGTTGGAAATTAATGCCCATCAATTGGGGAATGGCTGAATAAATTGTGCTGTATGATTGTTATGGAATACTATTGTGCTATAAGAAATGATGAGCAGGACCCTCTCAGAAAAACCTAGAAAGACTTACATCAGCTGATACAAAGTGAAATATACTGTGTACAAAGTAACAGCAATATTGTAAGATGATCAGCTGTGAGTGAGTTGGCTATTTTCTCAGCAATACAATGATCCACAACAACTCTGAAGGACTTATGATGAAAAATGCTATCTATCTTCAGATAAATAACTGATGGTGTCTGAATACAGATTAAAGCATACATTTTCTAAACTTTCTTTTTCTTGAGGGTTTTTTTTTTCGGTCTATGTTTTCTTTCACAACATGACTAATGTTTTGCACAACTACACATGCATAACCTATATTAAATTGCTTGCCTTCTCAATGATGGGAATGGGGATGGAGGAAGGGAGAGAATTTAGAACTCAAAGCTCTAAAATTGAATGTTAAAAATCATTTTTACATGTAATTGGGGGAAATAAAATACTGGATAAATTTTAACAGAAAAAAGAAAGTTGCATGTTCAATTTTCTATATATTTTAAAAGAAAAGCAAGCAGTATGTAATTGAGATTCACATTTTTGTGTTCATGCCTTTTTCTGAACTATGTTTTTGGAAATGCACATTTTATCTGGAACTTGTTAAATTTGGGGAAAAATTAGCAAAATTATGAAACTAACAAACTTCAGCTTTAGCAACCATTATTTTCTATCTGTTAGTAGTGCCCCTATTTCAAGCAACTAGTAGCTCTAGTATTCTCTCCCCTCCTCCCAATAAAAACCTAATTATCAAAACTCTTTTCCTGAAAATAAGTTTTATAGTATCACTTCTCCCTCCAGTATTTGATTTTGATTGAAAAAAAAAAGAGAATGACTCCCTTAGTGTGTGATTCATAGGATTATGGAACTCCATTTTTGTGGGTACTGTTCATTTGGAACTTAATCAAATCCTGCTTGGTATCTATTATTTAATTCTTCATATGTATATAGCTTGTGTTTCTTTCTATGCTCTATGGAATCTATCCTCTAGCCAAGCACTTAAGAGGCTAATCTATATTACTTGTTGATTTAAATTCTGTGAGTGGAAATCTCTCAATATGTAAATTCCTCCCTGCTAGAGAGTTAAACACCTTTAGAAGCTACATTAACTGTCTTAGGTTGCTAGGATACTGTGTAATGTACTGGTTAGATACCTTTGGAAGCTATGTTAACTGTCTTGGGTTGCTAGGATACTGCTTAATGTACTGAAATGATTATTTATTAATGGTAATTTCATGAGCTGAAACCATTAGTGCAGCTGCCACAAGTGCCTAACTTATTCCTAAGTGCAGATCACTTTTAAAAATGTATTTAATAAAAAAATAGAAGTATTCTGAAGTATTTACTTTCATCCAAAATGGCTTGAAGCTGCTTACCATCTTAAATACAGTACTAGATAAGGCATTTAAAGATAAACTAGTGTAGAAAGGAAGCAGAAGGAATAGATGTTGTCAGGCACCTTAGTTTAGCAGAAATGTAACAACACCAGAACAATGAATTTGGCACAAAGATTTCTGGCAACTAAGGCTAAAGAAGAAACACTGAGTTATATCAGTTTTGCTTTCTGACAACAGAAAGTGTGAAAATTCATCTTCAGATGCCTTCAGAGGCAAACGTGTGGTTTTTTTAAGGAGAAATAGACCTTAGAACAAAGGGTACTGAGTACCTAGCATAAAGAATGATGTCCTCAAACAGAGTTTCACAAAAGCTGCAGAAATGCTGTTCAGCAGCAAGAGACTCTTATCGACCCAACTGCCTAGAGGGGCAGAGGGCAGAACATTAAAAGACAACTTAGTCATTTCTTCAAGGTATTTCTTCAAGGAGCTGAGATAATGCAGTTTGAGTCTTTGACTTTCTAATGGCCTTGACAGAGATGGAGCTTGGATCCAGATGAGTCGATAAGATAACATATCCATTAGACTCCTTTTCAAATATCAAAGTGTCTCCAGTGAGCTCAGGACAGTGGTTATCTCTTCCTCCATTCACAATTTTTGCTGGAAGAGCAAAAAATGTTCAATCTTAGGAGTACCAAAAGGCCACAGTAGGGGGCTCATGTCCTCATGTGCCCCATTAGTTGGGCATGATGTCCATAGCAACTTTGTTCTTGCTGATTCTCTATCCTGAATCTCAGAAACTTAGAATATCTTTTATAGTTCTTGATATTTTTGCAAGACTATGAATCTGTACCAGTCCAAGAGATTCTCACATTGCCCCCTTCAAGCCTAGACTGACTTCATGTCTTGAGATTTCCCAGAGTGTGAGGGTTTGAACACATACAAAGAATGCTCACAACCAGCCTACTCCAACTAGCCTTCATGTCACCAGTTATGGTTTATGTGGGATTTCTTGGCAAGCCTTGGCTGGAGAGAACCCAATAAATTATAGCAGACATATTCTTGATATCTATACAATTTCTCCAGCCCCACTCAGGGGCAGGAGCAATCATAGACTAAGACTAGGGGAACATCTGCTGCAACAGGGAATTCTATTGTAACATAGGGGGTCAGAAATAAGCATTATGGAAAAAAAAAACCAAAAGTGTTAACCAAAACATAGGTTGTGGAGCCGAAGGGCCAAAGGCAAAAAGTTTTTGGAGCAATAAAAGGGTTTAAACCAAAGTGAATAAAATCCAAGGGGGCTGAGGAGAAGTCCAGGGTTAGGCTGAAGGGTTTTAATGCCAAGTAGACAAGCATTTAGTCAATGCCTACTAAAGTCATGACAATTTGTTGGAGCTGAGAGTTTTTAGAATGGGTAGGTGATCTTGTATTACTTTGACAAGGGCAGTCAATCTCCAACTTACAAAAATGACTTGTTTTCCCAGTTTGTCTTACAACAAGGGTGGAGAACCTGCAGCCTCCAGGCCATATGTGGCCCTCTAGGTCTTCAAATGTGGCCCTTTTACTGAATCCAAATTTCACAGAACAAATTTCCTTAATAAAAGGATTTGGTTTGTAAAACTTGGACTCAGTCAAAAGGCTGCACCCACCTAGAAGGCTACACGTGCCATAAGTTCCCCATCCCTGGTCCATAAATTAGTTGTTTGGAGCTCAGAGCATATGTTCTCTTAGAGGCAATGTTATAAACAGTGGGTAGGTTCCCAAACTAGCCCACAAATCCTACTGAAAAAAAGTCATAGAAAACAATACTGTTGCAACTAAAATGAAAGAGTAAGACTGAATGAGCAGCGGTTTTGTTTATTTGTAGGTTGGTAATTGACAGAAAAAGAGGTTTACCTAGAAGAGGACAAGGAAGTAGGATTTTTAATAGAGCATCTGAAGGGAGTATCAGGGCATTTTCAAGGGCTTTGAGAAGCATTAGTTCTTTGTCTTGTCCAGTTTCTCTTCAAAATTTATCACTTTATTTGCCTTGATACAGGTCTCATGAGTATTCTATACTTACCAGCCATGATGAGGACTTTTGAGGGAGTGGGGTCACAAGTGAAAAGAAAAGGAAACAAAAAGTTTTCCTTAGGATAAGAGAAGGAGGAAATGGATTAAGGAAGTGTGAGAAAAGGGGCAGCTAGGTGGTGCAGTGAATAGAGCACTGACTCTGGAGTCAGTAGGGCCTGAGTGCAAATCGAGCTTCAGACACTTGACACACTTACTAGCTGTGTGACCTTGGGCAAGTCACTTAACCCCAATTGTCTTGCGTTCCCGCCTCAAAAAAAAAGTATGAAAAGAAATTACCTGACACAATTCACTGAATCTGAGTCACAACAAGAAGAAGAGGGATTATCATATATAGCTTATCAAAGCCTCAAGGAAGAAGAAAAAAAGTGGTATCCTCCTGACAGAGAGAAGACGGAACAATATGCAGAACAAGACATGAATGTTTGGTCCTTTCAATATGAGAATTTGCTTTGATTATATTAATTTTATTACCAGGTTGTTGTTGTTTTTCTCCAACAGGGGTGGAAAAAAGTAGGGAAGAGAAATTAATAATTGATCATTTAAAATATAAAATTTAATTTTAAAAAATTTTTGAAGAATAAAAGTGGTATAAAAAAGATCTTAGGTTAGATAATTTCCTATACTGGTCAATAGGTAGTGCCTTTAATTTCCAGAGTTTAGTTTCTACATATGGAGAAAAGAGAGTCTGCATGGTTACTCAAAAGGTAGGTAGGTTTTTATAATTTGTGGAAGAGCTATACTGGAAAACATTAAAGAATCTCAGAATGAGATCATGGGATTTGTTCAAAGGATACATTATTATATTCATATTGGTATGCTATTTGAGATGACATGGTGAACAGAGGGCTGGACCTGGAGTTATGAAGACCTGGATTCAAATCCAGCTCCAGACATTTAGTAGCTGTGTGACCCTCCACAAGTCACAACTGCCATCTGCCTCAGTTTCCTCATCTGTAATATGGGGGTTATAATAGAAGCCATCTCCCAGAGATGTTGTAAAGAACAAATGAGATATTTAGAAAGTGCTTTGGAAAATTTTAAGTGCTACATAAATGCTAGCTATCATTATTTATTATTCTTTTTTCTATAGGATGATCACACCCAATAATCATTTTCTACCATCTTACATAAATGCTAGAAATGGTGAGTGTGTGGTGAAACAAAGAGGGTAGGAATTGCAGATGCAATGGTAGAGTGTATTTTAGCAGGAAAAAAATGTTGCAAGTCAATGTATGAATAATGGAAAGAACTGATATGAGAATGACATGAAAATGATCATAACAGACTTTTTGCATTCATAGCATTTCATCTTTATGACAGTATATCATTTGAATATCACACTTATTCAGACTGATTGGAAATTTTTTTTTCTTTTTTCCCCCAGGAGTCTTGCAAACAACAATCTCCAAACACTCCCCAAAGATATTTTCAAAGGCCTGGACTCTTTAACAAATGTGTAAGACATCAGCAATTATTAATTTCCAAACAATAATAAGAAAACTAGGTACTGATGGTTTAGATAATTGTATTTATGTTGTACTACAGTGTTTGGTCTGACTTTTTTTAAAGGAATATTCCATAATATTATTGTTCCTCATTGCCATTAGTAACTCAGAATACACAACATGAAAACATTCTTCTATCTAGTGAACCTACAGAGGACTGAGAAAAACCGGTCTAAAATAGATTTTTTTTTTTTTCCCTTCATGAGAGACCCAGGAAGGTGAATGGAGAAAAACTTAAGGGATTCTGGGAAACTGATATCTTAATGATGAAAAGCTAAAGCCATCAGGTATTTGATGTAAAAATAGTTGGAAGGGGGTGCAGAGAAAGTAACTTTCTAATTGGAAGAAAATCTTTAGGTTTTATTCTCAGGAATTTGACTTAAGCTCCAGGAAGGGAATTCTGTCCTGGACCCTTTCCCAATGAAAAGTCTTTTAAAAACAAAACTTCAGAATGAGAAGTTATTGCACTAAGAGGATATAACTTTAAAAAAATAACATAATGACAAGGGTATAGGTTCTGTAGGCCTAGAATTCAATAAAAAATATAATACTCCACTTCATTATGGGTTTGACTTCTGTAATATAAGTAAAATATAATATTAAAACAAACATAATAATATCTGAGACCAAGGTAAGCCATTTGCAGATCTTATGGCCCTATGATCTTCTGAGATTACTCAAGACTTCTAGAATATAAAACCAATTTTTACTTCACTAAGTATGGTGGTAAGGCATTTCTTTTTAGGCTTACTAATACTGCACCAGCAAGGCACTCATGGGGCCCACATATCTTTCTACTACTCCTACCCTTAGGTCTGATTCAGTATTAAATCATCTCTAAGATTTTGGTCCAAGCATACAGGTTATAGTCATTTACACTGATTCGTATTGATCCCCCAAACCACAGAATTCTTAGAAGATTGAGTTGGTTTTGGAGATGGCTTAATAGTTGGAAATTACTCCAACTGGCCGGATCTGAGGATCTAGATGAGTCTGAACATCCTATCTAACCCTGGAACAAACCCAAGAGAAAGTCTGAAATCAAACTGGCCTCCTAGAGATGTCTCAGTAATGAGTGAGGTCTCATAGAGTCCCTATAATTTAGGCTTATGTCTCTAGGACTAACCCAAGGCTTGAATTAGTCTGGGGAGGGGAGGGGGAAGTACTGTTATTATTTGCCTCATTGGAGACCAACTGCAATTAAAAAGGAGCAGAGTACCTAAGTACTAAGGTATCAGAAAAACTGACCCAATCCTCTAAGAATCCTCTGGATAAAACTGACCAAAGCTAACCTCTTTATGATCCATACTCCAGACCAGTATATCTGGTTTTCATGTTAACCAGCTAAGAAATAATTTTTACCAAAGAATTATTTTGAGGGGAGCTCATCTAAACTTATTCCTACTACTTTAATATCTTGGCTCTGCCAGAAATAATGTTTAAATGATTATACTATAATAATAAAGATGATTGTGAGTGGCATTCTAAATCTAAATACCAAATGATTTGGAAATTGACCAATTATATGGAGCAAAAAATTTAAAAATGTCATCCAAAGTCAAGGATAATATTTTAAGCTACAAACTGAACCTGATCTAGCCATATTAATCAGTCATCAGAACACATATCTAAACATTCAGAGAGTCTGGAAGTCCAAGCCTGTACCCCACCTTGACCTGGCCCTGCTGTTGGCTTCATCTCTGGTCCTGCAATCATGAGATCATAGATTTAGAGGTTAGAGATCACTGAATTCTAACCCCATCATTTTAAAGATGAGGAAACTTGTGTTAAAGCAGTTAAAAACTTGCCCAGGATCAGACAGCTAGCAATTGTCACAAAATGGGATTCAAAATCAGCTCTTCCTAACCCCAAGTCCAGTACTGTTTCTACTGTCCAACACTGTTTATCTTGTTTTCCCACTTTCACATATAGATCTATATACCCACATCCATTTTAGCCCCAGCCCCACACTCCCACCTTGGCCTCAGCCCCAGTTCCACCTCCCTTTCTCCTTCACTCAGTTATTTAATGTGCAGAACATTGCCAGGGATGCTTTGAAGGCTCACTACTTCATCGTTATGCATGTTTCCTCCCCAACATAGCTCATAACCTCTCCATGTCTTCATGAGTGACTGTTTAAAAAAAAATAAAAATCTTCTAAATCATCCTCTGGTGATCTGACAAACCTTTCCAAACTTAGCTTAGGTGGTCCTCAAAAAACAAACTATAAAAGAGTCTGTTGCTGAGTTTGGACTAAATATCTTGAAAGTTTGGTGGGACCTTCCAGAGCTTGCAATCTAATGGTACAACTTTTAAGTACCCATGGTAAGACTCGGGAGCAGGGAGCAGGGCAAGAGTTCTTAACCTGGGTCTGTGAAGTTATTTTTCTTATTACTTTGAAAATTATATTTCAATATAATTGGTTTCCTTTGTAATCCTATGTATTTTATTTTATGCATTTAAAAACACTATTTTGAGGAGCCCATAAGCTTTGCCAGACTGCCAAAGGGGTCCATGACAGAAAAAAAGATTAGTGGACTAGGACTGTAGGGGTTAAAAAAAAATGAATAAGACACATTTCTTACCCTCCAGCAGCCTACAGCTGAGGAAGAGAGACAAGACATAGACACAAATAACTAGAATGGGAGGCAATGCTCCATAAGGACTACTGACAACATGTTATGGGTGCTCAGAGGAAGCAGAAATCACTTCTAGCTGGTCTCATCAGGGGAGGCCACACAAAAGAAGGTGGAATTTGGGCTTAGCTATGAAGGGGCAGTAGGATTTTGACAGCTGAAAAGGGATCTCTGAGCCAAAAAGTATGTGTGTGTGTGTGGTATGTGTGTGGTATGTATGTATGTTTGTATACACACACACATATATATACACACATATATACATACATACATATTTATATTTATGGTTCCGTGATCTAGTTTAAAAGAACCTGAGTTATACTATATCTGCAGTTGTGTGGAAGGAAATTCCCATTAGAAAACAAGAGCATTTGACTACATGGCCTAGTGGCATGATTAATGTATGTGCCCATAAGACCAAGGAGAACAAAGAAAAAAGAATAGCAAATAATTCCCTTAACAACGTGTTACAATATTCATAACATTCTCTAGCAATGTAATAGGAGGGAGCTTAGAGAATCAAGAAGAAAGGCTGTGCTCCCCAAAAACTATGGCTCAGAGGTTTACACCCTTGTGTCCTTCTGAGCCCAGAAGGAATCAAGCCCAAAGAGATTGTGAAAGCCAGGTTAATTTTGATTATTTGTTTCTGAACCTGCGATTTTGTCAGTCTAAGGGGTTTCTGGTAAGGAAATTCCCACTATTCATGTAGATTGGTAACTGGACTGTAACTTAGTCTTAGAGAGTTTCTTAGATGTAGTGAGAGGCTAAATGCTTTGCCTAGAGTCAGAATGTATCAGAGGTGGGGCCTGAATCCAGGTGTTCCTGAACCCAAGGCCAGACCTCTATCCCCAGCCTCCTATTCCGAGTGAAAGATCTAAACCAGGACAGAGATGCCCTGCACAAGTCCCCGCCATGGAAGTATCATTAATCCCCACAGAGGTAGTCCTGGTACAACAACAGCAGCTGAGGTTTGTTTTTCAGGGACCTAAGAGGGAATTCATTTAATTGTGACTGCAAACTGAAATGGTTAGTGGAGTGGCTAGACACCACCAATGCAACAGTTGAAGAAATCTACTGCGAAAACCCACCAGAATATAAGAAGCGCAAAATCCGTAGCCTCTCCTCAAAGGATTTTGATTGCATTATTACAGGTAATGTATTCAAAATCATCACACCTCACCAGATAAATATCAGGGCTGCATTTTTTTTACATATGCGGAGGTTGATTTTTTTTCCCCCAATATGAAAGCTGAATAAGAAAATTAATTTTGGGGGCAGCTAGGTAGCACAGTGAATAGAGCACCAGCCCTGGAGTCAGGGGACCTGAGTTCAAATCCGACCTCAGACACTTAACACTTACTAGCCGTGTGACCTTGGGCAAGTCACTTAACCCCAATTGCCCTGCCCTCCCCCTCCAAAAAAGCAAAAAAAAGAAAATTAATTGTTTTAAAAACAAAGAAAAATAATAGTTGATGTTTCTATAAAATCTTATGTTTATAAGGTGTTTTACCATTCATTTGATTCTCACTATAATTCTGGGAATCAGGTAGTACAACTACTATCTTCCCCTTTTTATAGATGAAGAATCTGCAGTTCAAAGATTTAAATGACTGACTGAAGGTCCCATAGTTCGTTGGTAGTAGAATTGGGACTCGAATTCTTTGCTCCTTAATTGAAGCCCAATGTTCTCCCTTTAATTTAAGGAAAAAATAAGATTACTACTTAAATGCATTTCTTTAAAATAAATGAATATATTCCCACTCATATTTCTTTGTTCTACAGAATTAGTAACTTAAGGAAAATGTTTTTTCCCAGACCTTTACTTATAACCCTGTTCATATCTTTTTTGCAGAATTTGCAGCATCTCAACTCCTGCCCTACCAATCTCTGTCCATAGACACTTTTACTTATATGAATGATGAGTATGTAGTTATTGCTCAGCCTTTTACCGGGAAGTGCATTTTTCTTGAATGGGACCATGTAGAAAAAACCTTCAGGAATTACGACAACATTACAGGTGTGTAAAGTTTTCACATATTTGGAATGATGTGTTTAGATGCCTGAGACCAGTTCAATTCAATTTAGGTCAATGCATATTTTTTAAGCAAGTACTCTCTGCCAGGCACTCTCCTAAGAGTTGGGGACCCAAAGGAAGAAATTTAAATAGTATCCGCCATCAAGAAGCTTGCATTGCTACAAAACACCATAATGACTACAGCAACATAAATAAAGAGAACACTAAAATGAGGCCAAACTGTTTAATGACATGATCTTGGCCCTTAGAAGGGGGGAGGAAATGCACCTCCCTCCTTCCTTTGGAAGGGTGGGAAGGAAGCAGGCAATCACTCTACCAGTTAGATGGTGTCCCTGTGTTTGTTGGTTTGGCTTCACTTTTGTTTTGTTAAAAGGGAAGGCTCACCAAGAGTGCGGATAAGGAAAGATATACATATATTCTGAAATGGCTGTAATATAAAAATAAAGGACATCAAGAAGCTTGCATTGCATTTTACTGTGAGTAGGGAGGGGGAAATGGATAAACCTCTAACAGTGCTGACTTGCAGATACTTAACAGCTTTTCTGATGATTCTACTGGAATGTGCGCTTAAATACTCTTCCAAGGGTTCTATTTTCTTTTCTCTGCTTCCAAGGGGTATGTAGACCTCTTTGGCACTAGCCACCTATAGCAAGTGGCATAGGCGTGAGCACACTACTCCCCAAATTACTTGGCTTACTGCTCATCCCCAAATTCCCATATAGCTTTGAGTGCCTATGGGACTGTCCTGGGGGGATCAGGGTAGTTCTTTGTGGATAGTGCCATTAAGAAATCTTCCTTTAACTTAAACATTTCCCTTAGGGTCCTTCTTTTTTTTTTTTAATGGAATTGATTCCATGACCCTCTAACTTCTGCTTAAGAATGTTTGAGTAGACTCTAAAAGGGTTCCAAGCAGTCCTGACTAGGTTTCTCCCCAAGCTGCAGATGTACACAGCTGTATAACAGTCCAGAATTCTTAATTCTGTGTACTAAGATTGAACCAGGAAGTTTGATTTCAGACAACCTCTTCACAAAAAGGTTGGAAATTATTGCTGTAGCCCAGGAGACAAGCTAAGCCTTGAGTGGATACTTTGCTATGATTCTGGGCATCCTAAGCTGACCTACCTGTCTGACAATTTGGACTTTCAGGGTGACTCTGGAACCCATGGAGACACTAAGGTCACTCCTATTTTAGACACAAGTTAAATGATAGGTTATGGGAATGACAGCTGAACTCTGATATTTAAACATGAGTTAAAATGAATAAATTGAATTTAAAATAAATTTAAAACCCATCAATCAATAAAGGAACAAAAAGCAATGGGAAGGAAGATAGATACTCCTTAGAATATAGACTTTGGCCATTCTCTTTCTTCAAAATACGAAAGACTAAAGCTCTCACCCTATCTATATTTGTGCAAACTGGATATGATGGAAAGATTTGTTTGTTAACAAAAGGACCCTTTGTATGGCAGGGCTGAGAGCACTAGATCACACCATTGCAGTTCTATAGAGATGGACCATGGAAAATAAAACTAACAAAATCTCTCAGTCACATCTTATTTGGTCACAGCTGTAGAAGCAAAGCTCATCTATTACTTGGTTCCAAAGACGGTACTAATCCTTTATTTATCTTTTCCCCAGGAACATCTACTGTAGTATGCAAGCCTATAGTCATTGAAACTCAACTCTATGTTATTGTGGCCCAGCTGTTTGGAGGGTCTCACATTTATAAGAGAGACAGTTTTGCAAACAAATTCATAAAAATTCAGGATATTGAAATTCTCAAAATCCGAAAACCAAATGACATTGAAACGTTCAAGATTGAAAACAACTGGTATTTTGTGGTTGCTGACAGTTCAAAAGCTGGTTTCACTACTGTTTACAAGTGGAATGGAAATGGATTTTACTCCCATCAATCATTACACCAGTGGTACAGAGATACTGATGTGGAATACCTGGAAATAGCCAGGACGCCTCAAACGGTCAGAACACCTCACTTAATTCTATCCAGTAGTTCCCAACGTCCTGTAATCTACCAATGGAACAAAAGCACAAAACTGTTTACTAATCAAACAGACATCCCTAACATGGAAGATGTGTACGCAGTAAAGCACTTCACAGTCAAAGGTGAGGTGTATATCTGCCTGACAAGATTCATTGGTGATTCCAAAGTAATGAAATGGGGAGGATCATCATTTGTGGATGTACAAAGGATGCCATCCCGAGGATCCATGGTGTTCCAACCTCTTCAGATAAATAATTACCAATATGCAATTCTTGGAAGTGATTATTCCTTTACTCAAGTGTATAACTGGGATGCAGAGAAAGCAAAATTTGTGAAATTTCAAGAGTTAAATATACAGGCACCAAGATCTTTCACTCATGTATCTATTAACAAGCATAATTTTCTCTTTGCTTCCAGTTTTAAGGGACGTACACAGATCTACACACATGTCATAGTTGATTTAAGCGCATGACACTTTCAATTCTGTGGCTGCAGTCAAAAACTCTCTCCAGTTAAGTGGACAGGATGAGCTCAGTGCATGATGACTCTTCTAATCATACTTCCAAATGAATGCCTTTCAAAAGTCGAGATTGCTAGAGCCAAGCATTACCAGTATCTTCATCTTTAACTGTCAGGTCTAGTGGTGTTGGAAGTTACCTTTTACACGACAGATTTAAATTGTTTAACTGGTCTTTGCCTTGACAATGTGTAAATATGTGTGCAATGGCATCTGTTATTATGAGAAGAAATATTAATATGTACTTTTCTGTTTATTTATTCATGTGTTCAGAAACAACTGCCAAATAAAATGTTTACATTTTCTCTTTCACATTCCAAATGTAATTATTTACAAGATTTATGGAGATTATAGTGTCTCTCACATAGCAGTTGCTCAAAAAAAATGTGTTGAATGAAACATTCAATCAGTGGTATGTTGAAGAAATATTCATAGCATAGAGCTATATTTTTATCAAGTGTTTCTGGTATTAATATTGAATTCCAGGATAAAAATAGCAACATGGGCTATCAATAACTTGAGCATAGCTCTAGGTTGTTTAGAGTTCAATGTCATGAGCTATAGAACAAAGCTTGTAATATATGGAAGAAAGCCTGATTCAGCTGATACCAAAAGTGCTTTCAGGCAGAAGGGCAGGTTGGGCTATCTCTAGTGGTGAAGAAGCACAGAAAGTGACCTAGGTAGTAAATAATATAATAATAAATAAATCATAAACAAGCTGTAAGACACAGGGTAAGGAGGGTTTATTTCCTGTCAAGAGAGATCATCGATGCTGTAACAAAGTCTCAAAAAGTGGTATCAACAGGAATGTATAAAACTGTACATTTTGTGAATGCCAGAACAAAGGCTTTCTCCTTGAACCTGGCTAATTTCTGAATACACCTTCTATATTCTCCCTCCAGTTAAAAATTCTCTGTCCTGACAAGTTAGAACATGGTGCTTTGAGGCACACTGGTCTATATTCCATATTCTGGAACTTGTTCTGGGCATCTTGCAAGACTTCACAGTATAAGGTAGCTAACTCAATGAAGCAACTATATTTTTCTATTTCACAAATACCTCCTGTAGTACCTTACACTCCCTCAAAAAGTCTACAGCAGTGTTTAAAATTCTTTCTTTGGTGTCCTTGTCACACTTTTTAGGCATTTCTAAAATGATCGGTCCTTTGTGAGGGTCCAGACCTCCCAAAATTGTTTGGATCTAGTACTTAACACGCACCTCTGACATATAGTTATACAATATGCCTATAGTCTCACACCTGCATTGGTAATCGCAACAGCAGAGAAAATAAATCCCTAAACCCTAAGTCACTCACTCAGCACCCGTTCCCCCATGAGCCACCATACTCTACACAACTGACCCAAGGGTTTACAACAGAACTCAACTCTGCCCTTTCCCAGTCCCCATCACCCTTCCCTGTGCAATGGAAAACCAAAGGGCAGAGAAGCTTGCTGTGACTGAGACTGCAGTATGGAAGTACCATGCACTGCAACAAAGTTTAATCAGAGAACTAAGGAACAGAAGAAACCAAGACAAGATGCCAGAATGTGAACATTGGCTGTGAGGTTTAGCCTTCAGGTTAACAGCTATTAAGGAGGAATGAGCCAGAAAGTGAATGATAGTGGAATATAAGGGACAAAAATAACTAAAATACTAAAGATCTCAGGAGGAAGGAAATTCAGTTAAAGAGCATATGCAGGTAAGGAAAATGTTAATAATGGGAGGGAATATATAGGTCAACTAAACAAGTCCAGATCAGCTAAACAAGTTGAGAAAATGAATCCACACCTAATGAGGCAGAGAATCTTGTGAATTTCCAAGTTTCTGAATAGTTTAAAAAGGAAATAAAAATTGTGAAAGGAGAATTTAAATTCTGAACAATGGAAATAATCAGCAAAACAGACAAACTTGAATCCATGGTGGCAAATTTTACCAAAAAAACAAAAAAAGGGAAATATCAGAATTTGACTTGTTTTGCCCTGTTGAGGTTCTGCTTTGGGAAGATCAGTTTGTCTCTAATTCTCTACAGGATATGTAGAAGAGGCCCTCAGTACCCAGACAGTTGCTCAGACTGACAATATGCCCAATACAAAACAAGCTTTATTTTTATCTGAAAGAAAATATGTCACAAAATAGGCTCATACCCAACCCCATGAACAAACAAAATAACTCTATTTCCCTCACTTGTAGGCTTCCATCTTCTCAAGGGAATTATACTCTTCTCTTGGCTCAGTATTTCTTTGAGTAAACTCCATGGAAAAGGGATGGCACCAAAGGGTTGATTACTTTCTCCCCAATATGTTCACATAACTCTCAGTAGCAGTGAAGAATAAGAGTCAGGTTCATTCCTATTCATCATTGGCTCAGTCTCTTACTTCTCTTTAATTCCAAACTCCTGCTTGATTCCAATTTTCTCTTTGGTCTTGAAACTAGGCATTATCCAGTAACTACTATGAAATTTGCCTATGAGGCAAATCTTGGTGGCATAGCTAATTCACCAACAGTTCAACTTGGCCAATTACTATTTTTCCACCTCTGAACCTCTGCTTCCCCACCTATAAAATGAAGTTAGAAGGTCCTAAGGTCTTTCCAGTACTAACATCTATCACCCAGAGCTAAACAAAATACTCTCAGATATGATCAAGTCATTGGATGGTACCTCTTACATCAACATAATAAAGAGCAAGGGGGATATTGAGAAACCAAGGAATGCTATGGTTCTTTAGGCTCTCTTGATTTATGTGCTGAACAATATCTCAAGTAGGCTGATTACAAGCGTGGTATTGTAAAAAGACTTAAAATTTGGGTTCTAGAGCTTGATCTATTATTAATTAGACATGTTGAGACAAAGAGATCTGAAGCCTAGGAACATTGGACCAACTCTAATGATGTGAAATTTAAGAGGGATAATGTTAAAGTGCTATACTTGCATTTCAAAAAATTGATTTTACAAGTACAAGACAGGAACAAGAATGCATGACTACATGGCAATTTGTTGCTTAAAAAAATCAGAAGGTTTTAGTGGACTTGCAGACTTGATGCAAAACAAGGCTGTGATTTGGCAACTGAAAAAGTTAATGCAGTCTTGCATTGCACCATAAAAGGCATAACTTCCAGGAATAAGGAGATCATTCCACTATACTCTGCCTAGTCAGAGTATAACCAGAGGACTATGTTTGGCTCTGGATTCCACAGTTTAAGGAGGAAATTAATCAACTGGAGAGCATCCAGAGAAGGTTCAACCAAGATGGTGAAGGGCCTTGAAATCATGCCATATAAGGATCAAATGAAGCGGATTTTCATCCTGTTGAAGAGAAGATTCAGGAAGGATATGAGAGACATGTTTAAGTATTTCAAGGGCTCTTCTGTGAAAGAGGGATTAGATTTGTTCAGTTTGTCTCCAGAAGGAAGAACTAGAGGCAAGAAGGTAGAAGGTAGAAATTATGAAGAGGTAAATTTAGGCTTCACATCAGGAAAAATAATCATTCTTAATGATTAATTCTTAATGATAATAATGAAATAATAATTCTTAATGACCAGAGCTATCCTGAAGTGGGAAGGGCTACCTCAGGAGGTGATAGATTTGCCCTCAATAGAGGACTTTGAGCAAAGAATGGATGATAATTTATTTGTTGGTATATTTTTCAGATATGGATTGGACCCTTCCAACGCTAAAATTTGGTGATTCTTTGTCTCCTATCCAGGAGAGCACCTACTATGTGCCTGCTATCTGTGAACTCCTTCTCACTGTCCACAGGAACAACATTTCAGTAGTGTCTACCTTTAGTACTCCACTCCTAAGTTTCAAGACTAGACCACAAGCAAAAAGATTCAGGGAAGGGCCTTTTCTTTTCTATTAATTACAAAACAAACTGATGTCGTGTCTAAGAAAGACCCCTTCTTTCAGGTGCAGTATCGGCCTCTTGAGTTTTTACATCAACAGAAAAGGCACTGAGACACCAAGGAATGTCATGCTTCTGTTAGGCTGCTATGACTTACCTGCTACAGAATATACCAATATACAGAATATGAAAATTGGGTTGATTTTCCTTTCTTTGAGCAGAACTTCCAGCAGTGGTACAAACATGGGGTTATAGAGAAAAAAACAAACAGTGAACTCAAAGACCTAGGTTCTATTCCTGCTCTATCATTAACTTGCCATGTGACCTTGGGCAAGTTACTTTCCCACAATGAGCCTCTTTCCTCATGTGAAATGGGAGAGGGTTGAATTAGGTAATGTCCAAGGGCTTTTTCACTTATAACACTATATGATTCTGTGATCATAAATTTTGATTTAAAAGAGACCTTAGAGGTCCAACCACTTCATTTGATAGATAATGAAATTGAGGCCCAAGGGTGTTGGCCAAGGGCCCACAGGTAATAAGTCAACATCATAGATAGAGAGTTGGGATATGGAGCACAGAGGCCAACTAGTCCAGCCCTCTCCTTTTACAGATGAAGAAACTGAGGCCCAAAGTCAAGTGACTTGCCCACAGTCCTGCAGTAAATGAGTAACGGAGGCAATATCTGAACCAAGTTTCCCTGATTATAAATCTAGCTGTATTTCCACTTCACCGCACTATTATCTTGATATAGTGAAATTATACACTAAATCACTATCCATTGGTATCAGTCTATTTAGTCTTCCTGACAGAGAGGTTTTACCAGGTTTCTGGTTAGGGGCTCGAGGTAAATCTGTACCCTTCATGTCACAGGTCTCTGGAACTAGGACTACATTTAAGAATTTATGCTATTTAAGACTTAAGAATCTTTAAAATATAATGTGTCTTACCAAAAACAAACCAAATCAACCTGAAAGAGTTTCCCAAGATCGTGTTTCACATTTGCCAAGATATTTTTTTTCCATTCTCATTCATTATTAATGAATAGTAACTGCAACATTTTCTATGTACATTTTAAGTTGGCTTCTCAGACATATCCTGCTTTAAAATATTTAAACTGATGTCACCTTGTTTTAAAATTAGATGTTTCCCTAAGTGCATGCCACCACTGACTGATGCTGTGGCCCCATGTCCCAAAGGGAATAAGACTGATATCTCTCAATCATTTTCCTGTCTTCTCCAGGACATATTTGAATTTCTGACTGATCTTCACCAAGCAATGGCAGTGATAGCAACCTTTTGTTCTATTCACCTTGAGGCTGGAATTGCAGAGTGAAATCTGAGAAACTCATTTGCAAACAGGTTTTTCCTGACTTAGCTTTTCCCTAGGATATCCCATTACCCTCTATGATTTGTTATAGGTGGCCTGCAAAGATGAAACAAAATAGGGTGAGGAAGTGATGGCTTTAATAATCACATTGAGTTAATCCGATCATTGTTTTTTCTTTTGTCCTACATTGTATTGCTATCAGACAGATTTCATTTTCCAACAGTTGGTCAGGGGTACAGCTGCTAAGGCAGATACTCTTCATGACCCATCTCTCACCTTCCTGATGAGCCAGAGGTGGCCTGTGACCACAGAAATCTCTGCCCTTTGGGGACACAGTAGGAACACAGTAAACGATACATGACCTAGAGTAAGCCCCAGGGGGTTAACCATATTGGTACTGGACCTAATGTGGACTCGTCATTGGCTTTAGTCCTAAAACTCCCGACTTAAGTGATCTTCCATCTTGCCCTACCAGAAAGTCGGAGGGGGGAAGGGGAGGAGGATAGAGGAAAGAGCAGATTGGGGGAAGGGATATTCAGTGGGATTGCTGTTTTGTGGTGGTGGGTAGGGGAAAGACAGGGAGAAAATTTGTAACTCAAAATCTTGTGGAAATGAATGATATAAACTAAAAATAAACATAAAATTTCATTAAAAAAAAACTCAAGTGATCTACCAGCCCCAGCTGTCCCCAGTAACATGGATTATAGGTATGCGCCACTACACCTGGCACAGAATTCACATTTAATGGGGGATACAAGATGCAGACTATTGTACACACAAGATATATCCAGTGTTAATAGAAAGTAATTTCAGAGAGAAAACGCCACCAGTAGGATAGTGAGAGGAAGCTAGAAATAAACATTATAGAGTGCAAATGTGAGTGAATTTTTGAGGAACAGAATTTTATTCAGGTTTAGGCTGAGGATATTCGAGCAGCATTTGGCATGTTGGTGGCAATGCCATTTTACTACACCAAATGGGCGTGGCTTCCTCTTAGCCAGAATTCACAAGGCCTGTCCTCTGCATTGAGAATGAGCTTGATATTCTTATCAAGACCAAATGCAAAAATTGTTCCTTCTCCATTTATCATGAAGTTATATTTGCACTTGTTTTCACCACAAAGCTTGAAAAATACACCCCCTTCTATATCTCCTAGAAGACAGCATGACGGGGTTCTGAGGTGGCTCTTTCTGTTGGCTCATGCACACACCCACACACATTTGACACATTTTGTACTAAAGTTTTATGTACTAGAAATGTTTTCTAATAGAACACAGAACTTTGACTCATAGAGCTGGAAAGGATGTTAGAAATTATCTAGTACTACCCCCACCATTTTTCAGAGAAGAAAGCTAAAATTCAGACACATAGAATTATTTGCCCATGGACATATAGCAAGGGATACAGAACTAGAACCCAGGCCTCCTGACTCTCTAACCTTTTCTCTTTCCAGTTTATCACACCATTGAAATGGATGACATGCTTGTTCTAATGTACTAGGCATCTGAGACGGCAGAAAAATCATAAGATCATAGATTCAAGGCTGAAAAGGGCCTTGGAGGTAATTTTGTCCAATTGTTTATTTTACAGAGAAGGCAACTCAGGTCACACAGATGTGTACATAATCTTCCTAAGATCACCAGAATCAACTCTTTCAGAGACCAACTTTAAATTTTAGCCACAAGAGCAATCTTGATTATAGAACAGAGGTAGTATTCTCCACACCCCACTCCCAAGTCAGTATATAATAGTATATAATCACATAGATTTCCTTGGAAAGGATCTGAAGTTTGAATAACCCAACCATAATTGAAATGGCCAATAGATCCAATGAACTTTCCCTCAGTTACAGCCTGCAACCATTCCTTTATCCCCAGCTACTAAACTTGGAGTTAGGATAATATAGGCTTGAATCTCAGCTTGGACACTCACTAGCTATATGATCCCTGGGCAAGTGATTTAGTCAGGGCCTCTGTTTTCTCATTTCTCATAAGAGGGAAATAATAATACTTGTATATCTTACTTCTTGGGGTTGTCATAAGGACAACCTCAAAGCACTCTATAAATGTAAATTATTATTATTACTTTACACCCATAATAAAATGCATGATGTCCAATGCTGAGAATATCTTGAGAAATTCAGTGGATGCCAGACATCCTCTTTCACAATACTGAAACTTGTGTGGGGGTGAAGTGTAAAAAATTTTGTACACATCCATCTGCTCAGAGGCTTCTCTGCAGTGGAGAAGAGAGAGCATGTATGGTAACCGTATCCCTTTAGAGTACTCCTCAGGGATTACACAACACATTTACACAGAGAGACGGCCAGACCTACATTCATGCACATGGAAGGGTCACAGGAGCAGTCAAACTATAGCTCTTGCCAAGCCAAAAAGTGACTGAGACATGACTGCAGATAATAGCCCGAGAATTCCAGAGGACCAATGTTCGATGCATTCTTTGAATTTAGGAAAGGAGATCAGAGAAGTGGATTTGAGGAGTTAGGAAGGCTCCCTAATGCCTGTTCTCCCGGGAGTTATGGAGTATCTTCTCAGTCTGTCCTTTCTCTTCCTTATTGTTGCCATTATTGCTAAATATTGATGTTCTAAGATGACACTGAAGCCATGTGGGTGCTATGGATGGGTTCGTGGATCTTCAAACATAGCATATCCCAGAAACAAGTTCAAGAAACAAGGCCAGGTCCAGAAGCATGCTATGTTAGAAAAAGCTCTAGATTTGGAGTCGGGAGAACTGTTTCTTCCCTTATGATGTGACCTTGGGCAAGTCACTTAACCACTCTTGGCCTCAGTGCCTCATCTGTAAAATAAAAAATTTGGATTAGATCACTTCTTTGGTCCCTTTAAAATCTAAATCTAGCTAGGTTGGTGGCACAGTTGCTGGAGCACTGGGTGTGGAGTTAGGAAGACCTGAGTTCAAATCTGACCCTAGATACTCAGTAGGGCTGTGACACTGGGTAAGTCACTTCACTGCTGCCTGCCTCAGTTTCCTCAGTTGTAAAATGGTGATAATCACAGGGCCTATCTCACAGGTTTGTTGTGAGGGTCAAACAAGATGATACTTGTAAAGTGCTTGGCACAGCATATGGCACACAGTAGGAACTTAATAAATGCTTATTCCTGTCCCTTTTCCCCATCTTCCAGATGTAAATCTATGATTCTATTAAAATTCAATCCCCTAAATGATGCTAACAAGAATGAAGAGAGATGATGAACTTAAAATCCAGAACGAAACATTCATTGTTGAACATAGTCAATGTGAGAATGTGTTTTGCTAGATTTAGCATATTTATTGGGAGGGATTTGTTTAGTTTTTTAGAATTGTTCTGTAGGGACAGCTAGGTGGCGCAGTGAATAGAGCACTGGCCCTGGAGTCAGGAGGACCTGAGTTCAAATGTGACCTCAGACACTTAACACATACTAGCTGTGTGACCTTGGGCAAGTCACTTAAGTCCAATTGCCTTGCCTTTCCCCCTCAAAAAAAAAAATGACAAGAAAATTTGTTCTGTGGTGGGGCAGGGAAAGTGGTAAGGAGAAATAATAAACCTTGTAAAAATAAATTTAAAACATAAACTTTAAAAAATTCCCTCCAAAAAAGAACACACACAAAATCATACCATATGATAATAATAACTTAGATTCTTAGAGCACTTTCAGCCTTTCAAAGTGCTTCTCTCACAACAACCCTGTGAAGTAGGCAGCGAAAGTATTAATGCCTCTAATTTTAGCAGTTTAGTAAACCGAAGCCCAGAGAGGATAAGTGACTGTCCTTATGACACAACTACTAACATCGAGATTTCAAACCACATGTCCTGACTCCAAGTCAGCACTTTATTTGTTACGCCATGAAACCAGAAATCTGTAAGAACCGCCCTTCCATTGTTATTTGGTGACGACGTACCAAGCAAATCAAGGACTCAGAAAGCAAACCCTCTAAAAGATGGTGCTCAGTCATTTCAGTCGTGGCCAGCTCCTTGTGACCCCATTTTGGGGGCAAAGTGGTTTGAGTGGTTTGACATTTCCTTCTCTAGTTTACAGATGAGTAAATTGAGACAAACAGGGTTAAGTGACGTGGCCAAGGTTACACAGCTAATAAGTGTCTGAGATCAGATTTGAACTCACAAAGATGAGTCTAAAAGATGAATAATGTAAAATAAATCGTTACCTGGAAAATTATAAACACAGGTAATACTTCCGTGAGAAGTTTCCCATTAGAACTTTACAAAAGCTGGGGCAAAAGGCAGACACATTGAACTATAAAGGGGATGACCTTTTAGATGTTAAGGAAGCATTCTACAACTTAGAAAAGATCTGAGGCTTTAATAGGTTGACTATTTATGAAGTCACCAGTGGAGGCAATGAACTTCTGCCCAGACACAGCCTGTATCCATACCTTTGTCCACAATTACTGACCTGCAAAATACCCCAATAGGAATCTGAGAAGTGTAACTGGCTGACAGCAAAAATTAAGGGGAGGATCTTGAACTGAGGAAACACCCACTTCTGAACCAGAAAGAACTAGACCTCTCCCATGTCCTGTACCTAGGGATGACAAGCCTCAGGGCTGAATTACTGAGAGAATCACCTCTTAGTTTTGGTGAAGGGTTACTGTCCTTTGGTGAAGGGTTACTGTCCTTTCTGGGAAAGCACAGTAGCTTGTAATACCCAGCTTAGCCAAAGACTGGAGGTAGTAACGACTGCACTTGTCCATCAAAGAGTGAGCCCAAGGAGTCTGTCAGATTCCCCTTTTTGGCAGAGATGTTATACCTTGATGACAGCCTAGAGCAGTAGTTCTCAACCTTCCTAATGCCGTGACCCTTTAATACTTGTATGTGGGCATGTCTGCATGTGGGCGGACCCGCCTGGAGACGGACAGAGGAGCCATGTCTTGGTTCCTACCATTGGAAATAAGTGTTTTTCAATGGTCTTAGGCAACCCCATTCAACCCCCAAAGGGGTTGCGACCCACAGGTTGAGAACCACTGGCCTAGAGGCTAAGTGACTTGTCTGGGTCCATCAAGGAAGCCATAGCACAGCCACTCTTTGAGGAGCTTCCCAAGAGCAGCGTGCCTCATACGTTAGCAGCTGTCCAGGGACAAAGTGACCAATGACTGAGCAAGCTGTGTGGTTCAGTCCAGATGTATCCAAATGATCCATTCAGAGTCTATGCCTTGTAAGGAACAAGCATAGCCAAGCAATGAAATGTCACTCATGTATCACCAACTCCCACCTCAAAGTGAACTTCTTGTGAGAAGAGAGATACAAAGTTCATATAAAGGAGAAATAAAGGACAGTAAAGTCCAGATGTCTCAGAGCTGTGTGTTGGCCATGTTGTATATTTCCTACACATATACTTCACCACCCTCGTAATCTAAGCTCACGCCCACTTCCCCTACCCCACCCCCGCCACCCCAATGACTGCATGTGTTGTGGAAGAGTTCACCCAAGTTGGGGGGAAAATATTTTGCATTTTTGCAATACCATTTGAGCAAATGCTTTTTCTATAAATCCAATCAAGTCTACTGGTTGCTTAGTAGGGGGAAGCATACCAGTAGGCACTTAAAAAGCTAATGTTAGAAGTATTGTCATCCTAAGGATTATCTTCAGAATCTGAGGTTACAGCTACTCTTCTTCAGACCCAACCTGCCAGGGCCAGTGTAAATTGGCAGAATTTTGATGACAGATAAGGAGAACTGGAACATAAATATCTCTAAGTGTTTACCTATCTGATCCAAGGGGAAAAAAAAGGAGAACTTTGACTTGGCAACTTGAGTCATCCCACCTAGAATATTAACAGGTCTATCCACAGAGTAGATAAGGGAGCATCAAGCTGTCCTTCCATGACACTAATTCTTAAAATCATCCATTTCTTTTTATTCAGATACTATTCCCACAATGTTAGCTTAAGTTTTCCAAATACACTCTCTTCATAGGAAGTGTCTGAGTTGACCAAACTATGTAAGAATTCCAGCTGACAGTAGTGCTTCTCAAATTATGACTTACCAAACAATTGTCTATAAGCCTGATTTGTATAAATTTGTTTCTCCAGGATCTCATTGTCCCTGGGCAAATAAATAAAACAAAGTTTCCAAACCTGAAAAATTGAAGATCCAACCCAGAAACATGGCACTCCACCAAAATTAAGATTCTATATTATGCTTAGCCTGAAACCAACTGCCAACCTTACCCATATATCACATAGGTACAGTGATAGCATCATTTGTGCTCCTGGAAGCAATAAGACATAGTTATTATAATGTTGTATTCAGAGCCAGAAGAAGCCTGGATGCTGATCCTATCTCTGCCACTTATGAACTGTGTAATAATGGAGAAGAAATTTAATTTCTCTGACCCTCCAATTCCTCTCTGTGAAATGAAACTAATAATACCTATAGTATCTATCTTATATGGCTGCCCTGAGGTTCAGAGAAGATGATGAAGGCAAGATACATCGCAAACTCTGAAATGTGCACTATAAAAAGCTATACGCTCAGATCCTATCTATACAGTATACTGTATTTGTATTACATCTATCTGACCTCCTCCTGAGGTCCTCATTTAGAAAGAGAATGTCTAAAGCTGGTAGAGGAAATGGGGTGCTATCACAACTTAGCACCCATTCCTGAGTGGCAGGGAATCACTTTTCTAGTAAAGGCTGAGCCTATGATGAGAAGATCTTTCAAAGTTAGCTCCAGTTACATTTGTACATAATACAGAACTTATTCCTGGACTCCACCCATCATCCTGTGGGTGAGTTTGAAAGCTCATATTACAAGTTATTTGGTAACAATAGAAACCAATCTTCTTTTCTCTGCCACTCTGAGGGAACTGCAACTCGTAGGTCACAAACTTGGGGAGCAAGTGCAAGAATTTCAGGCTGTGACTATCAAGGTAGCATGACCCATCAAGAATGAACTGTTGCTGTTGCATTGGCCATACTCCTGTGCCATGGGTTATGGTTACCTTACTCTTCCTATATCCACTATGGCACTAAAAAAAACCCAACAACAAGGGGAGCAGACAGTGATTTTCCTTAGCCAGCATGAACAAGTGTAGGCGATATATGCCTGTAATCTCTACTATCAGTTAGCTGGGGCTAGTGGATCTCTTGAGTTTGGGAGTTCTGAGCTACAGGAGGTTAAGCCAATCAGGAGTCTTCACTAAATCTGGAATCAATATGGCAATTCCCCTAAAGTGGGGGGGGGGGGCGGCACCAGGCTGCCTAAAGACAGAAAAACCTCACTAAAACAGAAACAAGCAGGTCAAAGCCTCCATGCCAATCAGCAGTGGGAAGCAACTGCTGTACTTCTAACCTAGGTGAGAAAGAAACTCATTCTCAAAATAACCAAAAAAAACGAGTCAAAATGATAACAAAGTTCTTTTGGAGGAACAAAAGGTCAAGAGTTTCAAAGGATGTGGCAAGCAGAACCATATATCATATTATACAATAAAGTAGCAATTATCAAAACTATTTAGTACTGACTAAAAAAATAGGCAAATCAATTAATGGAAAAGACCCAACATAAGCCAGATCTAGAAGCTATCAAACATAGTAAACCAGCACAAAATAAATTCAAGAGCACTAATTACCAGGGTTAAAAACTTCCTATTAGAATGGTTCTAACTATTTTTTTCTGCTATAGAGTCCCTCCCATTGACAATCAGGAGAGGCCAATGAACTTCATTCTTAGAATGTCTTTAAATGAATAAAATAAAATTCATAAGATTTCAAAGAAGACCAATGATATTGAAATGTAGCTATTAAAATATTTTTTATTAAAAAAATTCACAGATCCCCATGCTAAAACAAAAAGAAATGCTAGGAAAACTAGGAAGCAACCTGATAGACATCAGGTTTAGCCTAACATCTTATAACATATGATACAATCAGCTCAAAATGGACACATGACATAAATATTATAAGGTCATATCACAAAGAATAATAGGAGGAAAATGGAAGGAGGCACCATTTATAACTATGATGAAGGGGAGAATCATTTACTAAATAAGATAAGAATGATCATAAAAAATAAAATAGGTGATTTCACTTATTTAAAATTGACTTCCGTGCTCCCCACCCTGGAGCTTTCTCAGGGGGGCCCTCCATTCCCACTACCTCTGGACAGAGAGACTCTCCGGCTACATAGGTCCTTATCTCTGGTTGTATTGGCCCTGGCTTGGCTAAGAGGCTCTCCCTTTCCTTTTTCCCCTGGCTTCCTGCTGACTCTTTGTGCAGTTCTGGGATGGAATATGTCACCATATTACTTGATCATTATTCTGTCTGGCACAAACTTTCAGGGTTTGGCTGGAGTAGGGATGTGGGAGCTGGGTGGCCTGCCTCCAGTTTCAGGCACCCATCTTGGTCAGAAGCCCACCATGGTTATTTTAGCAGTACACAGGGCCAGTATCAACTAGATGCGTAAGAAGAAAGAATTACTATTACTACTTTCTATTAGCTAATTAGGCTGCCTAACTTCTGTGTCTTCAGGTATTTTTGGATTGCTCATGGTGCCAGTCAGCCCCAGGTAATCCTCTGGGAAGAGCCAACACTGCATTGCCTTAGCTTCCCAAGGAGAAGATTTCTCTCTATTGCTTCCCCAGGGTGCTAACTGAAAGCAAGGCAGCTAGAAAAAAGTGTGCTGTGTTTGTTTTCCCTTCCCTAGGGATTTAGTATTCTGTGGCAGCACTTGGTTTCATTCCCAGATGGCAGGAGGTCAGTTTTCTATTAAAGGCTGAGTCTATGACATGAAGATCTTTTAGAAACAATCTCAGTTAACATTTCTAATAAAGCTCTCATTCTGCAATCTGTGCAAAGGCACGACTAAGAGCCCACAGGTCAAGTGGGCACCCAAAATAAAGTATCAATTGCCTTTTTTTTCCACAGAGAGAATGACATCAAGACATTCTCACCTCATTCTCTAAGAGGAGATCACCTCCTCTTCACCAACATCTCCTCTTGACCTTCAGAAACTGTCCTGACTGATGAACATAAGCTTTGAAAACGTGCTCCTGAAAAAAGAGCCTGCTTCAGACAAACAGACAGTCTCGTCTCTTAGATAGAAAGCAGTGTTGAGACATGTCAGTAAGTTTTTCCAGATGTCATGAGCACCATATGCTACACTAGTCAATTTCATTGTGAGTTGAGTTGACTAGCCTGGAAGTGACAGAGTACAAAAGTTCTATAATCCAAGTAAAAGGGACTAGAATTTTAGTTCTGGCCTCTTCCTTTGTGGGGATATTTACACAATTTGTACCAATAAATGCAGAGTATAAGAAGGTTGACAGACTGTAGAAAGTTACCTAATGTACAAAATGATCCTTAATTGAACAAAATAATTTTAATTAATTAAATTAATGAGTTAATTAATAGATTAGCAAACTTTAGTTTATAACCCCAGAAAGCGGAAGACTAGAACCTGACCATTTTTACCATCGTAACTATCATGACCTTCCATTCCTCCTATTCTTGGCATTGCTTTTATTATTCCTCTCTGAGATATGCCCATTTGCATAGAGATTGTTTATTTCATCAAAGACACTCACACTAATTCATTTTCATTATGCCCATACTTTTCTAAAGTCATCTTTGCCACTCAAGCCTTCTTACTTTTTGAAACTTGGTTGGACACAATTCCTTTTAACCCCTGGACATCATTTTCTTTATCTGTAATATGAATACTTTGGACTAGCTGAGTTCTGGGGTCCCTTCCAGCTCTAACATTCTGACATCCTCTAAAAAAGTCTATACTCATTTAGCTGACTCCACTCCACACTCTGATATGATGAAATGGTGCTTTATTTTCTGTTTGGTGTGCTATTCTGCTGTAAAGGACATTGGCACTTTAAACTTTCTGGATTCAAGACAGTTTTTTTAAAAGGCAGCTGCTAAGTGTTGCTAAGGCAACCTGACTGAGAAGTTCATTAATTAACTAAACAAGTATTATATATCCACTTAAGAAAAACACCAGTTTTTTTGAGGGGGGAGAAAAGAAGGCTCAGATATGACTTCTGCTCAAAAATGGGGGGGGGGGGAAGCAGTAAAATACAGAAATAACAAAACATGAAGTTTCCTCTCATCAAGGAAAGAGAAATAGATTTGACGTCTAAAACCAAGAAGGATGTTATATCATTTTTCTCTTGCCTTTTTTCTTCTCAGAAAGAGGAGGAAGAACAGAGATAGATAACCCAGAAAGAGGATACGAAACACAGAGAAAGAGTGGTCTTGAAAATTCACTGGGGAAATAGCTTCAGAGATAGGTGACAAAAGCGGGCATCACTGAACTGACACACTTCCCTAAGTAACCACAGTGATGGAGCTGAGAGAGCAAGAGGGAATGGGGGAGGGGAGCACGCATTCAAGGAGGTCAATGAATGGACCTGAGGTTCTCTTCTTTGAAGGTGAGGACAGGATCAAGAGAGGGAGAGAACTAAGGGGCACAGCAGTTAAGAAATGAGAAAGATAATAAAAACAACAATAAACAGACAAAAATTCTTTAGAATTTCAATGTTTTTAAAAGCTCTTTCCTTAGCAATCCCAAGAGGGAAGTAGAAGATAAAGCTATATTTAGGAATTTAATTTAATTTGAAAAGGTTCTTTTAAAATATTCCTTAGTTAAAATTTAAATTTAAATTAAGAGATAGTTGTAATGAAATGGAAATTTCTGGTTATCAATGAGTGTTGGGGGGATATGGGATAAGGTAGGGATAGGCCCCTTGCAACCTGGACCATATGAAAATGATTCCTCACTGCCACCTACTGTCATTGGCTTTGAATTGCATGAAGGCCATGGGAAAATAAGTTTTGTGTCCTCTGATCACTATTGGTAAAATTCTCCTTATCTATCTCCAATTATATCACTTAAAAAACAAAAATAAATTTCCTCTCTCAATGCTAGTCTATGTTCTTTGCTTTGCTCTCTCCTATCTCTGTACATTTCTTTACCTACTCTCTGCAATGCAAGGCCAAGTCTTCCTGGGTGCCTCCATCTCCTCTCTCCTCTACGTTCCTGTCTCTGTGTTCTTCCCGTTTCCACAATCTGTGTGACTTTTTACTTAAAAAAATAAAAATAAAAGCCACTACGGATTCTCAGCTTCCCAACTTACTCTTATTTCTGGGTTTATTTTCTGCATGGGTCATAGGCTACCATTAATATATAGACTATGCTAGTTTCCTAACTAGCATATCTGAAATTGAGTATCCATAAAAAAAATACTATTTAGAGCAAACAGTTTTTCAAAGAAGTGTTTATAACAGATCTATGCTTACTTATCAGAAGAGAGTCTACAAAGAAGGCTGGGTGGTTAGGATTTGCTTATCAAAAGCTGGTGATAATAGAGCAATTCAGTTACTATCTTGGTTTATTTTTTATTTTATTTTATTTTTTGTTTTTGCTTTTTGGAGGGCAATTGGAGTTAAGTGACTTGCCCAAGGTTACATGGCTAGTTTTTTTGTGTGTGTGTTAAGTGTCTGAGGCTGAATTTGAACTCAGGTCCTCCTGACTCCAGGGCCAGCGCTCTATTCACTGCACCACCTAGCCACTCCCAGTTACTATCTTGTTAAAGTTAATATATTAAATTGTAGGTATTCAAAATTCAGTTTCAAATCAAGCCTTCTTTTTCTATTCTTTGTACACCAAAACATTCATGTTTGTTAAGTCCCTAATTAAAAAAGAAAAAAAATTGCTGCTGATGCTCTGGTCCTTGGCTCCCCACTTAAGCTAGGTGCCTCCCCCCAAAAAAACAAAAAACTCTTGTACCCATGTTATGGGAATCTGAAGATCTTCCCTGCCCCTAGGCCCTT
>CM053582.1:514710448-514729453 GCA_028627135.1 Pseudochirops cupreus
AGAGAAGAGAAGAGAAGAGAAGAGAAGAGAAGAGAAGAGAAGAGAAGAGAAGAGAAGAGAAGAGAAGAGTAGGGAGGGGCGGGGAGGAGAGAGGAGGGGAGGGGAGGAGAAAGGAGGGGAGGGGAGGGGAGAGGAGGGGAGAGGAGAAGAGAGAAGAGGAGAGGAGAGGAGAGGAGAGGAGAGGAGAGGAGAGGAGAGGAGAGGAGAGTCCCCACCCTTGGGAAGTTTATAATCTGATGGGAGAAGACCATACATGAAAGGAAAATGACTACCTTTCCCCAGCCAGAGGGTTCCCTGGCCTGAGGTTATAATGTTCTGTGAAGTCAAAACCTAGCAGAACAGCTGATAGAAAATGAGGACAGCTAGAAAATTCTGAGTGCTCTATAATGGGCTATTGTGACAGAAGTTTATTCTGCCTTCTTCCACCCTTCTGATCAGACAGGAGAGGCAATTGAAGGTGCTGAAGTGGTGCTCATGTCAAAGTTCAATCAATCTCAGTGGTGATGAGATTCCAGATGATGAGTTTATCCTGGAGGGAAGGGGAGAAACATACCATACTCATTTCCATCACCTTTGATGTTACCTGATCATTCAATTCTTCTGAGATTGCAGAGTTAATGATTTGAACCAGTCTTTCTGATTTCAAGTCCAGCATTCTATCCTCTGTGCCACACTCTACAAATCCACCTCAGTTCTTTTATTCAAGGCTTAGTAGTCAATGAACATTCTAATTTTCCCAGCCTTCTTTCTTACCAATCCCATGGATGGTGCCATCTAATGAAGCACCCAGATTTTTTTTATTGAGGCCAACAAATGATGGGAGAAATTTCCCAAATTGTAGCCCAGCCTTTAATGTTATATAAGGAGCTTGGCCATGAAAGTTAAATTTGGGAAGGGTACATTTCAATCAAAAGATCAACTTCAGGAACATTACTTGTGTCTTGACATACTAGGATTACTCTATTCTACTACTACTACTACTACTACCACTACTACTACTACTACTACTACTACTATTACTACTACTACCGCTACTACTACTACTACTGTTGAGGTCAGGGAACCATAATATGGTGAGGTTTAAGGTTTAAGGTTCATGACACCCCAAAATACCAACACACCCAGTCCTGCCGAATGAATTCGACTCAAGTCTTCTGTCAGGCAAAGTAAAGTAAAATTTATTAGTGATTCACCATAATGGGTAGACTGTTAAGGAGCCTAAGTATCCATGACACTTGTATTGGACAAGTGGGCCAGAACAATCTGACACAGAGCGAGTCTGTGCTAGGTTATTCTCTCCTCTCATGGAGGCAAGATGGAGCTTATATACAGAAAGATTGTGGGTGGGGTCTAGGGGTGATCTAGAGGAGGAGTTTGGGATGGGGATTCAGGAGAAGTCAAACTCCTACTGGAGGTCAGACTCTAGTAATGAGAGATTAAGGGTGGGAAATAGCTGGAGACTACCTGGAGATGACAGACAATGGAAGGCTAGGCTAGTTGAAGGGTAACAGATTTGGGTATAGATATTTGGGGAGGTTCAAGGGTGGGGAGGGTAGCTGGACAATGTAGGACTAGGCTAGTAACAGAGATTTGAGTGGAGCTATAATGAAAGGCTTATGACCTCAGGCAAATGCCTCACCAAATGGGAAGATTCAAGGAGAGTTCAAGGGGGTTCCCATAACCTGTACCTCATCACTACTACTACTATTACTACTACTACTACTACTACTACTACTACTACTACTACTACTATTACCAGTGAATGTGGTAAGATCACATTACCTCCTGCCCCCATCTTGGAATTCAATAATGCTGAGAGAATATTTGGTATCCCCTCATCTCAAGATTGCCCCTGCTTATTTCCTCAAATGAAATTTTGAAGGAAGCAGCCCTGAGTAACTTGAATAATTCCATCAGTTGTTCCCAGAGGGGGCTATATAAATAGAAGGAAGGTACTGGGGTATTTTGCCACGCTTCTAAGCCCAGGAAAATTGTTCATGCAATCAGGAAACAGATCATTCAGGAAATGGAGAAAAGAAAGTATCTAACTATGAAATCACTCAAATTCAAGCATATATTAAGGATAAAAACTCATTTGAAGATGAAAGGGATAGATTTGAATGTTGGGTTTTTAGGTGAATTTAGTTACTTATACTATTAAATTATCCTAATTAAATTCTCTGTTTCTTTTATCTTCCTCTACAATATATACGGCTGCCAAATTAATCTTTTTAAAACTACATATCTGATTATGTCACTGTGCTGTCAAAAAATTTTTTTCCAAAAACAAAATCTTCAATACACTCTCAACTGCCTAGTAGATTAAATGCAAATTCCACAGATTTACATTCAAGGTTTTCTACACTATGTCCCTAACCACCTGTTTCAATATCTCAAAACTCCCTTATATATACCCTTCATTCTGGACAAATTGGATCAGTCAGTAAACATTTAAACACCTATTAAGTGCCAGGTTGCTGAGCTGGGTGCTGGAATCACTAAGTGCTCCTTGAATGCTTTGATGCCAAATAATTCTCTGCCTTTGAACATGATGCTCCCTCTTCATGAAATGATCTCTTTCCCTTCCTGTCTCTTATTCAATATCTAACCAATTTGTCCTATTCACCCTTCAAGACCCAGCTCAAATACCAGCCCCTGAACAGACTCTGCTGAATCAACCAACTGAATACAATCTCTCTGCTCTCTGAAGGCTCATAGTACTTTACACCTCTTGAGAGACGTATCATATTCTGCCCTGTAATACGGTCATTCTACATTTGATTTACGTTTTCCACAAAATTGTGATCTCCTTACAGCCATAGACTACATCGTATTCATCATTATTTCCCTTGTTCCACACTGCAGTGACCAGGAGAAACTTCGTATGTAGCAATTGTTTAATACATATCTATTGAATGGATTTAAAAGTTCATGGTTAGAGTCGAAGAAAAGAAATAAAAGAAGGTCATTGAAGTATCTTTTAAAATAAACAAAAGAACATAGAAGGAAGTTTAGAGGGAAATACAGACAAGAAGGGAAGCTTTGAAAGTAACAAGTTGAATCTATTACAGCATTTTTTTAAAAAGCCAACCGTGAAGGTGTTAGGCCTAACCCAATTTCAGCACCACGCTGTTCAATCCCCACATTTCCTAAGGGCTTGTGGTTTCCTGAAGTTCTTTAGAAAAGGGGAAAGTCTTTCAGCCGATGGTGAAAGTTGAAAGGTTTAAAATGTAAATTTTGGTTGAGGCAACACTTCCGTATAAAGTATAATTAATCAAGTTAAGTGACTAATTCTTCCTGTTTGGTTTGTTAGAAGGAGATAAGGGGCTACCTAAAAGAAGGGAAGGCATTTTCTCTAAAGGCAGAAAGAAAGAAGGAAAGCTATGGATCCAGAAGACAAACTGGAAAAAGGCCTTCACAGGCCAGGCCTTTGCCATTGCAAATGCAGATAGCCCCACTCGATTTAGGAAAATGTGTCTTTGTTTTCAACAAAGTCAATTTCAAGGAGCTCTAGGGCTTCCTTGATTAATCAAGGTATCATTTTTTAAAAAAAGGAGGAACCTGAGAACTAGGTAGGAGTAAGTTGGTAGATGAAGGGATGCAGATCAGAGGAGACAAGCAGGAAAGGTAATGGGTGGTCCACAAAATAACCCCAGGATGCTAGTAATTCCGTAACCAGTTTTTGAACTGGTTTTGGGGACTTGGGCTTTTTTATTTGTTTGTTTTTTTAGAAAAAGGAATTCTGAATGCATTCTGATGCTCTCTGAGCAGCCACTGGCCATAATCTCAAACAGCAGTTGTTTGCCACCTGCAGTTTTAAATCTCCATTAACCATTCAAGTAGATTTTTGTTCCGCAAAAGCTATCACTGCAGGGCTGCTCCTGGCAATGAAGAGGGATGGGAGGTTGTGGGGAGTTTGTTGTGGGAGATGGGGGAGAGTTGGCTGCATTAATATACTGAGCCAGAAATGGGCTTGAGGAGATCATGGAATGAGTTTGTCTTTCAATTTAGCCACATGATGATTGCAGGGAAGGGAAGTAGTAGAAAACGAGGCTGGAAAGGAAGGTTGGAGCCAGATTGTTGTTGGTTTTTTGGGTTTGTTTGTTTTTTTGGTTGGGGAAGGGAGGACTGGGCTATGCATTCCTTGAATGCCAGGATAAGGAGTTAAATTAATCAGTGTATTCTGTCTCCTTAAAAGTTATACTGCCAAAAAAGAATTAGTCATTTAACATGGTGTCATGAAAAGAGTGCTGGACTTGGACTCAAGAGAGTACAGGGTATAAATCCTGTTCATGACACTTGCCAGAGAGAGAACTGATGAACTCTGGTACAAATAGAAGTATATTTTTTTTACCTTTTTTTTTTCAACATGGCTAATATGGAAATAAATGTTTTCACATGTGTAATTCATACAATACTGCTTGCCTTCTCAGTGAGTGAAGGAAAAGTGGGAGGGAGGGAAAGAATTTGGAACTCACAATTTTTTAAAGAAATGTTAAAAATTAGTAAATAATAAATTTATTCTAAAAATAAAAAAATAAGTGACCAGTGCCCTATAAGCAGAAAGGGAAAGAAAAAAGCAAGACAGAAAGTGGGAAAATGTCTCTTCCTGGCCCTGAAGTTCAAATGAGCTCTAGTGTCCTGGGCCACTTGGGTACCAGCCCCAAATGTGAGTGAAGACGTGAGAGAGAATTAACCAGGCGGGTAGTTAGTAGGGATCTGATTTAATGATGATTTGAACAAGATTTTTAAAGATCCAAAAGACAAAGATTCAAGTATTCTTATCCTAATCATATCCTGGAATTTTATTATCAGTATAATAGTCTGTCATCCCCTGGAAGTAGCTTGGATAAGATAAAGCTTGTTATCAGGGACCCTGGAAGTCATGAGGAAAGTCAGTTGTCTCTTATCAAAATGTATCTACAGGACAAAGGATGCTCCTTGAGAGCAGGCTTCGAAACTGGAAGCCAGAGCTGCAATCTCAAAGACATCTGCATAGAGCAGCCGTTCTCAACCTGTGGGTGGCGACCTCTTTGGGGGTCAAATGACCCTTTCACAGGGGTCGGCTAAGACCATCAGAAAACACATATTTCCAGTGGTCCACTCCTCTATCTCCAGGCAGGTCCACCCACATGCAGATACACCCACATACGAGTATTAAAGGGTCGTGGCATTAGAAAGGTTGAGAACCACTGGCATAGAGACTGACCCCCAAAATCGGTTTTTTTGACTTACAATAGTATAAGGAACATGTTCTTTTAGGTGCCTGAAGTCTGGGGGCAAAGACTTTGATGTCAGGATATCAAACAAAAGTCCTTTTAAGTGTATCCCTGGGGGGTTTTCAGGAGCCAGACTTTACAAGCCAAGTCACCTCGAGGGGTATTAGGGTACACTGTCAAGTTTTTTATCTGAGTCCTGGATCAGGCCTCCTTGGCTCCCCATACTCTAGGAAAGAACCTTGAACAACAGTTTGTGCAAGACATATGTGATAAAGTGAGAAAGCTCTGGAAAGCAAGGATTAATGAAACTGATGGGCATACCAAATACTACCATAAGAGCCATGGGATGGACCTGAGGGTACCTTAGAGCTCATCTAGTCTCATTTTTCAGATGGAAAAAACAAGGCCGAATGCTAGTGCCTTCCTTGTCTTGACTATCTCCAGTTTATCCTCTATCTAGTGGCTTGCATGGGGTACTACTGTGAGTAACCTGAGATCCGGGTCTGTCTTTTACCTTTCTTTGTATCCCCAGCATTATGGCATATAGTAGGTACTTAGTAAATGTTTTTGTTGATTGCCTGACTTGCCCAAACTCACATAGCAATCAATGGCAAAAGAGGTATTCAAATGCAACTCTCCTAATTTTTTAAAATGTATTCATTTTTAGTTTTCAACATTCCCTTCCATAGGATTTTGCATTCTAAATTTTCTCCCCCTCTCTCCCCTCCCCTCCAAGACAACATGAGATCTGATATAGGCTATACATATACATTCATATTAAACATACTTTCATATTAGCCATGTTGTAAAGAAGAATTAGCACCAATGGGAGAAAACACAAGAAAGAAGAAACAACAACAGCTAAGAGAGCAAATAGTATGCTTTGATCTGCATTCAGAGTCCACGTTCTTTTTTCTGGATGTGGATAGCATTTTCCCAACTCTCCTGATTTTAGTCAAGCTCTAAATGTGTCCTCTTCTGTGGTAAAGATGTCATGTGTAGTACCATTTATGAACAGCAGATGTCTTCACTCACTCAATGTTTGTTGAACCCCTTCTATGGTACTGGGCTAGCCACTGCCTAGGATACAAAGGATATAGGGTCCTTGACATCAAGAAGAATACTACCTTGTGGTGGAAAGCAAAGTAGGCTTTGTTTGACTCCAGACTGCCACTGACTAACCCTGAAGCTGTAAGCAAATCACTTCATTCCTAGAAGCCTCTTTCTCTTTGTCTATAAAGTGAAGGCATGGGAACTATCTGCTTTCCACAGGGTTATCACAGGGTTTACCTGAGATAATGTATGCCAAGTACTTTGTAAACCTTAAAAGCATGATGCAACTGTCTTGAGGGAAAGAATCTGCCAAGTAGTAAGAAAAACAGAATTGCCACAGGTATCGTGAAGAATTATGAGTACATAGTTTTACATAGTAGATGTATTCCTGAAGAGTAGAGTGCAAATCACCCTTTTACAAACTAAATAATATTTAAAATTCCCTTTGAGTGCATAATATTTAAGGGAATCTTATTAATTAGTCTAATTAACAACTAATTAGTCATGTTAAAGCAGAGAGGTGGTGACTATGGGAAAATGACATGCTTGGGAGTCTGAGAGTCTGGATTCAAAATCTGGCTCTGTTACTTTTGTGTAGCCTAGAGCAAATCATTTAACCATTTCTCATCTGTAAAATAAAGTGATTGGACTAGTTGACCTCCATATTCCCTTCCAGCTCTAAATCTATAAATAATCAGACAGAATATGTTTAGAGATTGAATGACTTTAGAGATCACCTTGTCAAACTCCTTCATTTTACATATGTCTTTTCCATCTGCCGTGAAACTAAATATATTCATCTCACCCAACTTGAATGTGAATTCCTTGGAAACAACAACTTGCTCTTCCATTTGAATCCCCACTAACTAGCACAGTGTTTGGCATACAGCAAGTGCTTACTAAATGCTCTTCCATTCTACTCCATAAGAAAGCAAAGATCAGAGTGTTTGAAGTAACTAGCATAAGATATTTACAGAAAGTATCACTTTACAACGTTCTCAGGTTTATATTTATAAATATTATATATTTATATATATAAAGCTCATGCTTTACTCATCAGTATCTTGTTAGTTTTCTTATTGAGAACTAGTTTGGAAACATAGGCTGTTTCTTTCTATTCTCAGAGCAACTTCTTCCTGAAGAAAATTGGGCAGGACATATTGGCATTATATATAGGAGCTCATCTTTAGGGAAATGTCAAAGATGCTTCACTCATACCTTCTGTTTTTGAAATCTCTGAATTGCTGTTAGATTAGTTTAATTTATATTTATTTAATCTATTAATTTATATAATTATATAAACATTATATATTAACTTATATAATTAATTAATTTATATTTAATAAATATTAATATAACCTCTTTTTATTTGCATTTTTCACAGGTAGATGTTTTCTGTCTCTAGCACAGGATCTTAAACAGAGCAAGTTTTTTGAAAAAAATTCAAGTCCTACCAAGAACATCATCTAGACCAGCGGTTCTCAACCCGTGGGTCGTGACCCCTTTGGGGGTCAAACAATCCTTTCACAGGGCTCACAGGGGTCACCTAAGAGGTCTTAGGAACCGAGACACCGCACTCCTCTATCCGTCTCCAGGTGGGTCTGCCCACATACAGATATGACCACATACAAGTATTAAAGGGTCATGGCATTAGGAAGGTTGAGAACCACTGCTCTAGATTATGTGATTATGGATGCTCACTTAATTTTTCTGAGCCTCAGTTTCCTCATTTGTAAAATAATAATAATAAAACTTGTATTAGCTACCTCACAGGATGGTTGTGAGCAAAGTGCTTTGTAAAACCATTACTCTACATGACTGTGACTTATTTTGACACTTGATAGATCCATGATTTCATTAATATGGTACTCCCTCCAATCGTATAAACTGCAACCCATCAGACTTCCCATCTTATAAGATCCTTATCCATGATCTCCTATAAATCTTGCACCAGGAATCCATTCAATGTGTTTGGGCCTTCCTTGCATCTCTTGAAATTGCAGGTATGCCAATGGAGCAAAAGGCCGTCCATTGTTTGTTCCTTGTTCCTGCCATACAATTGGCCTATCTTCTTGTCATATACATCACTGATTACCTCTTTTACAATGCTTCTCTCTCCCATGCAATATATTGTGGGTAATACATCATGAGCTACTCATGTAAGTCATATACCTATCCATTACCCTTTGAGTGGCCCTCAACTTTAATTAATCAGAAAAAGTGATCCTCCATGATTCAGGGTAATGCATCAACAAAATGTTAGCGTTTAAAGAAAATGAGCCTTTGTTTCAGGGAGAAGCTTACAATTATTAAAAAGAATGCACAATTTTCCAAAAGTCATCCAATCCACTCTCCTGTGGAGTTCTAGGCCCAGTTCATTGTCCATTTACAGTGACTGTCTAAGATATATAGATATAGATATAGATATAGATATAGATATATAGATATATATACTGATGGATCAGCATTATGCATTGTCCAGTTATCTGCATATTGCAGTTGGATGATAGGCATTCTTAATCCACTTAGTTTTTTCTCTGTACATAATGAATTGGGTTGGTGGAATTCTGGTTCATAGAGTTTCAAAGGCCCTCAAAATGGGGTGCCTTCACTACAAACCCAGCAGCCATGCTAGAAGAATGAAAGGGAACAGCATATGCACAAAAATTTAAATATCCAAGATAAAATTGGGAAGGGTACAAAATTTTGTGATACAATTGTCTGATCCTAGCTCTCAATTGGACAAAAACATGCCCAATGAAAAATGGGCCCCAGAAAAGTTTCATGTTCTTTTAAGTCTTTGGTGGGGGAGAAGGGATTTTTCTGGTTTCTACTGATATACTCGAATCCTCGATGTAGAGCACAAAGGAACCTCAGAAACCTTTTTCCATTTTGCAAATGGAAAAATCAAGTATCAGGAATGTTAAGCCACTTGTCCATGGTCCTAAGGGAAAAGGAAGCAAGATTTGAACCCCCGTCTTCTTTATGTGTAGGGTTCACATAAGAAGTTAAACTTTTCAGCCCAAGTCCAAAGTCTAAGGCCAAAGCCTTGGATCTGTGAAAGGGTGTTCCTTTCTGCCTAGATCAAGGATAACAAAAAGAGTTGGGGGGGGGGGGGAAGGAGGGAGAAGGAGTTTAGATTGAAAACTTACCTTTGACTTCATGAGGGCAGGCAGAAACTGGATCAATCTTGGGAATTCAAGTTCAGTGATAAACAAGTTATCGCCGAAGTTTTGCGTTTTTTAAAGCAAAAAGATGTGTGTGTGTGTGTGTGTGTGTGTATGCATGCATATACACACACATATACATATATGTATGTATATATGACTAACATACATATAATAAAGCATGTATGTAAATAAAGCATAGGTAGCATAGTATAGTGAATAGTTTCACACAAACTGGCTGTATAACCCTGGGGAAATCATTTAATCTTTGGTGTCCCTCATAGCTAAGACTAAAAGGTACTAACAGCTGGCCATCTACATTATTAAAGGGATTTTCTCCAATGAGAGGCCCATATATCTGTGGAATCACAGGACCAGGACCAGCTTTATTAGCACAATCTTTACTTTTTTTGAAAATTCTTTTGATACCTGGGGCGGAGCCAAAATGGCGGAGTAGAAGCACAAACATGGCATGAGCTCCTGCTCCAATCACTTCTAATACATGTAAAAAAATTATTCTAAACAAACTTTAGAGCTACAGAACCCACAAAGAGGCAGAGAGAAGCAAATCTTCCACTGAAGGCAGCCTGGCAGGCTGACAGGAAGGGTCTATCACGCTGAGCCACCCAGTTCTGGCCCCAGGGCGGCCTGACCAGCAGCGGCCAGAGCAGACTTCAGCAGAGTGAATCACTAGCAGCTGCGGTGGTTTCCAGACTTCTCAGGCACTGGGGTATAGAAATCCATCTTGCCCTACTAGAAAGTTAGGGGGGTGATGGGGGAGGATATAAGAGAGAACAGATTGGGGGAAGGGGTATTCAGTAGGCTTGCTATTTTGGGGTGGGGGGTAGGGGAAAGATGGGGAGAAAAAATGTAACTCAAAATCTTGTGGAAATGAATGTGGAAAACTAAAAATAAGTAAATAATTTTTTAAAAACAGAAAATTTTTTCTAGTAGCATCCACAGTTCTTTATGGGTATAATTTTTTTTATATATCAGATAAGTTCAAAAAGGTCTAACTTTCTCCAATATCCTACAGGTTGGTGTGTTGCTCTTTTTGTTGGCATTTTTTTGTTTGGGGATTTTTTTTGGTTTTTATTTGTTTTACATGATTTATCTCATGAATAGATGCAGCGCCAGTATTGAATTACAAAGTTAGGATAATGAAGTTTAACAAACATCTTTATATATTCTATCTGAGTTCTTGGTGAGGATAGCAGTCTCAAAATGGAAGCTGCGCCTCTCTCTTAGTGATTATCTTAGAGAGGGGAAGAGATCTGTGGTAAGTACTGCTTTGGATGATTGCTTTAGAGGACAGGAAGGCTACTATTTATTTATTTATTACTGCTTTTAAGAAAGTCCAAGTGAGACTAGAAAGCAAGGGAGCAGGATTACTTTGAGATCAGATATAATAAATTGCAATTGGCTTATGTCCTTGAACGCAAATAACATCTCCAGAAGGAAGGATTTGTCCACTGCAGCTTCTTTCTTTAAAAAAAAAATTTTCCCCAATTACATGTTAAAACAATTTTTTAACCTTTTTTTTTAAAGTTTTGAATTCCACATTCTAGCGCTATTTAACCTCCCCCTTCCCCTGGCTCAAGCCAGTAAGCAATTAGATATAGGTTATATATGGGCAATCATGGAAAACATTTCCATATTAGTCATTATACACAAGAAGACCTGAATAAAAGAAAAAGAATGAAAGAAAATGAAAAATAGCATGCTTCAGTCTATATTCACACAATATCAGTTATTTCTCTGGAAGTGGATAGTATGCTTCGTTATTAGCCCTTTGAGATTGTCTTGGATCATTACATTGCCGAGAACAGCTAAGTCATTGAAAATTCTTCATCATACAATATTGCTATTGCTGCATATAGAGTTCTCCTGGTTCTGTTCACTTCACTTTGCATCAGTTCATGTGAGGTTTGTCAAGTTTTTCTGAAATCATCCTGCTTGTCATTTTTTGTAGCACAATAATATTACATCACAATCATATACCACAGCTTGTTTAGTTATTCTCCAATTGACGGGCATCCCTTTCATTTCCAATTCTTAGCCACTGCAAAAAGAGCTGCTATAAATATTTTTGTATAAATAAGTCCTTTCCTCCATTTTAAAAATATCTTTGAGGTATAGACCTAACAGCCACTGAAGCTTCTTGAGTAGAAGTGGGGGCGGGGGGCGGTATGAATTGTTGTTACTCAGGCCTGAATGCTTTAGGAATATCAGTTTGGCAACTGAATGAAAGATGGGGAAGAGGGGGAAGAGGCTGGAGATAGAAGACCAATTAATAAATTGCAATATATCATCCAGGCCAGAGATGGTAAAGGCCTGAACTAGGATTTTAGCTGAGTGGAGAAGAGATAGATGGCAGAGACAGTGTGAAGGTAGGATGAACAAGTCTTGGCAACAGGTTGGATATGGAATGATGAAATTGAGGTAAAATGAAGAATCAGGCATGACTCTAAGGTCACAAACCTGAGTGACTGGAAAGATGGCAGTACCTTCAACAGAAGTAACAGTTATGTAAAGGGATAGATTTGACAAAGTTCCAGAAATGGGCATATTCATAACATGTAGACTTGAGGCTTATGTGTGACCTACAAATCTTTGATTTCTCTCATTTCTTTTTTCTTTCTTTTTTTTTTGGAGGGGGAAGGTAGGGCAATTGGGGTAAAGTGACTTGCCCAAGGTCACACAGCTAGTTTTGTGTTAAGTGTCTGAGACTGGATTTCAACTCAGGTCCTCCTGACTCCAGGGCCAGTGCTCTATTCACTGTGCCCCCTAGCTGCTCCTCATTTCTTAGTTCTGAATATAGTTTATGGCTTGCACAGATTCTTGGCTTATTGATATAAACCTCCACTAAAGTGCTATATTTAATGTCTTGTTGTGGTATGAAAGTGGTTATTATTGTTTTTTAAACAGCTTATCAAGTATTTATTTGTCTACCTTCTGTCAAATCCTGAGCCAATAGCTTTCCCCAGGGCTATCAGGAGAGGAAAAGGGGAAGGTACCCACAGGGTAGGCAAGACTCAGGAGGAGCAGGAGGAGCAGGAGAAATGACTACTTGGCAAGTTGAAGAGGATGAGGAAGACTACCATCAGGCAAAAAAAAAAATTCCTATTGCCCCAGACACAGCAAAACCCAGGATAGCAACAGAGAAGTACTGCTGCTTCAAAGAGGGGTTCCTGGCATAAGCAATGATGAAAGTTCTGAATGCAGCCCCAATACCCGCCCAGAGCCAGCTACTCCCATAGTGGCAGCCCCAGTCCCACTGAGTTTGACTGCTGTGTCAATATCCCCAGAGATGGTACTGTTCTGGAAGCCACAGTTCAGGATGGCCTGATGGGACCCAGAATCTGAGGTTCTTGTCTGTTTGAGCCCCTGATCCATTCCACATCACTACAATAAGCAGTAGGGGGTAAAGATTAACTTGGCCCAGACCTACATTCCCAGGAGGTAAAGGGGTGAAACACAGCCTGCAGAGTACAATGAACAAAGAATGATTGCTATTGGGATGTTAAGGGCTCTAGCAAAGGAGCAAAACTCTGGGACAGCCTGCCGGGCTGGAAAGTCTAAAAGTGTGGATCTGTTGTCCAATGACCAAGCCAGCAGAATTCAAAAAGGTTCATCGTATGGCTGGCGTCAGCACAAAGATTTTTTGATAGGGAGACTAACGAAGACCATCTTCTAGAAGAGTTTTTTACCTGGGATCCACAGACCTCAGATTTCAAGGGGTCTGTGAACTTAGATGGAAAAACTATATACATATATATATATATATATGGCTTTATTTCCATTATCTTCTCATTGAAATGTAGCACTTCCTTTAATTATGAATTTTTTCATCAGACTACCAAAGAGGTCCATGATGCAGAAAGTTTAAGAATCCTTGATCTGCTACTAGATATATTACAAACTGCTGTGGTATAAACCATATTAATACCAAGCAAAATGCTTCAAGAATCTGGTATTTTCTTGCCACCATCTCTCTTAATAGCAACAAAGAAAAAAGTTTAACTTTTTAAAATGTAGTTTTCATGGCATCTTTCCAAGACACAGCTACCTCTTATCAGGCCCCTAATTTATGTATTGCATAAGTGCAGATTTCAATATATTGTTGTGTTTAGAGTGGGGAAATACTTGTATTGATCCATGATGTTTCCAAACCAAAAAAGACAAAATAAAGGTCATGTCCATCAAAACACCTCCCAAAGTGGGAACAATTTAGTGGGAAGAAAAATGAAGATACTTATAGACATAGTTTGATTCTTTTATCTTGATAGGAAATCTTGGGAGAAAATTTGAAACTCAAAAAAGTTTTTAAATGAAAGTTTAAATTGTCTTTTCATGTAATTGGAAAAAAATTATTAAAACAAAAAACAAAGATGGGAAACCTTTTCTACAAAACATTTGTTCTTTATTTCTAAGTGTAAATTAATGTCTGTAAAGGCAATTCTTTTTAAAAGTAAATTAGATGGTGAATATAGAAGTTAAACTTCTAAAAATTCTAATGTCTCTGGGCTCTAGACAACAAAGACTAGAAAGAGAGAAGGTGAAGACCTGCATCAGTAGAGGTAATTTTCTCACCTGGGAGCTTCATATACTAACAAAATCTTAATGAAGTTACTATGTGATGTGTTTTACATTACTTTAAGGAATTTTCAGTACACAGATTATTCAATGTTAAGTGCTGTCACCTACTGGCCAAGCGTGAAATTAAACATTTTAAAAAAGGAAATCAAAGTTGGGGTGAAGGTGAAATTGAGGGGTTTTCAGACCAAAGAAAAATTCTTCTGGTTCAAAGAGATTTGATGAATGACCAATAGTGAAGAAGGACTGAATGCTTATTAACTGAACCAGGAATGAGGGAACTACTTTGGAAGAAATAAGCTTTCAGATGAAGAATACAACTTCCAGAGGATAGAGTAGATATTATTTCAATGATTCTCAGACCACAGTCCTAACCAGTCATTCAATCAAAAAGCATTAATTAAGTGCCTACTATATGTCAAACACTGTATTAAGTATGATTAAAGGTGAAAACAGTCCTTGCTCCAAGGTGCTCACAGTCATGAAAACAATTATGTACAAACAATATATATATATATGGGATATATTGGAAATATATATATATGGGATATATATATATATATATATATATATATATGGGATAAACTGGAAATAATCAATAGAGGGAATTCACTACCAATAAGGCAGATCCAGAAAGGGTTCTTGCAGAAAGTAGGATTTTAGCTGGGACTTAAAGAAGGCTCCTTTCAAGTCTTTCCTCACTGAAAGTTTTTGGTTCAGTCTATTGGGAGATTTTCTTTGGAACTTATCTCCTTTTTCAGAGTTGACCTTGTAATAAAACCGCTGCCAAACAGAAATCTCCTTCATTCTTTTCTGTTTATTTGTGTTACCGCCTTATAAGGGGAAAAAAAAAGGTTTTGTTCTCTTTAGACTTCAACCTTTGGTTTGCAGATTTGTCCCCAATTTTTATGGCCTTCCCCCCATCTACCAGTGTAGGCCAGCAACACTGAATATGCTCTCTCAGCTGCTTAGAGTACATAGCTATCATACTATAGTGTAAGAAAGCCTCATGTTACTTATTTTATCCAGAACCAAAGCTTTGAGTTTGTATGCTTTGAGTTCAGTTTTAGGAACTTCTCAATATTCATATTGTGTTAGTTTTATCTTAGATACTTTAGAGTGTCTCCTAAAAACATCAAAATTTGGCTAATGTGTAGGTCTTCACTAAAAAAAGGGTGGGAGGATCCTCAGTCTCAATTCAAGAATCCTGGCTAACAAGTCATTGCATACAGGAACAGGTTTTATTTGACAAATTAAAATACATCCACCCACAGAGGATTCACATTCCAACTCAAAAACAGTCAAAACTAGTTTCCTTCTCTATCTAGTGATCCCTACCTCCTAGGGACCTATAGTCACCAGAGGTATAGTTGGTCCTAGGTAGATCCCCTTCCTCCACCCCCATCCCCACTCCCAAATAGGAAAATTCTTTGAGTTACCAAGAGTCAAGTAACCTAGCCTTCTGGTAAACCCAAAACCTTAGTAACTGTCCTCCAGATCTACATTACTAACCTGGATGGAGCCATCACCACCACCATCCCTTTGTTTTGACGTTGTTAACGTCTCTGTATTAAGTGTCCTAATCATTCTGACTGCTGAACATTTAGTTTGTCATTGATACTGCCTCTTCACTCCTCTGACTCTTGGTACTTGTTTTGTAATATCAAATTGATGATGATTCCCGGCTAGCTCATACACCTACAGTTTTTGTTTGTTTTCTTCGGTCAAACCCTGAGCCAACAGCTTTCCCCAGGGCTATCTAGAGAGGAAAATGGGAAGGTACCCACAAAAGGAAAATGTTCAAGGTATTTCGAGAGTTCTGCAGACCTCAGGAGCTTAGTTTGCTCCTCCAGCTTTTCTCTGTACCTTGTTGCCCAATTCCAGTTACTGCTTAATCTAGGAGAGCCTCTACTTGGACCAGGAATTCAGCATAGACTAGTGCCAAGGTTGGGAAGCCTGCTGTCTTGATGCCACACGTGACCTTCTAGGTCCTTGGGTGCAGCCTTTTGACTGAGTCCAAGTTTTACAGAACAAATCCTTTCATTAAGGAGATTTGTTCAGTGAAGTTTGGATTCAGTCAAAGGGCTGTACTTGAGGACCGAGAGGGCCACAGGTGGCCTTGAAGCCACAGGTTCTCTACCCCTGGTAGTGGCATCTCCACTGGGTCTTGGAAGCTTGTTCTAGGAGTTCTTTTATCTTCCTTATTGTTGCCAGCTCACATTCTTACATCTCCTAGACTGGACCAGGAGTCTTTACCACTCAAATGCTACCATTGCCCATTGTCATTTTAGGGACTACATATCTCTTTAGCTCCATGCTCATAGTTCCATGGACTGGTCAGATGGAAGTGCTGACCTCCACCTTAGAGCACAGCTCCAAATTGGGATCAATTCCTATATATCAAGGAGAGATTTCAAAAGAGCTACAAGGACTTCTGAGATAGATAGTATTCTCATTCCAGAAAGAGGCTGAGCTGTCATGGACTCTGCGCTGGGGGATGGGGTTCTGCTGGCCGTGGAGAATAACAGCTATTCAAATAATAAGTCCACAAGAGAACAGAACTAAGGAGAGGGGGAGGTCTGGTAGAGAGAATGGACACTGAGGCAAAGAAGAGACAGAAGCAGAAATCTTACGTTCTACAAAAAAAAAACTGCATCTGGAAGAAAACTGATCATTATAAAGATTGAAAATGTGAACCAAACATGACAGACCGACCTTAGATTCAGTCCCTGCTTTATGGAGTGAACTGGTATTCAGCTTATCGAGTGACTGTCTCTTTAAGAACTAGGGGAAGCTCCAAACATTTTTCTCTTCACCTTCCCCCTCACCATGCTTTGAACATTGGTGGGGGAAGGGGCAGGGAGGTAAAAACCTCTCTCCAATGTGGAGAATAGGTGTGAGGAAAGAGTGGTGGCCAATGCAAAGGGTACATGCCAAACCTATCCATCGGAAGAGATAGGTTCGGTCTGGGAAGAATAACTGCCCGTTTTTCATTGGGAGTGGGGAATAAGAGGTGAGAGTGCCCCATTTATATAGGAATCAAGTTTGTATATATCTAAACAGCCTCTCTCTCTGACCTCCCAGCTCTTGATGGTTCTGGTAACTAGTATTCTTTTAAAGTCAAGGGGGTATGAGCTAGCTGTGACTCATCATCAATTTGGTATTACAAAATAAGTACCAAGGGTCAGAGGAGTATATACCTTATCAAAGAGCCTAGAATTTCATGCCTTGATGAGGAGGCAGTATCAATGCCAAAATAAGTGTTCGTCAGTGGGAACAATTAGGACACCTAATACGGAGACATTAACAATGTCAAAGCAAAGGGTCGGATTGATGATTTCATAGGCGCCCAAGATAATGCCTGGGCAAATCCTCTATACTTAACACATAAAATGCAGGTAGGCTACTTCCAGACACCTTGCTTCATTGTCTAGATTAGCTTCAGCATGGCTTAACATAGAAATCTGGTTTTCATAGGTCCAGCTTCTTAATGGGAGATGGCTTAGCCATATTTATTAATAGCAATAGCTAGCATTTATATAGTGTTTTAAGATTTGCAAAGAGAATTACAAACAATATCTTATTTTAGATACAGGAGGTAAGTGTTATTATCCCCACTTTCAAGATATGGAAACGGAGGTTGGCAGAGATCAAGTGAACTTGCCACAGCTAGTAAGTGTTTGAGGCTGGATTTGAACTCAGATCTTCTAGACTCTACGTGAAGTGCTCTATCCACTGCCTGTCACAGCTCTACTTATAATAATAATACTTATAATAATAATAGCTACTTATAATAATATAATAATAATATGCATAGCACTTTAAGGTTTCCAAAGCACTCTGCACAGATTATCTCATTTTATGACAAATCACTTGATTTCAGATGAACTGTCTTCTTAGGAATTAAAAGATGAGGTGGATGTGATTACTAAATTATTATTCCTATTACTTGAAAGAACATAGGGAACAAGAGTCTCTGCAGAACTGAAGAAGGGCAAATGCTGTCCCAATTTCCAAAAAAGGAAGAAAGGAGTCTACCAAATAGAACCCGATGTGCTTGACTCATATTCCAGATGGTTTGTGAACATCTAGGAAAAAAAGGCAATGAGGTCAAAGACCCAACATGGTGTCATTAGGAATAGACCATGCTAGACTAATGCTATTGCCTTTTTGGACAGGATTTCTAAAGGAGAATTCTATACATATAGTTGACCTAGATTTTAGCAAAATATTTAATAAAGTATCTTGTATTATTCTTGTTGAAAAGATGGGGAGATGTGGGGTAGAAAATAGTATGACTATTGGTTTACAACAGATGGACTCAGTACTGGTTGAATAGTTGGACTCAAAAAGTAAGGCTAATGCACTGGGAGCAGAGTGGGCAGAGAACTGAGTGAATTTTACAAAGTGGCAAATTTAGGTTTGATGAAGGAGAAACTTCCCAATAATTTGAGCCATTCTTCAGCAGAAGGGAGTGCTTTGGAAGGTAATGGGGTCCCCCTCATTGGAAGTCTTCAAGGAAAGATTAGATAACTACTTGTCTGGCATTTATTTTTTCTCCTTTTTGCCCTATTCCAACTGGGAAAAACAAAAACAAAACCCTTGTAACAATTATCAAGCAAAATGAATTTCCATTACAGGTGTCCAAAAACGTGCCTCATTCTTCACATTAGTCCATAACTTTTTTTTAAATTAACTTTTGTTTATTTTTAGTTTACATCATTGATTTCCACAAAATTTTGAGTTACAAATTTTCTCCCCATCTTTCCCCTACTCACCCCCAGAACAGTGATTCCACTGTATACCCCCTCCCCCAATCTGCTCTCTCTTATATCCTCTCCCATCACCCCTCTGACTTTCTGGTAGAGCAAGATGGATCTCTCTATCCCAGTGCCTGTACATCTTATTTCCCAGTTGCATGTAAATAATAATAATCATTATATATATACATATATATATATATATATATA
>CM053582.1:514729953-514787313 GCA_028627135.1 Pseudochirops cupreus
GGTAGGTGATTCTTGGTTTTAATCCTAGCTCCCTTGATCGCCGAAATATCATATTCCAGGCTCTTCGATCCCTTAATGTAGAAGCTGCTAGATCCTGGGTTATCTTGATTGTGTTTCCACAGTATTCAAATTGTTTCTTTGGCAGCTTGTAATATTTGCTCCTTGATCTGGGACATAACTTCTTTTTCAAGAGATAGATAGTACTGTTTCATCATGGATCCATGGAGTCATGGTTGTTCATCACATAGATCAGAGTTTCTAAGTCTTTCAAAGTTATTTGTCTCTAGAAGGTTATTGTTATTATGTACATTTTCTCCTGGTTCTGCTTGCTTCACTCTGTATCAGTTTATAGGAGTCTTCCTAAGTTTCTCTGAAAAGATCCCACTAACCATTTCTTATAGGACAACATTTCACTATATTCATATCCTGTAATTTGTTTGGCCAATTTATGGGCACCCCTTAGTTTCCAGTTCTTTACCATTTGGAAAAATGCTAGCATAAATATTTTTGTATTTTCCTCTTTGATCTCTTTGGAGTGGAGGTCTAGTGATAGTATCTCAAGGTCATAGGATACGCACAGTTTAGTCACTTTTTTAGGGCATATATGGCAGAAGTAATACCCTAACTCCTGTCTCCCATGTAGTTATGCTAATTTTTCCTTAAAAGATATTGAGACATTCCTCTAGGCTTTGTTAACTCAAGGACTAAGAGCTGATACTGATGGTGTGTCACTTCCTCAATTCCAGAGAACAAAACAGCTATGAAGTATAAGAGGGCTTCTAAGATCCTTGGCTGGTGAATGCTGATGGGAGTTTTGCCCAGCTGAATCAACTCAAGGGGTTCTCAATGCCTGTCCTTGTTGAACATCCTTTTCTTACTATGGCCAAATACACCTCCTTTTGTTAACTGTTGAGTTGTCTGAGTGTCTCATTTTGTTTCAGTATCTAACCTAAATTACCAGGGGACTAGCTTGAGTCAGGCCCAGCCAAGAAGAGCATAGTTCCAAATTGCTTTCCAGAATGGTTATATGAATTCACCATTCCACCAGCACCGAATCAATATACCTGTTTTCCCACAGACCCTCCAATATTTATTATTTTCCTTTTTTGACAGCTTTGCCGATCTGACAAATGTGAGACAGAATTTCAGAGTTGCTTTAATTTGCATTTCTCTAATTGTTAGTGATTCAGAGCATTGTAATATAGTTATAGATCATTTAGATTTCTTTCTTTGAAAAATGCCCTGTTTATATCCTTTGATCATTAATGGGTGAATGACTCTTATTCTTACAAATTTTAATCTATCTTGTTTTATTCTTGTCCAAGTTCTATAAATCATCTATTCATCCTTATCAAGGGTGTTTCTCTAGATTTTTTGATAGTCCATAGATATCAGTGAAACGTATGGGCTATCCACCAATTATCCACTAACTCTATAAGTAACCTATCTTTTTTATGACATCTTTTTCTGTTCCACTTCTGAATAAATTCTTCATTTGTAATATATGTTCATACCAAACATATGCTTCTCCATTGCCCTTTGGGTAATCTATAATTTTTGTTATTTGGAGACTCTGGTATTCCATGATTCGTAGCCATAAAACATCACAGGAAGAATATTGATGTTGAGAAGATGGACTTCTGTTTCAGAAAGAAGCTTAGGGTCAGTTCATTACCCAGTTCTGCAAAGGGAATCTAGCATAGTCTTCTCTACCTGATCAAGGGCCCCACTTACACTCAGTTGCATTCTCTGTCCAACATACGTACATGAATTAGTTCTACAGACTGTACAACTGCTTTTCATAGTCCATTGGCATCAAACTCAAACAGAAACTGATCTCTCCAAGCCTCATTTTGATTTAGAAAACCACAAATTAACATTATCTATGTCATATTGCATTTCTACTTGTTAAAAATTTCCCAGTTACATTTCAATCCGGTTTAAATTCTGCTTGAAAGTTTTGTGGGCCATTGGCTACTGATGGGCCAAGAGTTTGATACCTTTGGATTTAGAGAATAGTCATTATTAGTCAATTAGGTTTTTCCTTTCTGAATAGTTAGGTCAAATTTTGAATGATTATGTATCTCATTTAAGAGTCTCTGCAATGTTCCAGGGTTTGATGTAATTGTCACAATGCCAACCATAACCAGAAGGATTAGAAGGCCTTCACCTACCATAAGAAATCTCCTCTCCTCCTGAACCTGACATCCTCCCAGGAAGCGGCAAACACCTTTAGAGATCGTACATTTCTGTTTTATTACTTCATTGATATTAGTAATCCAATGGTCACCCAACAAAGTCATCTCTAGCGTTGTCTCTTTCGAGGACGCAGTTTGATCCCAGGCTAACTTTTAGTAATGATTTGGATATATGTAATTACATATATTCTATTACTAATTCCTACCACTGTGGCAATCCACAGGTTTACTTCATATGCCTTAGCATGGTGTGTGAATGTAATCCTGGGTTTTCAAAGGCCATGCCAGAAGAAAATGGAAAGGCTTTTAATATCTACCAAATGATGGACTGTATGTCTATTGTCCAAAAATAAACTTGGCTGAATTTAGAGAGGTTTATCACCAAGTTGGTAAGAGGAAGTAGGGGTGGAGGTGACATTTTTCTGTTACAATTACTCCTAAAAGAGCCTCTAGAAAGTCAGAGAGAGGTTGTGATTTTCTTAAGTGAAGGCAATACTGATGCCAACCAAAGCATGAATCCTTGAAATATATTCAATATAAACATCTGTAAAAAGTAAATACTGATTTTCAAATTAGTAAGGAGATAGTGCTTGTAAGAGTAAGGCTCAGCCAGGAGGAAGGAAATACAACATTCAGTAGCAGAACAGAAAACAATAGCTTTCTGGCAGTGGATTTAAAAAGACATCAAGAAATCAGAAAGGAAAAAAAAATCACAAAGTTGATATAAAGTTGATACATAGTATTGAGAATCATTTTTGTAGCAAGAAAAAAATTGAATAAGTGCTCATGAACCTGAAAGAAATATACATTGATGGAAATGACAAATTATTAAAATACTCTCTTTAATAGCACCTAACTAGATGACATAGTGGCTAAAGCTCTGAGCCTGGACTCAGGAAAACAAGTTCAAATCCAGGCTCAGACATTTCCTAGTTGTGTGACCCTGTCACTTAGCCTCTATGTGCCTCAGTTTCCACACCTGTAAAATGGGAATTATAATAGCACCTACCTCACAGGTTGTGAGGATTAAACGAGATAATATCTGTAAAGTTCTTAATACAGTGCCTGACACATAGTAATCACTACACAAATGCTAACTATTATTATCATGGGGCAGCTACGTGCTACAGTGGATAGAGTACTGGGTCTAGAGTCAGGAAGATCTGAGTTCAAATTCAACTTCAGACACTTATTAGCTGTGTGACCATGGGAAAGTCATTTAACTTTGTTTGCTTCAGTTTCTCATCTGTAAAATGAGCTGGAGAAGGAAATGGCAAAACATTCCAGTATCTCTAACAAGAAAACCCCAAATGGGGTCACAAAGAATTTGGACACTGAAACAACTGAACAATAAAAATTATTATTATCATTATTATTTAATACCTAATATTCCAAAAGATATGCAAGCCTTCACTATGAAGAGCTCATAAAAGATAGTAAAAAAAAATCGATCTCTAAGCAAATACTATCACTTGAGATGTTTTTTTGAGAGAACATACAAATTCTTGATGTTTTAAAAGGAAATATAGGTAAAAAAAAATCTTACTTTAAGGAGCATTATTACAATGTTGAAGATGCATAAAAAGGCCATTTTCATGTCTAGCTCAATACTCATGCTTAACACTAATGCTACCATGCAGATAGTGTTAAGCAGATAGATATGAGCATTCTACAGAACAAGAAATCTCACATATGTGTGTTTACACTTATATGTTTATATACACACATATATTATATATGTATATAGAGAGACACATATACACATTATACTTGTATTATAAAATTTGTGATATATGTTATGAAAAATTGAGGACTTCAAAATGCAATCTTTAAAGCTCACATTCAGGTAAAGTTCAAGAACACTAAGAAATATAAAAGGAAGATTGTAAATTTGAGAATGAAATGTCATTAAATAAGCCGACAATTAACACTGATCACCTAGAACCATGATTTCTCCCTCCTGCAGGGAAAGACAAGTTCACTTCATTCCATCTCCTATGTCTTCCCAACCATCAAGAATACACCTCAGATATCATGATTCATTCCACTCACAAACACAAATGCACAACACAAAAGTACATAACATCCAGCCATCTCTTTTTATCTAAGAATAATATCCAGTCCAATCTCCATTTCCCCCAACAGAAACACGTTGTTGTTTTAGACATAGCCACAAGATGACACTGCGGGCTTTAGTCAAGCTGACAAATTCTCTCAATCAGGCCCCAAAGGGCTGCTGGTTGTCACTCATCCCTATACTTCACCTCCTATCCTGGGCAGCACTGGATTCTGATGTACGTCTAGACCAAAGTGTTCTAGAGACAACTTGAACCATTGTTTTTCAGTGTGAGCATTTACATCTAGGTAAATGGAAAAATAATATGAATCAGAATCTGATTGGTTTTTTTATAAACTAGACTCAAGAAAGATGGAGAAAATTTTAATAATGCAAAATAAATTTTAAATTGGGTTATGCGTACAATTTTTTTTCTCTGAGAGTCAATTGTTAAACATTTTCCAGCACACCACTAGCCTAGAGGTAGCTGTGTGTGCACTAATCTAATCTCTGGTTCATGCCCCTCCTCCTGACTATTTCTTTCCTTCAAACTGTCAACTAATGGCTTCTGCCCAAAGGATCTTTAGTAAACAGTTTAATCAGATTAGATCAAAAGGTAGTTTTTAAAAAATAAACAGAACCATGTGTATCACAAAAGCAGCAGCCTTCTCGTTTTCCTGGTCTTCCTGGAGTCAAGCTTCACTTTAGCTGGTACCAATTTCAGGGAGAAGTAAATAGAAAGTTCAGGACCTTAAGCAAACCTCCCAGCAGCCATGGGTACTAGGAGAAGGAGTGACTAAATCATTCAAATAGTCTACGCTGCCTTAAGGCTGGAATCCTTGTTCTTTGCTAGGTGATAGCAGGATCCTCAGCTCTCCCCTCTACTGCCTTTCTGTACTACTTGCTCCTCATTAGCTCAACTGTTCACATACCCTATCCTTTCTCCTGGTGGAATGAGATTTTTTTTTTTACTAGAGGCAGAGATAAGCCAAGGTGTAGGGGAGGAAAAAAAAGTGATCGTGATTGCCATGACACCACATTTCTCCTCCTGACCTATCTCCTGAAAATCTATCTTTATAATCCCATTTTGCAACTCAAAGGATAGTGGAAAAATCTGTGAGACTCATATATTATCTTCCTAGGTGAAAAAATCCAGAGGAAAACAGGTCTGTTTCCTGTACCTACTGGAGAGTCACAGGTTTTAAGCAATTACTAGGATCTGACCTTGCAGAAAGTGAATTTCCCAGTTGCAACATAGAAACTGGGTGTGTTAAGTGGAATTGATCACTACCTACTGAGTATTGGTGTCAGTTTTATAAGAAAAGGTAGAAGGGGTTATAAAAATTGGGAATTTCATAGGATCCCTTTTCCCTTCTGTATGGGATGAGTGAAAACTTCTCAATTTGGGGTGGTTAACTTTTCAAATTGCTTCTGTCAATCACTTTTATCTTCCTTTGTCTGTTTTCCCACCTTGGTGAGACCCTCCCCTTATCTTTCCTTGCTGTCCCAGTTGGGGAAGTATTTGGTGAAGTATGCCTCTCCACCAATGAGAGGGGAAATAGTCAGGGAGGGGTCTTGACTAAGTTAGGTTATAAATTCCAGCACTATCTTTTGTAACTTGCCTCTTCTCCATGATGAGTCATGGGGAAGATCGCCCTCTTCTCCTGGGGAAGAGAATAAAGTCCTGTTCTTATCCTAAGAGATCTCTGTGTTTATTTCTTTTCGCTAAATTAAGGATGAAGGAAATTTTTCATCCCAAAGACTTCCTTCTGGCAAAGGAATAGAACAACCATCTAGGAGATACGCTCTAGTGAGGAGGGTAGAATTAAGGGCATATGGTGCCTTGTCACAGCTGCCCTGAGTTCACTTCACTCCAGTTATGGGCCTAATGAAAATAATCTATTAGTTATTGCCATTCCTAGGAGTTCTGGCCAATTGAAAGGTAGATGGGGACAACTAAGACATCAGACCAAAGGGACAGATAGAAACACAAATATGAGTCCAAGTTGAGTCCATCATAGCCATAATAGGACAAGATGTCTAAGTTGAACAAGGCAAATAAAGGGGAAAACTGGAATGGAAAATATGCTGCATCAATGCCGCAGATAAACAAATAGCAACATGTAGAATAGATCAATGTTGAGATAAGTTATCAAGCAAGAAGCGATAACGGTTCTCAAGAGTCTATCAGTCCCACTGGTGCTGCCATCTTGCAGTACTCCTGTCATATAGGGTCAAGTTGGCAGGCATTTCAGGGAGATCTGGAAGGATTCCCTTAAATTCCAGGAAATAACAAAAAGTTCCCTGTTCATTATACTTAAATATGATCTTTCAGCACAACTGAGATTGTTTCCTTAACTTGACTTTTTATTTGCATTTTTCCATAGTGATGTTTTCCTCTTGCCTTAAAATCATTATTTCTTTCAAAGGGAAACTTTGAATTCAAATAGCTTTTGTAGTTCCAGATTTGCTCTTCTGTTGATTCAATAGTAGCCAATAATTCTGTTGCCTCACTATGCTTGAGTGTGGATGTATCCTTTGAGCTACTTGGCAGAGAAGACTGAATGCAATTCCCTAGAAACAAAGAGCAAATTTTGACTTTATGTCTAAACTGTTCTAGCAGCTTCCTAACTACTGAAAAGAGTGGGATTGGGCTTTGGTGGGATTTGGGAAGGGGGAGCATCTCCCTGCCTTTGCCCCTCCTCTCTCCAATACATGTAGAGTTGCCCAGGTAATCTCAAATTTGTTTTCACCCCATCAGTTCCATGAACTGAAGAATCTTCAGTGTTTTCCTACTATTTTTTGCTATCAACTCTAAACTCCTCATTCTGTCATACAAGAAGTCTCTCAGCTAGCCTGCTTATTCTTCTTACAGTGCTCACTCATCCAACTTCATTTTGTTAGAATATCCATTTTAATCCACCACGACCGTCTGACCTTTCCGAGGGAGAGAGGCGGCATTTCTTCCTCAAGCAATTCAATACCCTTTTAACTGTGTATTCACTATTTGGCAAGGCTTTGTTTATAGATACAAAGGAGGAAAAAAAGTTGCCTTCAAGGGGCTTAGAATCTAAAGGGAGCATAGGAAATCTACACAAATAAATGTGGTACAAGGTAGAAAGCAATGGGGCAAAAAAGAAATCCAAGGAAGAGTATTACAGAAAAATTTTAGAATGAAGAGAATATTCTCAGCTGGTAGAAGAGAGTGGGTAAGGAAGGAGGGGAAATCAGGAAAGGCTTTGTTTATGTTTTTCTTCTTCCCGGTGAGGGTGAGGTGGAAAATAAGCTTCAATTCTTTTTATATAACTTCCTTTAAAATCTTACTTGACTCATGTTCATAGGGTGGTGGACTTGCAGTCAGGAAGGCATGGGTTTAAATTTCACCTAAAGTACTGTATGGAATTGTGCCAAATAAGCCAGAAAGAGATCCCCGAGAGCAAATTTGGAAGTGGACTTTATTTATCGAGTGCTGTCTGGGCAAATCATCTAAATCAAACAGACCTGACCAAGGGGAGGTCACTGGTATAAAAAGACAGCCCTCGACTCTTAATGGTCAGGGATTGCATAAGCAGAGGTTTACAGCAGGATTGGCTAGTACACATTTTGATTTTCACAGGCACAGGGAAACCTTGGGGGGTCCTGCAGCCAACTAGTCTACTTTCATGAAGAAACAGGAAGAAGATGGCTAGCTAGAGCAGAATGGAGGGAGGTGAAGGTGAAGGAATCAAGGGAGCCAGACTGAGGCCAAGTACAACAGAATGAGTGAAAACTTCTCAAGCAGTTTGTGATTGTCTTTCCCTTTTCCTCCTCCATTGCTGCTGTCAATCACTTTCATCTTCCTTTACTTTCCTGTGGTGGGAAAAGTGGGACCCTCCCCCCCTTTTCCTTGCTGTCCCATTTGGGGAAGAATTAGGTGAAGTCTGCCACTCAACCAACTAGAGAGGAGACAGTCAGAAAAGGGGCTTGACTACATTAGTGTATAAATTCTTGCACTGTCTTTTGTAACATGCCTCTTCTCCATGATGAGTCATGGGGAAGACCACTCTTCTCCCAGGGAAGAGAATAAACTCCTGTTCTTATCCTAAGAGAGCTCTGTGTTTATTTTTTCACTAAATTAAGGGTGAAGGGTATTTTTCATCCCAAACAGTACTTACTACCTTTATGATCCTGGGTTAGTCACTTAACTGCTCTCAGTCTGTTACCTCACCAGTAAAATGGGAATAATAATAGTAATAGGGCTGACTTCATTGAGTTATTGTAGCCTAAATGACATCTTATATATAAAGTCCTTTGCAAACCAGTCATCATTACTCTAAATGCATCTATTCTTGGTCAATTACAGTTTCACACACCTTGAACTCAATTGAGCAATATCAAATATCTATAGTATTGGTAGGATGAAAAGGAAAAAAGGTCTTTGAGGAAGGAATATAAATGTCACAAGGTCCACTCACCGCAGCTCATGAGTGTCCTTCCTACCTGGTCCTAGTCTGTTGTCTTTCAGAGCAATAAGAGGGGAATGGTTAACCTGGAAAGTCACTGAAGGTTAAATCGAATAAACACGCAAAACCTGTAAGACAAAAGCAAGGTTTTACCTATGTGTGAAGTTCTAGGTCAAAAGGCATGCAAACTCAAAAAGGGGCAAGGCCTTCTCTGAAAATAAAGTGATAAGTCCATTAATAGATTAGCAAAACCACCTCTGACGGGACATTAACCAAAGGTGTTCTCAAGCCACTGGTCTATCATCAAATCAGCAAACTGAACACATTGAGATTTAGGAAGAATCAAGTCAAAATAATAAGCCAGCAATTAAATTAGCAAGATCAAAGCCAAGGGTACCATCAAATAACAGGGATGATCTGCTTTGCTGAAGTGGCGGGGGCATCCATTGTTTTTTAAAAATGTTTGGGTTTTTATTACCATATCTTGTCTTGCAGTCACCTACATGTTCCCACTTCCTTTGTCCTCCCAAAGAACCATCCCTTATAACAACGTTTCTTTATAGCCATGAAATAATTTTTTAAAAGAGGAAAAAGTGAGCACATCTAATCACCACAATGAAAAATAGTCTGACTTTATATACAGTACTCCTCCCTGTGTTGCCCCACTTCTGTGCACCTACAATGGTGGGGGAAAGTGCCATCTATCTCCTCTTTAGGGCCAAGTTTATTCTTTATGATTTCAACTGTTTTGTGGTTGCAGTTTTTTACATTTACATTGTAGTAATCATTGTATACGTTGTTTTCCTGCCCCACATTACTTCACTTTGCATCAGTTCATGTCTTTTCTTGTTTCTCTCTATTCATCATGTTCGTTGTTTCTTATAGCATAGTAATATCCCATTATATTCATATGCCACAATTTGTTTAACCATTCCCCAATCGATGTCAATATTGACCATATCTACTTTGTTTTCAGTTCTTGGATATTACAAAAACTGCTGCTATAAATTTTCTGGTGTATATGGAATATTTAACAAAACTGTCAATGACCTCCTTGGAACCATAAGCCTAGGAGTGGAATCTTTAGATCAAAAGGTATGGAAATTATAATCATTTTATTTGAATAATTCCAAATTAATAGCCACTTGTTTTCAAGGATATTTGGAATAGGGTCCAACTAGACTATAAGATTCTTAAAGCTGGGTTCACATATCCTACTTTTGTATCCTTCACTGTACAGACTACAATGACTATACTCAATAAATTAGTATTATTAGCCCAATAAATACTGATTGATTGACAGACCTAATGCAAACAAGGGGTAAATGTATCTCTATTGCAAATGACCACCCTTGTCTGATAGATATTTCCTGATCTGAAATCTCACTGATGTAGGTATTTCCTCCCAAGGTACCAACCAGAACCAACACACGCTTGTCATTCTAAAAGAAAACTAGTCTAAATCCCTTAGTACATAAGAGGTGCCTACATGGTGCTGGAGGTCTTCCATTAGCAATGTTGACATTGTAGGAGTGTTAATGTAACATACATGGGCTCTATTATTGTCAAACCATATTAAACACTCCAAATGATCAACATTTAAATTATTTCATTTAAAACAAGGTTAAACATTCTCGATTTTTCTAGAATAAACATAAATTAGCATAAGAAACATTTTACTCAAGTAAGTGCTTACTAAATGATTTTTTGTCCATTTACTCATTCATTCATTTATTCTATTATTTATTTTTCTTTCACATCACACAACCAGTCTGCCTCCTTTCCCGGTCATACATTTCTTTAAAAAATATCTTTTACGCTGATTTTCTGCACAGTTCCTCATTAGGAATATGTGCTAATTTACCCATCACTCTCCTTTGGGCAACCAGCAACATGCCATTATTATTTCTGAATATGAATTTACTTTGCAGGGTAATCCTGATTTACCCTAACTGTATAAAAAAAAGAAAAAGAAAGAAAGAAATTGGAGGTACTGAAAGACAATTCTCATACTGTTGAGGTTAATTGTAACCTCCAAACATACACGCCAAGTAATAAGTAACAACCGTTATCACTGTCGCTAATGGTCACTAACATTATAGGAAAAGAATAAACAAGCAGGATCATTTCAAGGTTGTGCCAGCAGACGTGAGCCCATTAAAATTAAACAGCAGGATTGCTGTTGCTGAGTGACCAAAGAGTCTGCCTGCATGTGGTGACCCTTTCTCTCATGTATAAAAGCAATTTGTTTGCCTTTTTTTCCAGACTGATTTTGCGCTATATTAGAAAGCTTGGTGATTGTTTGGTTATTTTATGTAACAAGGTTACCTGAAGTAGATACTTAGGAAAACCCTAGAAGGTAGAATAATCCCTAAATGTAATCGTGGGTATTAGAAAAATAATTATAATAACAGCTAACATTTATATAAGGTTTTAAGGGTTATAAAACCCTTTATACATATTATCTCATTTGATCTAGATAACAACCCTGGGAGGGAAGTGCTATTATTATCTCTATTCTCTAATGGGTATTTTTGCCAAACTATATTGAATGCTCCAAAATGGTAGACACTTAAATTATTGTATGTAACCGAAAACAAGGTTAAATATTCTGGATTTTTCTAGAACAACAAACATAAATTAGCCTCTGAAACATTTTATTCAAATTATTATAGGTGCTTAATTAGTATTCCCATTTTACAGCTGAGTAAACTGAGTTAACTGACTTGCCCAAGGTCACACAGCTAGGAAGTACATTTGACTGGACTTGCACTTTAGGCCTATTTCCAGGAAGGTAAGATAATGGGTATGATTAATCACTGTTTTATAGATGGGCAAACTGGAGTTCTGAAAAGTAGGATGACTTGCAGAAAACTTTTATCAGCTTAGTAAATGGTGGAGTAGTAGTAAACTACCTTAGTAAACTATTAGCTAGTAAATGGTGAAGCTGGCACCAGGATCCAAGTTAACTAAGGACTTTCCTCTTTCCACTATGTCAAAAAGTCTCTTCTAAGTAGGGAAGATTTAGAAGGACAAAAGGATTAATATGTTGCATTTAAGATAACAAATATGCAACTTGTTTCTTCTTTTCTCCTCCCATACCCCACCATTCTGACTCTTAACTCTATTAGGAGTTGGTTCCACGAGCTTGGTGCCTCGGGTAGAACAGCAGAACACTGGAACAATCAGAGATTGGGTCAGGAGAGATGAAGAGAGCTGGAGAGCGGGTTTCCAAGAAGCAAATCCAGCCATTCCGCTGGTCCTCTGATGTGCTTGATGGAAAATGAGAGAAGTACCAGGTCACCATCACACCTCCCTGGACTTCAAGAGTAAACAATTTTGCCTCAATCAACCAGTTGGTCTAGTCCATTCCCTCATTTAATTGCTGAGGAAAAGACAGCCTGAAGAGGCTATTTGTCCAAGGTCTCATAGTAAGCTGTAGGGCATAATTGGCTCTGGCATCACTGGCCTTGGAATGCAGGTCTCCTGAATCACACAGTTCAGTGCCTTTTCTACTCTCCTCTGCTGTTTCTCATACCCTTTATCTTCCTTCTTTTCATCCATGTCTTAATTCTTTTGATTCAAGGAGGCCCCAAATCTGCAGAGTGGGGAGGGAGGTTGTCATTGTTATTTTGTCAATTAGTCAAGTCCAGCTCTTTGGGATCCTATTTGAGTTTGTTCATTGTGTTTTGTTTTTGCAAAGATACTGGAGTGGTTTTGTCATTTCCTTCTTCAGCTTATTTTATGGATGAGGAAACTGAGACAAACAGGGTTAAATGACTGGCCCAGGGTCACACAGCTAGTAAGAGTCTGAGGCCAGATTTAAATTTGAGAAGATGAGCCTTCTTGATTCCCTTCTTGGAACTCTATCCACTTCACCCCCTAAGTGTCCTGATTCCCCAGCATCCTTAATATTGGAATATCATTTCACTTCTTTGCCTTCCAGACAGATTGGGACCTGTCTGAGTAAGGTACAAGCATTTGTATAGCCCCTGCTATGAACCAGGAAATGCACTAAAAAAAAAAAAAGCTATCTCCTCTGAGATTCACAATAACCCTGTGAAGCAGGTGTTGCTATTATCTTCATTTTACTGTTGAGAAAACTAAAGCAAAGGGACATTAGCTTTGCCTTGCCCAGGGCTGCATAATTAGGAAGTGTCTGAGACAATCACCGAACTCTGTTGTTCTTGACTCCATGCCCACTACTCTATCCACTATACCAGCAGCTGCCTTTACTGAGGTTTCCCCCTAGTTTTTCTGGATTTTCTAGCACCTAGGATCAATGTAAGAGGAATATCTAACATCAGAATCCCTTCACTTTTAAAAATAGAATTGACTACAAAGCACTGAAGGGGGGGTGGGGAAAGAGTTGTTGTTCAGTTATGCCTGACTGTTCGTGACCCATTTGGGATTTTTTTGGCATAGATATTAGAATGCTTTGCTATTTCTTTCTCCGGTTCATTTCACAGATGAGAAAATCAGGGAAACAGGAGTAAGTGACTTGCCCAGAGTCACATAGCTTGTGTCAGAAGCCAGATTTTAACTCAGGAAAATGAGTCTTCCTAACGTCAGGTCCAGCACTCTATCCACCTATTTATACCACCTAGCTGGTGTAAAATGGATAGGCAATTGAGTTTGGAATCATGAAGATCTGGGTTCAGCTTCAGCCTTCTGGAATTTACTAGTTATGACTCTTGAAAAAGTCATTTCTAGATGCCTCAAGCAAGCCTTGAGTCATCTTTGTGGATGAAGGGTGTTTCCATATCAGGAATCCCCCACACTGATGGAGTTCCAAAACCGATTGGGATGGGACTCTCTCCTTATTGGTAGAGATTAGTGCTTCACACCTGCATGAAGGGATGGGCAGGTCAGAGTTGGCAAGAGCTATAGAGAAAAGAATTTCAGTTTCTTCAGTCTCTAGAGTCTCTTCAGTACAACTCAAGACATTTACTAAGTGTCTACTATGTGCCAGGCTCTATGCTAAGCTTCTCTCTTGAGTTTTTTTTTTGGGTTCTTCAGTCTCTTCAGGTTTTGGATGTTTCTCGTTTCCAGTTTCCAGAGAAAACATGGATGATGCCAACCCCACTTCAGGTTACTGAAGGAAAAATAAGATTCAGGGGAAAACTGACATGAAAAGACCTAACAGTCTCTCTCATGTTCCTATACCCAACTTGCTACATTAACAACAGTAAAGAACTTCCCTTTGAATGAGATCTAAGGTTCTTGCTCTTGGATAAGCTGAGTTACTTGGCTCCCAATGGGAGAGTTCTTTTATTTTGTATAGTCTAATGTATATTTTCCTATGTATACTTTCTCTGATTTGTGTTTTACTATGGACTTGGATAAATGGATTTCTTTGCTAATTGCTCTGTATATTCATTGTGCAATTGGTATTTGGCAGGAAGGGAGTTAAGCCTTGGATATAAAGCTTCATGTCCTAATTCCTCCATTAATGAACAGAAATTAGAATTTTTAACCTTAATCTGAAAACCATATTCCCTAGACCAGCAGTTCTCAATCTGTGGGTTATGTTCAGTTTGTAACAATGAAAATACATCCTACATATCAGATATTTACATTACAATTCATAACAGTAGCAAAATTACAGTTATGAAGTAGCAACGAAAATAATTTTATGGTTGGGGGTCACCACAACATGAGGAACTGTATTAAAGGGTCGCGGCATTAGGAAGGTTAAGAATCACTGCCCTAGACTAATGATATTCAAGGGAGCAGACAAATGTAGTTCTAGCCTGATATTCTCTTTCTCTCAGGAGAGCAACGACCAAACTTTTGGCTCCAACCTCCTACTTCCCCTCCTGGCAGGAATTAAAGCCTTCCTTTGAGAAAGGTAGAAGAAAAGGCTAGAGATGTCTACTCTGCCTCTCTTTGAGTCACACAATGATGCCTCCAGGTCACATGTAAGGGGACAGCCCCCACTGCAGAAATAACAACTCTTTTGTATATTCAGGCGCAAGATAAAAAAACACGAAGAGGGGACAGAAAAACATATAGAAAGGCTAAAATTTTTATACATGCAAGCCTCTTATGGCTTATATTTCAGGACCAGGTCTACTCTTCTTAGCTCCCGCAGGCACATCTAGCCTTGATGAATTCAAGTCACATAGTCCCAATGCAACTACATCGTTGCATACTGTGAAGGAACTGGCAGATGTTATTGAAAGCTCCAGTCAGCAACACAGGATATCAAACTGTACCAAGACTTTTAGGACACCCTGTATTTGAAAAGTTATGGAGAACGGGAGAAGGACCACAAGATTAGAGAGTGGCAAATGACTGTTCTTCCAAAAAGGTGAAGAAAAGCAGTGGCAAATTATAGGCCAGTGAGCTTGATTTCCATTCCTATGAAAATTCTAAAATGAATTGTTGAAGACACAGCTGGTGAATAACCAGAAAAAGAAGTAGTAATTACAAAGAGCTGGTATGGGCTTCATCAAGGATAAATCAGATCAGACTAACCCCACTTCCCATGTTTTCCCCCAGGATACTAAACTAATAGTTAAGGCGAATGCTGTGGATATAAATTTACCTAGATTTTAGCAAAGCTTTTGATAAAAGTATCTCATTCTATTCTTGGAGAATAGAATGCAGTTCAAGTTTGGATTCAGTCAAAGGGTCACACTTGAGGATCTAGAGGGCCACGTGTGGCCTAGAGGGTACAGGTTCCCCACCCCTGCATTAAAGCATATTCCCTCAGTATTCTGGCTTTGAATGAGACAGCACTCGCCTTCTCTCTTCTCAGACCGCCTCCCCCCCCCCCCCCCCAGTATTTTCCTATTCTTGCTCTAGCTTTGAACAAATTGCTCTCATGTTCTCCTGACTAGATCTTGTATCTGTTGTTACTTTTGTGACTTTCATACCTTAAAACAGCTTTCTGGTTGCTCATTCTCTTGATGTCTTATGCTAAGACTATATAGTTTCCACATGAGGCTGGTTGACTCCTTTATAGTTTATCTTCCCTGGCACAGGTAGGCACCACTAATTATCCTCTGCAATTCTGTCAAGGGTCTGGGTAGAACAGCTGACTACGGGTCTGGAAATGTTCTGTATTTTTTTGCTCCCTAAACAAGAGACTTTTCCTTGAATGGGCTCCAAATCTATCTCCTTTCAGAAATCTTTGTGTTATGTCACAAATCTCAAGTGAATTCTATTTATCAGAACTTTTTGACTGATTCTACCCTTCTTAGGATTGCATATTCTAGGAATCTAGAAGTCATCTACTTCATTTTCTGTATGAGAAAAATGAGGCATAGAGAGACTAACTAATTTGCCAAAGGTAACACATTGTAAATTAGAACCCAGGTCCTCTGACCGAGATCAGAGCCAGCTTTTCACTGCCTCAGGGTCATCTTCTCACTAGACTGAAGCAGCAGCGGGATTTGGCAGCACCCTTGGTGTCTGGGTTCATGTCCTGGCATGAGGAAGTGGCAAGAAAAAGTGTCCTAAAAATTGCTTCACCCAACCCTGGCCTGCTTAGTACAGCAGGCAGGGATTGCACCCTGCAACCAAAACATAAAAAAATATTCAAAAACTTTGGCAAAGATGATTCCACTCACCGTCGGTACAGGCAATGTGCATGCACGCTTATGGATGACGTAAAATCCAGTAGACCTGAAAACAAACAGCTTTAGTTGTGATAGTACTCAGCAGGTATCTCATCCAAATAGCCACTGTGAGTGAAACAAAGCTGGCAAATGAAGTTAGAACTGGATACATAATATATAATTTGTCAATAAATAAAAGCTGGAGCAAAAAAAAAGGCATAAGCAAATCATAGTTAGTCATGTTCTATCTTATATTCAAACAGTTCGTTTTTTCTTCCCAATATACCACTCACTTTACCTTTGCTCTTACTGAATTTTCATGTTTCCTCTTTGCTTTGTCCATTCTGATCCTGTCTAAAAAGTTGTTGGATTCCATCCAAAACATATATACACGGGCCCCAAGAGACTGATTTTATCTACAAACTTAGTGAACACACTCTCAATTCTACTACTAGGTCATAAGATTAACATGAATCAAGAAAACATTTTAGTAAAATATAAAATACAAACAGTATACAACTAATAAACACTTATTTTGTGAGTGACCCTTCCATATAAATAACTCGGCCTTATTGCCCACAATAGCCCCTTCATTTCCCTGCACTGGGGAGGGTATGCTCCTAGTGTTCCAAACTGAAAATCAGGATGTTTTCCTACAGAAATTAAATTATAAATCATAATGAGGCTCTGGACTCTAGATTATACTCTAGGGTCTAAATATATTAGTCCTATATTTCATTTGGGATATAGGATAAATGGACTTTCATGATTTACCTTGGGAACCTAACCACCATTTATAACGTTATTTCTAAATAAGAATATATTCTGAGTTTCAAGTAATTAGCTTATGTACACATTTGAACACATCCCGTTTTTAAGTTGAATGCTACATGAATGACTATTAGTACTTATAATGTATTTTTTTAAAGTAGTGATGGAATCTTAATAAAGCTGCCCCCAGCCCCAATATTCTAACTTCCTTATAGGTCCCACTGAACAGCAGACCCACTACTCCTACTTAGCCACTCAAACCCCACCCCCCCACTCAATGTCTTAACTTCTTCATATATATGCCTCAGAACAACAGGTGTGTCCATGAACTCATATTTCTCATAGAAACAGTAGGTGTGTCCATGTGACAGGATCTCAGACACTGCGTCTAGTTAGGCACTGCCCCCAGACCCATTCCTTACATTTCCCAGAGAAACAGAAATTATATCCATACACTCAACCACAACCATATCCATCTAGTTTCAGACAAGACCACAATACTCAGTTAATCAGAAAATAGCACCACCAGGATGCCCAAGAGGGATGTGGACCCCAAAAGAATAGAAGGAACTTGGGGTGGCTAGGTGGCTCAGCGAATAGAGCACCAGCCCTGGAGTCAGAAGGACCCGAGTTCAAATCTGGCCTCAGACACTTGACACACTTACTATCCATGTGACTTTGGGCAAGTCACTTAACCCCAACTGCCCTCCAAAAAGCAAAAAGAAAAAGAATAGAAGGAACTCTCCCTAAGTAGGTACCTGTGCAGTAATAGCAAAGAACTGACTTAGAATGAACTTACGATGTAGAGAAACTTGTTATAATATCATTATCATACATACCCTCCCAACAGACTTTTCTATATGCATTGTGGGTAATCACATGTGCACTTCCACTGTGCTGGGACCCCTCCCTTATTACCTAATCCCTCCTGCCTTTTTAATATTCACAATTTCTGTTGTGTAATTGCATCTTTACCCTATAAAAATGCATCTTGCTTTCTCTGAGGTTGCTGGTTCCTCTTGGAACTTAGCCACTTCATGAGAGGTGTCAATCTCAATAAATGCCTATACTTGGATTAGAAGTGGTCTGACTCTGAATTCTTTGAGACAGTTCCACCACAACACATCATGAAACCTCAACAGTTTTTGGCTGTCCCTGGATGGACAGAGCCTAAACCTGCAACAGTAGTAGTGGTAGTAGTAGTAGTAGTAGTAATGAAGTAATAATAGTAATTGCAAGATTTGGGGTATGTATTAAATAAATACTCATGTATCACACATGACTGGTGTCTTTTCTCCCATTAGAAGTGGGGTTTGGAGCAGTTGCTATGAGGTGGCATTCATAGCTAGAACTATGCCAACTCAAGCAAACTAAATTCATGCAAAAGTACCTCCCATACTCTAACTAACTACTCTATACATTTTCAAGTGTTCTGCATGCATTCAGAACTTGGGATATGAATTAATTCAGTCAAAATCATAACATCAGATGGGCTCAGCCTTCATTCCATTTAGGTTCCCAATCTTGCCTTGTTTCCTGAAGATAAATTCTCAGGAATGTACTCACTTAACATTTAGAGTAGATGAAGCTTACTATCATAACATGTAATAGGATTAAAATCTGAAGTGGCTTGAGTAGCTACAGTTACTCTGAATAACTAATCCACAGCCCTCTCCTGCATTCTGTCTGCTTTCTTCCAGTAAGGAACAAAAACTCCCAAAGGCCATTTATAGGCCTTTGTAATCAAGCATTCTTGGTCTTTGTGATAAAAACAGCATAGAAAAATAGTGAATACCCCTCACTGTACATCAGATTCCACCGTGGCTATTCTTACTCTCCACTTCCAACTAGGTGGTACAGTAGATAAAGGGCTGGGCCTAGAGTCAGGAAGACCTGAGTTCAAATCCAGCCTCAGAAACTTCCTAGCTATGTGACCCTGGGCAAGTCACTTAATCATCACCTGCCTCAGTTTCCTCAATTGTAAAAAGGGAGCGATAACAATAGCACCAAACTTCAAAGGCTGTTTTGAGGATCAAATGAGATAAGATCTGTAAAAAGCTTAGGTGGCCCCTTCCCCTGATGCCCTCCCTCTTTGGCATTTCCTTGGAGTGAGCAGATGCTTCCCACAAAGGGGTGAACCTTGACTGAGATGCACACCCAGGCTTCTAGTGTTTACCTATATTTATTGAATCCATCTTTTCTACCTATCCCCTTATAATAAAGTATTCTTTGTTTTAAAAAAAAAGGCTTAGCACATATAGTTGGCATATAGTTGTTGTTCATCCTTTGTTTTTGAAGAGGATAGGTGACAATAAGGGTTGATGTCTTGACTTGCATATGAATTGGATTTAAGTGAGGCAGAGTTGCACAAAGTTGGCAGCCACATTTTCCCTTCCAGAGTCATCAAAGTCAAGTGGTAAGACCAAAGTCAGGGCAATTGGTGATGGCCTGGGATGATGGCCTTGGTATCTTTGATGTCGGATCAAGTGCTAAATGCTCCCCAGTGCCTGCTTCAGCCACCTTCATGGCTGTTGGAATGAATTATTCTTATCCTTCCATTCCACTGGGAGAAGTCTTCACATGCTTGGGCTAGACACCCCACCCCACCCCCTCCACCTCTGCTCCAACTCACCAATCACTTTGATGCCTGTCCATTACCCTCAACCTGGTTTAGCCCAACTGCAGTTTTACAGAGTTGTAGCTACTGCATGCTACAACTTCTTGGAGCCACAGGTGACAGTTAAGTGCTAGGTAGACAGCAAAGTTGGATAGCAGCCCTAAAAAGGTCTTGGCAAGCCTTCACGCCAGAGGTGCTAGTCCTCTCTGAACACCCCATATACCCATGTAGTAGATACTGAATAAATTCTTGTTCTCTTCCTCATTCTGTCTCATCTCACTTTGCTGCCTGAAGACCCAGAAAATGCAGAGGAAAAGACAGGTGTGAAGTGCTGAGTAGCAGAGACACTTTCAGCTAAGAGATTTTACACACACACACACACACACACACACACACACACACACACACACACACACAAAATATAATCAAATAAATTGCAAGTACAGACAAATACTAAACCAATAAAGAAAATCTTATGGATCAACAGGACTGAATTAAATTTATTACAAAAATGAATAGGTTTAGATATGTTGTAAAATCGCCTGAAAGACTGTATGGGCAAAGCGTTGGGAATCTTTTGGAATATGACACTATTGAATTAAAACTTTATTTGCATACTGCTTCTTTTTTTTTGGTTTTTTTGGTTTAAGCTCCAAATTGTCTCCTTTCCTCTACCTCCACCCTGCACTAGAGAAGGCCACCACACAATGCAGATTTATAATTATGCATAAAACCATACTATGTGTACTTCTATAGGTCCTTTACAGTTGATGGTAAGAATAACTTGGTTGTTTACAATTATTTTTCTAATAATATTGCTGTTACTATATACACCATTCTCTTGGTTCTGCTCACTTCACCTTTCATTATTTCATGCAACTCTTTCCATGTTTTGCATCCTACTTTTTAAGACACTTTGATAATCCTGGCAAAGTAGAGCCATCACAAAGGATTTGGAGATTAGGAATAATTACAGGTCCCATAGTACTTTAAGGATTACAAAGTACTTTCCCTAGACTAGTTCTGTGAGGTATGTAATATACACTAGATTATACATGCTCATGGTAAAGCAGGTGAGTGATATCAAACAATAGATGATTCACCGCTAGTTTATATTTGTCTTGGAATGCTGTTATAAGATTAGGTGTAATGGTCTTGAGGCCACCATGATCATCTTCCCTTAAGGAAGGCTGTATGCTTATAAAACATACTCATGGAAAAATACCGAAGGTAGCATTTTTTGAAGGTTACTATAATTGTGCTCCCCCAAACAATATTTTATCTACTATCAGTTTGTTTTTCCCCAATAGGCAAATCTCTAAAATGATATTTTGTCTGGCACTAGTTTATTTTTTTTCTTCCTGATAACAACTTCCCCAAATAATATTTTGCCTTGATTCTTGACATGCAAACTGGCTAGCTTCAAGGAGGCCATCCAAAGTCAGAAGAAAAGAACCCCACTGTCAGAGGGGCCCTTTGGAGTATACTCTCCTCTCCAACAGGACCACCCCCTTCCTGCTCAACAGATCCATGTCTCTGTGCTCCCCAATGAACCACTGCTCTCAGATGACACACTCTATGTTAGTGTACGGGCTTGAGTTGTAAACAGATCCCCTTCTCGTTCTTCATTTCTACCTCTTCTCCATTGTTTACAATACACTTTTGCTTGGAACTGATTCCCATTATTTTATACTTTAACTTCAGAACCAGCTTCATCAAGTAGTTGTTTTCTCCTATGTCTCTGGCTGGTCCACAGGTTTTTCCTTAGACATAAACTTGGTACTCAGACAATGACTTAACCTGTTGACAGAGCACACATAGGGAGGCAGTATGGCAATGTGAGTCCAGTTGTAGAAAACAAGAATAGGGGACCCCTACGTCTTCCTGGGAGGGACTCCTCTATGCCAGAAGACTGTCACAAAACAAATTTGTTCAGAACAATGTACATTATGCAATGTACACGTAGGTACTCACATACATCAATTTTCATTGCAGTGAACAGACTTAGTATAGTTGTGCTAGACAATATTTTGTCTACCACCAGCTTGTTTTTCTCTGATATGCAAATCTCCAAAATAGTTTGTCTAGCACCAGCTTAATTTTTTTCTTCCTGATAACACTCCCCCCCCCAAATAATTTGCCTTGATATTAGACATGCAAATTAGCCAGCTTGTCTAACCCTCACTTGTCTAATTGCTAATAGTTGCCACCAGGCTGGATAAACTGAGAGGTGGCAGTGGGTTATGACCTATCTACCCCTAGCTGGTGAAATGGTGTAGCCTTCTATCCTCCCTGGATCTCCCAGGTGAAATGCCCCTTGATCTACTCAAGCAGAAAAAGACCCAGATTTTCCCAAGGAGCTCCAGCCGACATTTCCCAACCCAGAAAGATATAGATTATGTCCAGATAATACAAAACTCTGAGAAGTCGGGCTCTCACTTGCAGTTGGGAGCATCTTTCTGGAACCAGGCTCCCCAAAGGCCCCCTGGGCCAGCCCAGTTTCACAGCATGCAATGCTTACAGCCCTTGGAGGCAGGACTCAGTACAGAAACTGAGGAGGGTTCTGGCTGCTCCAGTGGTCAGCGCCTGCCTGACTTGGAGCCCACGCAGATCCAGGGGCCAGGGCCCTATATCACTCCCAGTCAGATGATCGGACAGCCCCCAAACCAAAGATCATCGGCCTCCTACCCTCCTAAGCGCTCAGCCAGGCCCCATCCCAAGGCCAAGAGAAGACTCAACTATAACCCTTGATCCACCCCGGCCTGGCCCCTGAGAGGGCTGGTCCAATGCTGGCTACCTTTGCCTTTTTGTGTGACCCTGACTTAGTCACTTCCCTTTCCTTAGCTTCAGTTTTCTTCTCTCTAAAATGAGAGGCTCCTATTAATGATCCTGGAGGTCTCTGATTGTTCACAATGTGTGAATCTTTTAGTCTTGAATGGTCCACTGGAAAATCAAATGGCGATAGCACTTAGTACAATGCCAGGCTTATAAATGTTGATAATAAATGTTTATTGATTGACTGATTGGTAGACAATGTAGTTAGTGTTAGAAAATAGCATTGAATTTGGCATCAGATGGCCTGTGTTTGACTCTTGATGCACGTGAGCTTAAGTAAGTCAATTCACTTCTTCCACTGCAAAATAAAGAGGCTGGACTATATGAACGCTAAAGAAGCCTTTCTGCTCTAAATTCTGTTCCTTGTCATTTTTGACACATTAAAACGCAGCATTTTATCTGTAGCTTCCCCCTTTCGTTCAATAGACATTAATTAAGCATCTACTACATTTAAGGCCTCGTGTCAGGCACTGTGGATTCAAACACAGATTCAAAGATAAATAGGTCTTGCTCACTAGAAGAATCTAATAGGGGAAGACAAGTACAAAAACAAATGGGGAGTTAAGTAAATGGAAAGTCAAAATAATGTGAAAAATTGGAAGGCAAAAGAAATTGCTTTCACACAGTGGAAGCAAAAGCTTCATGGATAAGGTGACGTCTTTGCTGGGTCTTGAACAAAATGATGGGCAAATGGAAATCTGATGAAAAGTTGAGGTTGGGAAAGAGAATCCATTCCAGGTATGGGTGATGATGTGAATGAGAACAAATGACAGGAAGTGGTCTGGTTTAACTGGAACATAGGATATATGAAAGAGAGGAATATATGACAAAGTTGGATGGGTGGATTAGAACCAGATTGCAGTGACTGAATGTCAGGGTAAAGACTTTATACATTATTGAAGAGGCAACAGGGAGCCGCTAAAGGTTTTCCAGTAGAAGAATGACATCATCATAGCACTCCATTAGAAAGATTAATCAGGAGACAGTGTGGGAAATGGATTGAAGGAATAGACTGGATACAAGAAGATTGATTAGTATGATATTGCAATAGCTTAGATAAAAAGAGATAAGAGTAAACAAGGGAGTGATGGTGAGAGTAGAGAGGAAGGGCAGGGTCTAAGAGATATTAGCAGAGGTAATAATAATAGTATTTATAATGGTGCTAAAAACCAGTCAGTGATATCTTAACAAAGAGGCAACAAATAAATGGTTGTGTCCTGAAGGTTGTATCTGTGGAAACAGTAATTTATGGTGACAATTCAAGACCAGCTCATTGACACCAGAAATTACAGAAGGGCTATCTGAACTTAGTGATTAGTGACTAACATAGACTAACAATGAAACTGGAGGAACAGTGCAACATGTCCTTACAGCCTGTAAAATTGAAAAGAGAAGGGGAACAGGAGGTACCAGCTTATAGACTCAAACCAAGCAGAGCAACTGATGGAAAATGGAACTACCAGAAAAGCTGTGAGCCCTCAATAAAGGAAAGCTTTGAGAGGAGTTTAGTATTATACCCCAACCCCTAACCCTCAGTCTCCACCTGAGGGTGAGTTGAAAAAGTATCTTAGGTAAAGTAAGGGTGCTCATTGCTAATACTAAAAGGGCTTTGCAAAAGCAACGCTAATGCACTAATCTAAGACAATTCCAACAAACTCATGATGGAAAATGCTATCCACATCCAGAAAAACAATTACGGAGGCTGAATGTACATCAATGCATACTATTGTCTCTCTTTTTTTGCTTTTTGTGTTTTCTTTCTCATGGTTTTTCCCTTTTGTTCTGATTCTTCTTTCATAACACGATTAATGTGGAAATAGACTTAATATGTATATTATATATGTATATAATATGTATAGCCTATATCAGATTGTATGCTGTCTTGGGGGGGAGGAAATTTAAAACTCAAAATCTTATAAAAGCAAATGTTGAAAACTCTTTTGTTTTCTTTTAGTTTAGTTTTAAATAATTTTTTTTTTAATGCTAAAAGCAATAGGCCATTTTTGCATGTATAGCTTTGGAGCATAGTACCAGGCTGTCATTCTTTCTAGGTTTTCTCTGCCTAGACTGGGACTGGCTACTCACCCTACCTGGTATTGTTGTTGTTCAGTGGTTTCAGTTGTGTCTGACTCTTTGTGACCCAATTTGGAGTTTTCTTGGCCAAGATACAGAAATAGTTTGCTGTTTTCTTCTCCAGCTCATTTTACAGATGATGAACTGAAGCAAACAGGATTAAGGGACTGGCCCAAGGTCACATGGTAAATGTCTGAAGCTGGATTTGAACTTAGATCTTTCTGACTCTAGGTCTGGCAACTCTATGTACTATACCACCTAGCTCTCCCATGTTGTAATGATAATTATTATTGTTAGTCAGAGAATGAAAGTGGTACCTTCTAATAATGCAATCTTCGTGGCTATTCAGATCTGATTTCCACTAACTTTGAGAGATTTTCAGTAGGGGATCTTCTGAAGGGTTTACCTTCTCAGTCTGTAGACAGCTTTTTAGAGCAAGCCAGCTTTCCCCCAAACAACTTTTTAAAAGGAATAGAACATTACTTTCTGTAATCAGATTAGCTCCCTGGATCAATTTATTATCTTCCTAGCTCTGTGGGCTTCTCAGCTCCATGAGCTTCTGTGTTCTTTTTTCCAGATTCTGATGTTTCAGCTTACATAAGTAGCTTCCCTAACTGGCTTCTCTGGTCACATCTCCAGTGGCCTCAGATCCTAACCCATCTCTGACTTAGGTTGAGAAGCCCCAAAGCCACATTTCTGTCTGACATTACCCAAATAGCTATTATATAGTAGTTCCATAGTCCCCAAAAGTTTTTTTTAATTGTTTCCCAGTTTTAGGATTTCAAAAAAAAGAGTCATATGTAAATTAAATGCTGGAAAACAATATATTGCATCTAGCTTTATTATCAGTCAGTCCTTTTGCCTCTTGAGAGGCATACTTTCATTCTAGTGTTCTTAGAACTTTGTATCTCTCCACAAGCACATTTACTTGAAGTGCTACTCACAGAAATGTTTGTGTTTCTTTTCAAGCTGCTTTTTTTTCTGTGTTTCCACACAAAATGTCCTTTTCCTTACCTTTTCAGTAAATAAAATGTCTGTGTAAGAAAGGGACAGTACCTTATGGGTATAGTGTTGTAAGTTTTTGCTAAAAGATATTTACTGAGGTCTAGCAAGAATAGAAATTTTCCCTCTAATACTTGGGGTTACACCCTCCTCTGCACCACCTTGCTCTCTGTGGAGGGTGGGCTTAAAACTAAAGAAGTTTTCACATAGCATTAGAATCACCAATTTCACTTCCAAATGCAATATAGCTGGAGAAAGATGGATGAGCCTGAATCTTTGCCACTGTCAAACTGAGCGGGAATATTCAGTCAGACTTTGCTGTTTGACTTCCAACAAATTCTAGCATGAACTCCAGTTTATAGGCTTCTGGTAGACATGCATGTTTAAAGGAAGACCCAAAAGGGAATATCATAGGATTTAATTGGAGAAACCCAAGGAAATAGGGAGCTGGGACAAGGAAAAGATACTAGGACGACATACTGACCCCTCTTCTTTCAACAGTGGTCAGGACCAACACTTTCAAACTATAGCAACTGGTGAAACACTTAACAATGGACTGAGGACTGATACCTCCAAACTAGCATAGTTTACTGATTCTACCTCCCACTAACCTCGTTCTCCTCCTCTAATTCCCCACACATATACATACGCACACTGATGCTGGACCTAACAAGGCCATTGTGGGATTGGGAGTGGTCAAAAAAGATTATATTTAGGGGTGTGTTCTGGGCTGGTCCTGACTTGGGCCAGTCCCCTAGTCATTTATGTTTGATTTTAAAGGGAGATTTACTTAATCACAGCAGCAGAAGGATATTCAATAAGGATATACATCCAGGATGCTGCACTTAGATTCAGCTGAGTAACTTTCTCCTGCCTAACTTGTCCAAATGGTCTAGCATGCAAGCATTAGAATACCTCTTGGACTCAGAGGACCAGGAAGGTTAAGGTTAGGACTAGGTAATAGTCTGAAGGTTTAGTTCCCTGAGTCAAACAAGTATTGAGGATGGTTTCAATAACAAAGAGAAAACTAGCTTAATTTGCATGACAAAGAGAAGGTTAGAATATTAATCCCATAAGAGGCTGCCCCCAGGAAGCCTTGAGAATCATGGACTTTAGGCCATAGCAAAAAGAAGTTCATAAAGATCTAGGATTCCTAGGTCTATACTGTAGAAGAACTCAAACGTTTCTAGAGATAGGACATCTCCTGGATTGGCTAAGATATCCAGACTGATTCCAGATCAGAATGACTCCAGCATTTTTATAGGGAGGGGAAGTACCACCCAGAGGAGTTTAATTGTTGCTTTTTTTTTTTTTACCTTGAGATCACAGGCAGAGAGACTGACAATCAATTAGGAAACTGATCATTTCTGGTCTAGAATTTTCCAAGTATAGAAGATTTCTACATATTGGGATGAAGGTGAAATAGGCAGAAGGGAAGAGGGTGTCAGTAAAGAGAAAGAGCCATGTCTGAGGAATAGGCAGTCTATTGAACAGAAAAATCCGGGCAAGAAGAACTAGAGATTTTCCCAGACCACAACAGAGAGGGAGGGTTTAGATGATCACTAAGGTCCCTGAATGCTTTTATAATCCTGGGGTTTTTTTCCTATCTGAAACAATAAAAAGTCTGTTCTTTTCCTAGGCAAGTGCCAATATGCAAAACTACTTCAGGCAAAACTTCAGATGAAACATTTTATTACTAAAAGAAAAGTATATGGTAGGCATAGCAATGTCTAGACTTTCTACTAGGACAGTTGATTACAAAATGGTACTGTTGAAGTTGTTCCACAAGTGCTGGGTTGTCAGGCAGGGAGTCATTTATGTATAAAATGAATGTGGCTTGAAAAGAATAAATCAATTCATAGACATAAATGGAGTAGGGAGGCTATCCTGAAGGGGAGCTCTCCAGGAAAGCTTCAATTGCCCGTAGTTATGACAGAGGAGAGCTGCTCTTCAATGGACATGAGACTTTTAGAAATATTTTACTTGAATATGAGGATTGCATCAGGCAAGAAAAATTGGAAAAGAAGTAGAGGCACATGGAAAGGGCAGAAGAGAGGTGACTGGACTGAACAGCTGTGAGCATAGGGCTGGACCTGCAGAACGAATTAAGAAAAACAAGGCTTACAGTAGGAGCAAGCAGGGACAGAGGAGGTCAGGCGGAAACCTGATGACTCCTGAGGAACAGATTTCTTCATCCTTCACCTTCCCCTCCCCCAAGTTAGCAGATCTCAGTGACTGCCATTGCCAGCATGCTGAGAGAAGACTGGGGATTGATTCACAGTTCTTTTATCTCATTTGTCCACATGTAGAGGGACAGTTTCCCCATCTCCTCATTAGTCTTCTCCAGCAAGTTTCTATCTGGTATCTAAATCTAACCCCCTCTGGGGAAGTGTAGACGATATTTGTGTGTGGTGCATAGATTGACTCTGCTATTTAATTCCTTCCTTGTTGTTAAACTTTATTTTATGTATTAATTATTTTGCTATTCAATTTATAAGTCATATGTATGATCTGGCAGTAGAAAATGCACTGGATGTGAGGAGGTGCAGGCTCTGGGAGCCACCTTGAGCTCTCCTTGAATCTTTGAGGTACAGGCTCTGGGAAAGTAAATCTTCCCAGGGAAGGCATTTGCCTGAGGTCATGGGCTCTGCACATGAGAGTTGTGGCTCTGCCCAGATCTTTAGCCCTCCTTTGTTCCAATAGTTTCCCAGCCTTGATGCTCCTGTTCCCATCCTTGAACTGGCCTGGCCCACCATTGCCTATGGTCTCCAGGCAGCCTCCAGCAACTTCCCACCCTTAATAACTCATTACTGGAGTCTGACCTCATCTGACTCCCCCTGAAGACCCTCCCCAAACTCCTCCTCTAGACCACCCCTAGATTCTTCCCACAACCTTTCTGTATATAGAATCCCATCTCTCCTCCATGGGGTGTGAAAGCACCATAGAATGACCTATCCCAGACTTATTCTATGACAGACTTATTCTGTCCTGCTTGCCCAATGGAAGCATCCCAGATACCTAGGCTCCTTAAGAGTCCACTCAATATGGCGAACTTTCAATAAACTTTGTTTTTCTTTGGCTGAGAAGACTTGAGTCGAATTTTTTCAGCAGGACCCAGCATGTTGGTATTTTGGGGTCTCAGGCAACCCTAACCCTCTTTGTTGGTAAACCTCTTCAGATGGGGGCTCCTGTTATAAGTAGCACAAATGACTAATAAAATAATCTTACACTGAATTTGGAATATCTACAGGGTTCAGGGTTGTGTGAAATCCTTGCAACAAATAAATTTTACAACCTCCAAAGTTTGCTATATCTGTTTTCTAATTGATGTGGCTACTTCTTCAGGGCAGCTAGGTGCCACAGTAGATAGAGCTCCAGGGTTGGAGTCAGCAACACTCAACTTCCTGAGTTCAAATTTGGCTTCAAACACTTACTAGCTATGTGACCCTGGGCAAGTCACTTAAACCTCTTTGCCTCAGTCTCCTCAGCTGTAAAATGAGCTGGAGAAGGAAATGGCCAACCATTCCAGTATCTTTGCCAAGAAAACTCCAAATGGGGTCACGAAGAGTCAGACTGAAACGACTGAACAACAGCAATGCTTCTTCAGGTTTCAGATTATAGTGACACCTTCTCAAACTGCGTGTTTTTGTTCATAGCTTTCCAAGGAGCTAGCCAATGTCCTGGAAGCTTTTCTCTGGTTCTTTTAGTACTTTTCAGACACCACTGCAGTCATATCCCTGAATCTGTATCCTCTACCTGCATAAAAGGGTCACCTTCTTTCTTTACCCCACTAGTCTTTGATGTTGTCTTTTAAATCACCAAGCATCTAAGGGCAAAGGATATAGAACTGGGTAATCTTTAAGTAATCCTAATTTCAACTCCTTTGTTTTCCAAATGAGAAAATAACATGGAGATAATGTGGCCTGCCAAAGATCACATAAGTATTAGTATCATTGCTGGGATTCCAATCTGACTCTGAACCTAGCACTTTTCCCACAGTATCTCCTTGCGTCCTATTGAGATCATTATTGGTAATATTCTCCAACCAATTTACATTCATCATGCATCTTTCCCTTTCCCTCTGGATTACTTACCAATTCGATTCCTCTGACATTAGGTGGTCTAACAGATAAATTGATTATCTTGAGCCAGGAAGTCTTGTTGAGTCATTTTTTCAGTCATGTCCCACTCTTCATAACCTCTTTTGAGATTTTCTTGGCAAAGATATTGGCGTGGTTTTCCATTTCCTTTTCCAGTTCATTTTACAGATAAGGAAATAGGGTTAAGTGGCTTGCCCAGAGTCACACATCTGGTAAGCGTCTGAAGTCATATTTGAATTCAGGTTTTCCTAACTCCAGACTCAGCACTCTTCTGATACTTACTAGCTACACGACTCTGGGCAAGTCATTTAACTACCATATACCTCAATTTCCCCATCTGTAAAATGGGAAGAATAATAGCGTTTACCTCCCAGGATTGTTGTGAGGATCAGATGAGAAATTTATAAAGCATTTTGCAAATCTTAAAGCATATAAATGCTAGCCATTATTATTGTCATACTGTTCCCTGTAGGGTTTTTTTTAATAGATACAAGAAAGCAGACATGCATATCTTTAGTCTTTAATTTCTTCATTTTTTTTTAAATTTTAGTGATATCAGTTGTGATCTTTTCCATTCTCTTGGACTCTTCCTTTCTTTTAAATATAATGAAAATAGATTTTAATATATTTAAAAGTGTGTGACCTTAATTCAAGCCAATTCAACAAATACTTATTATGTGCCTATTATACACAAGGAGCAGTTAAATGTTGGAGGTGCAAAAAACCCACAGATAAATAGTTTATGGCAGGTCAGTCTGGGGACCCTGGATCAGTAGAGTCTCCCAGATTCCAGGACTGAAAGGGTTTAGACTTTTGAATGGGTATTTGCACAAGTCAGATCCAAGAAATAGGATTGTGGATTTATCCAAACAATAGACTTGCCCCCAGGCAAGTGCTTTCTCTATTTGCTCAGTGATCTGGGTAAATGGGAGAGACTGGGAGTCCTTTGACTTTGTGGGGGTGGGGAGCTTATCTTGGACAGTTTTGAGGAAAAAAATTATCTTTCTTTTTGCTTGAACGCCTTGGAGAGTACTACACCTGAGGGATTAGTTTTCTTTCCACTTCTCACCATCATCTTCCATAGGCAGTAGCATCTTGCAGCAAAGAAGCACGTGATCACATTCAGTGCAGTAGAGTCCAGTGGCATAGTTGTGTCCAGTGGAGTTGATGAGAGGAGCTGAGAGGCTGGCACCTGAGAGATCATGCTTGGGAGTGGCGAATCTGAGGGCTGGTCCTAGAGCCCTGGTTCTTCCCCAAAAAATGTGCAACTGTACTCTAAAGGCAGGATTTCAGCCAAGCCTGAAAGTTCTAGGCAGTGGAGCACCATAACCCAATACAGGAGCAAGCCCAGAGATCTGGCTGACCAACTTACACAGCAGGACCTCAGGAAAAGCAACAAGATTTGGAGGATCTCCAACAAAATTTGGAGAAGACAGAGAAAATATTAGTGCAAGAAGCACTGGAGGTGTAGGTAGTGTTGGCCAAGTGTATGCCATTTCACTTGTGAACCTATGGATGTCCTATATTTCCAGTCAATAAGCAAAGCATTTATTATTACGAGCACAACAGAGAGGGCAGCTACATGGCACGGGTTTAGAGTCAGGAAGAGGCCTGTTCATGAGTTCAAATCCTGCTTCAGACACTTCCTAGCTGTGGGTCCCACTGGGCAAGTCACAGAAACCTGTTTGCCTCAGTTTCCTCATCTGGAAAAAGAAATAGCAAACCCCTCCAGCATCTTTGCCAAGAAACTCCCCCAAAGGGGTCATGAAGTATCAGAAGCCACTGAAAACGAGTAAACATTGTTTCAGGCACTGAGACAATTGCCGGGGGATACAAAGAAAGGCAAAAAGTTTCTCTCAAGCATCTTACGATTTGAAGAGGGAGGAAGACAACATAGTAATGTATAACAAAATAGGCACGGGATAAATTGGAGATAATCAGTAAAGGCGCTAGGGTTTTTAGCTGAGACTTGAAGGAAGCCAGGAGAGAGGAATGAAGAAAGAGAGTTTTGCAAGCATGGAGAACATGCAAAGAAAATGCCGTGTCTGGAGATGGAGTGTTTTGGGTGACATGTATTTGCGGGGGAGTTTGCTACTACGACATTTCATTGAATATCTTTGTAATCAGCTCCGTATGTCCCCTGGCTGACTCTCCTCCAATGGTGAACATTGAGGTGGGGGCCCTTGCGCTATAGCGCTCTAGGAAGGCTGACGCACAGAGTACTTTCAGTCTGTGGTAGTGGGACGGGGGCGTCCACCAGCCCGTACTAGTTGAGGGGTGCTCTATACACCACACACACGAGTCACATAAATTCACAGGCTTGGGTTCCGGCCTTGGTTTGTAAGTGCCAGGCAGCTCCCAAGGCCCTAGAAGACCGCGAGGGCGACACAGGGAGTGCGGAGAAGCCCCCCCTGGAGGCGAGAGAAGGGGGGGGGTGTTGCGGAGGGGCGGCCGCGCGCATGCGCCGTTCTAGAGGCTGCCGGAAGAACCGGGGTTGAGGGGCCGGCGGCCGCCAGTGCCGGCCGGCCGGGGCTACAGGATGGGCGGCGGGGGCGCTGTGACGGCCGAGCCCAAGGAGCCGGAGCTCCTGGAGCCGGAGCTGCAGGCTCCGGAGGAGGGGTTCCTGCAGCTGAGTAGCCGCCCGGAGGAGGAGGCGGCGACAGCGGACCCGGCTCCACCGCAGTCCGCTGCCAGCGGTTGGTGCCCCTGCGCGATCCCAAACGAAAACCCGGGTGAGTGCGGCGGGCTGTCCCCGAAGTCCCGGCCCGGGGGGAGGTTGGGGCGGCAGGCGACACACGGACGGCGCATCCCGACCCCCCGCAGGAAGAGTGCTGAGCCCGGCAGGGCTGTGCTGGCCTGGGGACCTCCCCCGGAGCGGCGCTCGTCTGGGCAGCGAGCCCCCAGGACGGACCCCTGGCGAGGGCGCGCGAGCGCCCAAGCCTGAACTTGAACTTGACCAAGTGCGGTCAAGTGCGGTTGTATCAGCACGTCGGAGAGCCTGTTCTACCCCTGCCTGTGTGGTGCTGGGGGGGGGGGGGGGGGGCGAAACCATGCAGTTCTCTGTTAGCTCGGGGTGAACGCCAAAATACTGCTTGCTTCCAAGACCCCTGTCCCTGTTTAGAAAGCAGTTATCCCTCTTTTCCCATCTCCATAATTCGTTTCAGTAAAGGCATGGATGGAGCACCCAATGAAGTACCTCATAACAGATTAGGCTTGAAGTACAGAAAGCAGAAAAAAGTCTAGAGACTAGAGTGTATGGGATTAAGCTAGAAGGCAGTGGGAAAAGTATAGAAAGTATTAACAGCTTCTTTATAGAATGTATAGAATGGCTCTGGAAGGCTCTTTGCTTGTAGTATGCAGGATGGGAAGACGGGTGTGCTGGGAGCAGACCCGGGTTTTTGTCCTACCAACTCCCTTTGTGACTTTGGGCAAGTCATTTTCCCCGAGGACCACTCACTTCCCTGTTCAGGCATGGTTTTCTCATCTATAAATAGGCAGGTTAAAATAAATACTTATTGGTTGGGTTATATATGGTCCCTACAACGAGTGCCTTCCAGCTCTTGTTATGATCCATAACTCCATCCCTCCTGGACAAAGGTGGGGGTGTGTGGTTGAGGGTGTGGCTCGTCCTTCAATTCTGCAACTGACTAGTTTGCCATCTTATCAACTTAACCATTGACTGTGCTAGTGTAATGCTGACTGGGTTATTTTCCGAACTCATAAAATTATTTATGATATTTATTGCAGGCAATTACTTAATAACACTATAGTTTTTCTCTACCATAGCATAAAGCACACAATTGCTAATTCTGTGAAATCATATGGTAAGATTTAATTATCTTTTTGAATGTTAATAATGATCACGCTTCATTTCAGAAATGATTACTATATATAATCACGTTAAAATGCACGGTGGACCTCCAGCTTTCTTCCCCTCCTCTTGGTGGAGGTTCGAGGTCCACAGGCATTGCAAAACATTGCACGTGTTTTTGGACTTTCTCAATGTATCCATCGAGTGTGCTGACTTTTTTTCCTTCTTAAAAAAATGCAGTTTGTGATATGGAAGGAGATAGGGAAGGGATACTGGGAATAACTAAGGTGATGTAAAAAGCAGAAGACAGGATTAAAACTTTAAAAATAGAAGGTGTCCCAAAAGCCTTAGTGCAGTTTTAAGCATTAATAGTTTAAAACTTCACCAAGATTTTGGGGACACCCTTTGCTTAGGGTTTCAGCAGTCATTTTTAATAAACAACATTGAGTAAGTTTATTGAAACTACTCAGGTTGAAGCAATGGAGGCTCTTTGGTTGAAACAAAAAGTCATTTTGAAGAAGAAACCTTAAAAAGTAAGATTAAATGTTCTTACAGGTTGTTTTTTCTCTCCCTTTCCTTTCCTTCTCACTCAACTTATCTTATTTCCACAAATCTTTTTTAAAAGTTTTATATTTAAAAAGAATAATCTAATTTCTTTTAAGTTCTTTGTAAACATGAGCATTAAAATAATAGCTCAAATTTATAATAGTGCTTTGACTTAACTTCACTACATGACTTTCATTATTTGGTTTCAAGCATTGTTCTAGAAGAATGTTCTCTCCTATTCAAGTAAAACACAGAAACACATTACAAAGCCAAAAGCTACTTTAGGTGATCTCCATCACTGCTCCCTTCTGTTATTGCCAGTGATTAAAATGTGAATGTAGTTTGGCAAGGTCTGATGGGTCCAGGCTGTTCATTCCCCTTCTACTTGATGCACTCAGAGCCTTCCAGACCACCTTGACAGACATTTTTGCCAAATTCAATTTATCATTAATTAAATAATTACATTATATAGCATATAAATAATAATTAATTATTAATTAAAATGCCTGCAATCTGGAAAATACTCTTTTTTAGTTTGTTTACTTTTAGTTTACAACATTCAGTTCCACAATCTCTTGAGTTTCAAAATTTTTCCCCCTCCCTTTCTTCCCCCCCACCATGGTGGCATGCAGTTAAATATAGGATCTGCAAATACCTTCACAGTAAACATTAGTCAAGTTCTAAAGAAGGATTATAACCAATGGAATGAACAATGGGAAAGAGGAAACAAAACAAAACTAAACAGGAAAACGAAAGAGAGCAAGTAGTTTGCTTCAATCTACCTTCAGATTCTGTAGCTCTTTCTCTGGACATGGCTACCTCTTTCCATCATGAGTCTTTTGGAGTTGTCTTATAACCTTACGTTGCCGAGAGGAGTCCAGTCTATCAAGGTTAGTTGTCACACATATGTTGTGTATGTAATTGTGTACAAATTTCTCCTGGTTCTGCTCTTCTCACTCAACATCAATTTATATGTCTCTCCAGGTTATTACAAAGTCTGTCTGCTCTTCATTTCTTATAGCACAATAGTATTCCATTACATTCATATACCACAACTTGTTCAGCCATGCCCCAATTGATGGGCATCCCCTTGATTTCCAGTTCTTTGCCACCACGAAAAGAGCTGCTATAAATATTTTTGTACATACAGGTCCTCCTCCCACTTCTATGATCTCTTTGGGATACAACCCTAGAAGTGGTGTTGCTGGGTCAAAAGGTTTGCACTTATTTATAGCCCTTTGAGCATGGTTCCAGATTGGTCTCCAGAATGTTTGGATCAGTTCACAACTCCGCCAGCAATTAACAAATTATTGAAATTTGTCCACATCCTCTCCAGCATTTATTATTTTCCTGTTTTGTCATCTTAGCCAATCTGGCTTGTGAGATATGCTACCTCAGAGTTGTTTTGATTTGCATTTCTCTAAACAATAGTGACTTAGAGCATTTTTTCATATGCTTATAGATATTTTGACTTGATAGATGTTTTACCAAATTCAGTCTGTCATTATTATTATTTAATTACATTACATAGTATATAAATAATAATGAGTTATTAATTAAATGCCTATCATATGGAAAATACTCTTTTAAGTGCTAAAAGAGATACAGAAGTACTCGGGGCTTCAGTCTTTGAGTTTACAATCTAATAGGGAGGAAGATGAGCTACTCCATCTGCCTTTGTCTCATTCAGTTTTTCCAAAACCTAGCACTCTTCTGAAGGCCCAATTCTACTTGCTTCCACCTCCATGAAGTTTTCTCTGATCATTCTAGTTCCCAGGAGTCTCTTCTCTTCGAGCTCTGATAACACTGTATCACTTGTTTGGCTTTTGGATGCTTTGTGACATCTCTTGTATTGCCTTCCAAGTTACGCTCCAAATGTTCTCTAGTCGTTTAATGTGCCTGTCGCATATCATCCCAGCCAGATCTGAAGCAGTTTCAGAGGGCAGTGGTAGTTTGGTGAGGGGTTTATTAGTGCCTGTCGGTTTGAATATGATTAATCTCCACCCACTCCCCACTTGACTTCTTGGCCCTGTTCCACTCATCCCGATTATGAATATAATTGTATTATATTTGTGTGGTGTGTGATTAGAGCCAAAATTTAAGTTTAAAGAATTTCTTATGAAGTTGAAATATTTTTTGAAGAAAATGTAATAAAGTTAGGCATTAATGACTAGAACTATGGAATTACAGAAAAAGGGAAATATTTCTATCCTAGGTTTGTTGGTTTTTTTTCCTTTTTTTCTTTTTCCTGTTCTAATCCAGGAGTTTAGGCTCCATGAATGTTTTTCTTTAAAAAAGAATCTATTTTTTTTTTGGACCTGAAGTATGAAATTTCAAAAATGTAATTTCTGAGTCCCAACCACAACTGAGGGTATGTATTTCACACCAGTTAATTTCCAACAGTCTTTAAATTTCATTCTTCTGGGATGAACAATGTCTAGTTTTTGTTTTCAAACAAAATATGAATTAGGGGGGTTTGGCTACGTACATTAATGACTGCTGCCTACAAATTAGTCTGCAGTCAAGTTTATGCACACAGGTGGCTTATATAGGGAGAAAACCCATTTTAAAATACAAATAATTTTTTAGAAATGTCTTTGGAAAATCTGTTTTCAAGATTATACTTACAGTCCAGGCTGTGAATTACCTCACTCATAAAAAAAAAAAAGTAATGGTCTTCAAAAGTTGAAATGTACATGAAAGCTCTTTGGTATTTAGAATTGCAAAGTGACTTACACATTTATAGAAACAGGGCAGTTTGTTGTTGGCTTTTTTAACAGAGTACTAGCAACATCCTTAAGCAGTGGTGTTTAGTGGCTAACCCTGTACATTCCTGTTTTGAAAGTTATAATTCCTGTTTGCAAAGTTTACCATGTGGTTGACTTTCCATCCCTTGGAGGAACTGAGTGTTGTATGAAATTGTTTCTTACATAACTTCTTGTTTCTTACATAACTGTGAAGTGCATCAAGGCAGCTGCACTTGAAAATCTAAATGGTTTTATTGTTAATAGTTTTAAAAGTTTGTGGTACTTTATATTCTGTCTTATCCCGGGTATAATTTACTTTGGCCAAAAATTATGCTACTGCCAGGGAGAAGACCCTTGGCTATTGCTACTGTCCCCAGCCCCCACTCCTTTTATAGGAATATAAAGGAATATAGACATTTATGGTTGAGTTTAAAGTTCATGATCGGTAAAGGAACCAAGAATCTACAGTCATAGATTTAAAGCAGGCAAGAATCTGAGTCTGGTTCAGCCTCATCATTTTATAGATGAAGGAACCAAGATAGTCCCACAGGTAGAAAGTAGTAGAGAAAGGATTTGAACCCAGGTTTTCTGACTTCAGATCCACAGTGTACTCACGTAAACTTTAAAAAAGTCAAATCTCATTTGAATAAAAATGAAATAGTTGTGTACTTACGTGAAAGACATTATAATTGGCCCTATGGGAATTAGAAAGAAGTATAGGATTAGCCTTCTGTTGTCAAGGCTTTTACTGTCAACGTCGGAGATAAGACCTGGACACATGCAAAGCTAAATTTAACATCTCAAGGTAACTGTAGAAAGGATCTCTGTTTATTAGCTAATGCTGCCTCCTAGTGTTGCCAAAGTGCTTCCTTGCTTTGCATAGAGTACTTTTATGAAATACATTTTTGTTTCAACACATAGTAGTTAGAGAATAATTCTTGCATTTGAGAGGCTATAAATACATGTTTTTAGAAGTGCTGATGGAATTTTCCCCTGCCTTGTTGCCATACCATTTTTCAGGGATTTTCCTGTCATCTTGGCAAGGAGCTTCCTGGTTTTACCACTCAATGTGAGGAGTGAATTTCTGTAATTTTTAAAAATGACTATTTACAAATATCAGACATGGGGAGAGCTGATGCTTGGGATAGTGAGTGGATAGCTTAAAAGGTAAAGTTTGTGAACTCATTTACCTTTTGAATATTCCCCAAATTTCTAACTGAAATAACCATTTGTAATTAATAGAAGTATTTATGAAAACAAAAACTAATTGGAATTTCATCTTTTTTCAGAAGCTAAGAAGAAAGCTCCCTGCCCTGGACTTGGCTTGTTTTATACAATATTGTCTGCCTTCCTTTTCTCAGTGGCCTCTTTATTTGTAAAAAAAATACAAGATATGCCTTCAACAGAAATTAGTGCATTTCGATGTGTGTTCCAAATGTTATTTGTTTTTCCTTGCTTAATATACAAAAAGTAAGTATTACTTTTAACAGTAAAATGAGGGACTTAAGTTTTCACTATTTTCAAACCTAAAATTTGTCTTTTTGTCCTATAGAATATTCACTGACTCCATTAACATTGATCAATAATCTTTTTTTCAGTGTTCCTATCCATTGCCAATTTTCACTCTGTCTTATACCAATAGAATATATCTGCCTGTAGGAGATTTCCCACCCCAATTTCCATTTACACCAAAAGAAAATACAGTGCAAACTTTTTATTTTCAGACACCCATAAAGTAGGAAAGGGGAGGTTATGAACAAAGTGGTGGGAAAAGGGAACAAACATATTTCAAGATCCTACTGTGTGCCAGGCACTGTGCTAAGTACTTAGTAGAATAGACTTATTATGATAATATAATATAGAATATTATTCTATGCAATAGAATAATATTATACTATATTATATAATAACAATATTTTGTATGTAGAACTTACAAAAGTATTAAATTAATATCATTTGATGCTTACATGGGGAAGAGAGAAGCTAGTCAGTACTGACTTCTCTATCCCTACCAATCTGCTCTCACACTTGTCCTCTGCTCTCTCTTTCTGCCTTCCCTATGTTAGGAGTATCAGACTGTAACCCCTCTAAATCTCACCAGAATGCTATTGGAGGAGGGGCAAACAATGAGCTAGAATTCTTTGGATTGTTTTGGGAATGAGGATGCTTAACTCTTAAACTGAAAGCTGGAAAGAAAGTCCCAAATATAAACTATATAGTTCAGTTATTTAAAAAAATACTTTCCCTCTCACAAACACAGGCAGTCCTGCATTATATACAGAACCTGAGAAGTCAATTCTGTCATTTTCCTACCCCATGAAGTGATTTTCATTGTCTGAGCAGTGCTTGTCTAGCCTCACTGTTACACAAGACAATTCATTTTTTAGATTGTTTCAGTCACTTAAAATTATTTTTCATGCCAGACATTAAGAAATTAACAAAAAAATGTAGATCTAGATTCTAATTAACTTTGTAACTCAGTGCCATATAAAAATCATGGGTATTAATTTTTTAGTGAACAGGAGTGAAAATCTAAAAAATACGGGTTTCCCAAAAGTCTTTGTGCAATTTTAAGCTAAGCTACTAAAGCTTTGAGTCACTTTGTATTTTAGAGATGATAGCTAACTTAGAATCTGATAAGCATTGGGTGTTTGTGAAGGTGAGGTTATGGTGATGGTGGAACTATATTTATTGTGTCAATTTTATTTTAGACTTTCTTTTCAGTTTCTTTAAAGGCACAACCTAATCCTTTTAACTGGTCACATGTGTCATTGAGGTTTTGCTAAGAATGCCTCTTAAGATGTGTACTTCCCCCAATGCTAATGCCAGATATTCACAGATAATGCACTCCCAAATCTAGTCTCTTAGAAGGCTATCCAGCTCTGACACCAGTCATCAACACTTTATCCTATGATTACTTATCTGTTAATATGTTCATCTGTTTCATCTGTTAATAATAACAACAACAGCATCAATCAGTCAGGAAATATTTATTAAGTGTACTTTGGATACCAAAAGAGGCTAAAGACAACTCCTGCCCTTGAGGATCTTACAGTCTAATGTCAGCTTCTTGAAGGCACGGATTATTTTCTATATTTGTGTCCCTAAAGTATACAGTAGACATGTAATAAATGCTTACTTGTTTGATATAGCAGCATCTTTGTTGATTGCAATGATTGTAGTCAATCATCAATTCCTATATATTACAGAAAGTTTTCCAAACTGTATAGATGGATTTAAAGTCAACAGCTGGTCAAGTGAATTCTGGCTAAAACATTTTAATTCTGCAATTCTTTTCCATTTTACATCTCTCATTTTCTGTAGTATTAGTCTCTCTTGAAGAGCACATCCTTCCCAGATACACATCCAGCTAACAGTACATATTACTTATATGTGAGTTTCCTTTACAGAGTATCTGAAATTTGCAAATCATTGTTGAGTTAATGTAACATGCTTTTCTTTATTTTTACAGAACGGGGTTTTTGGGACCAAAAGGCAAGCGAATTTTCCTTTTTCTCAGGGGAGCCTTTGGTTCCACAGCGATGATCCTTCTCTACTATGCTTTCCAGTTCATGCCCATTGCTGATGCCACTGTTATTACATTCACTACGCCAATTTTCACTTCCCTATTTGCTTGGATATATCTCAAAGAAAAATATAGTCTTTGGAATCTTTTCTTCACTCTCTTTGCAATTGCTGGTGTGGTACTTATCGCAAGACCGCCATTTTTGTTTGGCTACAACACAGCAGGAATAGAAGAAAACCATTCCCATCACCTCAGAGGAGCATTTGCGGCAGTAGGTGGTGCAATGTTTGCTGCTCTGACAATTGTTATACTAAGAAAGGTGGGGAAATCTGTGCACTATCTGCTAACCATTTGGTATTATGTGGTGATTGGACTATTGGAATCCATCATCGTACTTGTCATAGTGGGTGACTGGCGTCTACCTCATTGTGGTTTAGATAGACTGTTTTTGGTATTAATAGGACTTTTTGGATTGGGGGGGCAGATATTGCTCACTAAAGCAGTTCAGGTAGAAAAAGCAGGGCCTGTGGCCATAATGAGAACAATGGATGTAGTCTTTGCTTTCCTACTTCAGATTATTTTCCTTAATAAAATACCAACATGGTGGACAGTGAGTGGCGCCCTTTGTGTAGTAGCCAGCAGCACTGGAGCTGTCATTCACAAATGGTGCCAGAGTTCCCAAGTGAGACAGTAGTGCTAAGATAGACTTGTTAGGTAGAACTTCATCCTAATAACAGAAAATTTTAAGGTGTATTTTTATTAATTGGTCATGTAGTTTATAAGTTTAATAATAGATGTATAATTTTTGAAAACAGCATATGTTTTTAACAGTTTTAAATAACTTGGCTAGTTATTATGAATTTTATCAAAAGAAAAAAATTGATTCAAATTTTTTCATAACTGGAACAAAAAAAGTACGTGTATAATGGTATAAAAAAAAGAAACTTATTGTCTTTGTTGTGAATGCCTGGTAGGAGAGGGAATTAAGGATATTTTGAGTAACATGAGGGCCAAATTAGCATCATATAAAGTGAATAAATATTTACATTTATAAATTTTAACATAGTAAGCAGAAACTTAAAATAGAAGTCTTGATTTTTTTAATAGTGCAAATCTATTTTTTTTAGACCAAAGTCTAGATCTTTAAAGTGCCTTTCCATGCTAATAGTAGAATTCTAACAGGGAAAAGCTTCACATTTTTTTAAAAGGCAAAAAGTCCTTGAATCAAATTTGGCTAGATGTTTAAGTAGCCACAGTAATTATAGCTACAGCCTACAATTTTAATTTTTCTATGTTATTATGTAAAACTGCATTCAAATTTTAATGTTTATGGTCTCTCATCTTAGTTTTGCAAATCATAAAAGAGTAAAATGTGGCATATTTTAGCCACATTTACAGCCTAAAAGTAGTTTTCTATACATCTGTTCTAGATACTTAAAGCAATACCAAGTGGAAATCTCTCAGGATTTTAGGTAACTTTTAAAAATTACTTTTTACAATAACCCCTAAACCAAAAATATGGCTTACAGAACTTTGGTGTACTTTTAAAAGCCACCTTTTCTAAGCAACATTTGTCATCTTAATTTGTGAGAGAAAGCAAACTTTTTTTCCAATGGAATTGGAATGTGGTTCCTTATTTTTTTATGTCAGAACCTTTTGTCATTATCTTCATGACATTTTAAATGGAAAAATAAATATTTCACTTCACATAAAAATGATGGATAAATAACTGCTGTATGTTATTGTATGTTGTGTGTATTAAGTCCGTTTAAGTTAAATGGCACCAAAAGTTTAAATAAAACATTTCACATGTAGCATTCTGTCAAGCCAGAATTTACCATGCCTTCAAATGGAAGAAACTGTAATATCCATTAAGTAGCTTACTTGCTAAGTAACTTAATGTAAGATGATTGGATTTGGGGCTGAAAGACCTGGTTTTCAATTCTGGTTTTTGCTGCTCTTCATTTTTGAGCCCGGGCCAGGTCCCTTACCTCTGGGCTTTCCATTTCTTCACCTTTAGAACTTCTAGCTCCAAATCTTGTGAAAGTAGTATGACCACTGTGTTGGTCCTAAGCACCTGTCTAATGAGTATATGATGGAATTTAACTGTCTTACTACCCCAAGCTGACTTTCCTGTTGGCATAACCCTTAAGCCACTGAGTTGGAATAATACAGCTTCTTTTCCATTTTCTGGTCATTTATGCTGAAGGAACAGGGATTTGAGGTCCCAATGCCTTTAATGAGACTTTATTTGCCTTTTTGGGAATAATCATGAGAATACTTTTTTTTCCTCTCAGTTCTGACTAGAGAATTGCAAATGAAGATTAAACAAAGATTAATTTTTACTTATATAACTCACCTGGCCCATAGTATGTCAATTGGAATGTTTGCATAAATGTCAGTTTCTAGCTGTCTCTGAAATCATGTAAGACCTGGGATTTCAGAAATGATCAAATCCATGGATTCTCAGAGTGTGATCTGAGGACCCCCTGGGCATCCTGAGACCCTTTCAGGGGGTCTGTGGGTCAAAACTAATTTTATAAAAGTATTTTTTAAGTATTTTAAGGTATTTTAATTTCTGATATGATGTCAACAGATAGAACCTTCATAAAACTCTTTGGGGGTCCTCAGTAATTTTTAAGAGTCTAAAAGGGTCCTGAGACTTAAAAGTTTGAGAACCCACTGACCTGTTATTCTGCATCAAACTCTTGTTCCCCATTCCCTCACAAATCCAGAGAGAGGATTTGACTTGCCCTCAGGTCTTTTTACTTATCATATTTACCTCTCAATCTCATGATGAAACAAGGTAAGTAAACCACTCTGTACTCTACCCAAAGGTGAATTAAGCCTCATAGAGAATGCACTGATAAATATCTCATCCTATGCAGGGTGCCCTGGGATCCTGAAAACTAAGTCACTGTGAACTCACACATGGAAAGTTGATTTTATCAGTGTAATTTAATCATTAGGAGACCATGATGAAAGAAAGGTTACTGTCGCTCCAAACTTTTGCTTCAGTCCTCCATCCTTGGAACTCTGAAGAACTTACTTTTAGAGCTTGTGATTTTTTGTTTTTTTTTAAAGAAGGGCTTATATTATTTAAAATATGCAAAGGCCTATGTATTATAAGGCTATTTTTGGTGTATGTATTTTGCAGAGATTGTTACTATTTCTTGAAAAATAAAATATTTAAGAAGTTTTTATTTCATAAGCACTAATAAAAATAAATATTAAGAATAAGCATGTTTTCTTTTTCATGAAAGAACAAATGCCTGATATTTTAACCATAAACCCCTAAATGGAAAATAATTGAATAATCAATCCCAGGGTACATTTCTTGTTCTCTCTCCTCCCCAGTGTACTTCAATGTTTCTGTGATTTCCTCAGTGTAGGTTTTAAGTATTGTAACCCATCAGTTACTTGGAGGATAGTCTTGGCTATTTGCTGTGGCTGGAATGATTCGTCATCTCAACTACCACCTAAACCAGTGCTGAGACCTGTAAGAGTCTGTAGTCTAATGGCTTAACCTCCAAGAACCCAGGATTTTATTCCACAACACAGCAGGGAATCTTGAGTAGAATATTGGTCAAGGAATTCTGAGCATAGATCAAAATCAAACTTTGAATGGCATATATAGCACATTTCTGTACAAAATATCTCAGAAAACAGTGAGATGATTTGGTGTTTCCATGCGAACTTAACATCAATCCAAAGCACTAGCACATAAGAAATAATTATTGCAAACTTTTTCTTGCTATAAAATTTATTTTATTTGATACATGATAAAATGATATGACTAAATGAGATTGAAAATTATTTTTCAATTTTCCAAAAACTAGTATTTACTCAGTTTCCCCTTACTGAATTTATTCACTTCCCCAAATTTGAGGTAATACTCAAATTATTTTTTAGAACAGTAGTAATTATTCAAATAATTTTCCTCCAGAAGATAGTTGCTTTTTCAAGAAGCAGTATCTGACATAATGATAATAATAATAATCTGATCAGGAAGGCTTGGGAAAGGGAAAAAAACTTTGAATGGGCTATCAATTTTTTTTTGCTAACAATGAGCTGCTTTGGCAAATTCATCCACTGTTTCAATAGGCACTGTAGCTGACATTGTACTTGAGTGGACAGAAGAGTAACTGCCTATTGGACTACAAGGCCTCCCTCCCATTATGCTATAGGGAAGGATTGCCTGGCCAAACATCTCCTGAACTCCCAAGTTATTCTCCAAACTTTCCCAGAATTTCAAGAGTTGGAAGGGACCTTAATGGTTATCTAGTCCGTGCCTGAAAAGGAATGTGCTGGATGTCAGGGTCAATACGTGGTTATCCAGTCTTTGCTTGAAAAGGAAACCCCCTGGGACCAGAGGGTAGAAGGTGTTAGGGAAAGAAATACACAGACAGAAGTTACATGACTTGCCTTGGGTCACACAACTAGTAAATGTCTGAGGCTGGATTTGAACTCGGGTCTACTTGATTTCAGATCCAACACTATTCATTGTGCCACCAACACCACCCATTATGAAGTAGCTTATTTAGATCTTAGAAAGCTTTGTCTTTCCTGATACCAAGGTTAAATAAATTTGCCTCTTTGTCCTTTCTACCAGTTGCTTTCAGTTCTGCCATTTGATACCGAAGAGTAAGTCTAATCAATCACATGGTTGATTCCTTGAGTCCTTGGAGACATTTTCTTATGCCTTCCCTCTTCCAGGCTTATTAGGATAGCCTGTGTCTTTCAGTTCATCCTCTAGTGGTACCCCAAGGCCCTTCACCATGCTGGTTGCCTTCCTCTGGGCAGTTTATCAATCTTTATTGAAGCAACGTAAAGCAGTGGATAAAACACTTGATGACACTAACTGTGTAATCAAGTCACTTAATCTGCCTCAGTCTCCCTCATCTGTAAACTAGGGATAATAATAGCACCTACTTCCAAGGGCTGATGTATCAAATGAGGTAATTATGAAATGCTTAGCACAGTGCCTGGCACACAGTAGGTGCTCTTTAAACGTCAGCTATAATGATAATGTCCAGAGCCAATCCCAATGCTCCAGATGAGATCTGGTCAAGGCAGAAGATGGTGGAATTATCACTTCCTATTTCTAAAATCTTTGTTCTCTCAATATTGCTGAAAATCAGAATAGTTTCCCCCCTGCATACACATATACACATGTTGTGCTGCTGACTCATACCGACCATATGAGATATTTATAAAGTACTTAGCACGGTACCACACACATAGTAGGTCCTATATAAAGTCTTATTCCTTTCTTTTCCCTCCCCAATTCTCCCTTATTTTATCCTTATGAAGTTGTCTTTTTGAGCCCATGGGTAAGACTTGAGTATTTATTTCTACTCAATTTCATCTCCAGTTCAGCCCAGTGTACTAGCCTGTCAAGATGCCCTTCTATTTTCTTTGTATCTCCAGTGCCTGGCACATTATATACCTAGTAAATTGATACAATTTAGGATACAGCCAAAAAATTAGTAGCAGCAATCATTACTAGTGTTATTATATTATTAATATAATTAATATTGATATATAGTTGCTATATATTAGCGAATATTAATATATATTAACAAATATTAATATATTAACCTTTGGTTGACTACATAATGAAAATGACTATATGTACAATTATAGTCTCTATAGAAAACATACCCAACTTACCTTTTCCTAGCTATCCCAGGGCTATATGTATATGTATATATATATATCTATATATCTATATCTATCTATCTATATAGATAGATAGATAGATAGATAGATAGATAGATAGATAGATATCCTCTAAATGTCTCCATTTCTGTTGATGATTTCTCCTCCTCCTCAGTGTTGTTCATGTTTAAGACCCCAGAATTAGAGCTGATTCTTCTACTTTCCCCTCCATATCCAATCAGTTGCTATTCTATTTCCACAGTATCCCTTACATGTATCCCATCTCTCTACTCACTACCATCACCTTTGTTCTGGCCTATATCACACCTTGTCTGGAGAAGAACCTCCTAATTGGTTTTACTCCTTCTAGGCCCTCCCCGCTTAAACAACTTCCAAATAAGGCACAAATCTGACCATTTCACCCTCCTGATCAAAAACCCTCAGTAGTACTTTCTTTGTTTCCACAAGGATAAAAACCAAACTCCCTTAGTCTGCCCTTTACGACCTTCCATAATTATTGTCTCATAGATAGAGCTCAGAGGTTATCTCATCCTGCCCTTTCATTTCACAGATAAGGAGTTAACTGAGGCCAGCAAAGCTAAATGATTTGTCCAAGCTTATAAAGGATGGAAAGTAACAGAGCTGGGATTATAACCCAAACCCTCTGACTTTCTCCGTATCACACAGCTAGTGTCTGAAACCATATTTGAACTGACATCTTCCTGATTCCAAGTCCTGCACTCCATTCACTGCTTCACCCAGCCGCCTTCATCACCATCATCACCATCATCATCATCACAATAACAATAGCTAGGATAATGCTCTTTTGCTTTAGACCTTGTATCCCCAGCACCCAGCACAGGACTTGGGACGTTTTAGGCACTCAGTAAATGCTTGCTCGCTCCTTCCTTAAAGGCTCAACTCAGATGCTGTAGTTTCTGTTGACCTTCTAAGACCCCGCCCCCCTCCCCTCAGGCTGCAAGCATTTTCTCCCGGGTCAGACATTCCTGATGCACTTTCCTCTTTGTCCTCACAGCTCCCTTGCCTATATTAGACTAACCTGTTTACAATAGAGCCTATGCCCCCTGAGGGCAAGGACAGTTCCCCTGTCTTTGTATCCCCACGAGTTAGCAGAGTGTTTTGTACATGGTAGACACTTAACAAGCATTAGTTGGATTCAATACATATCCTTATGCCTTCACGTTGTTGCTGTTTAGCTCTTTCAATTGTGTCTGATTCTTTGTGACCCCATTTGGGATTTTCTTGGCAAAGACACTGGAGTGGTTTCCCATTTCCTTCTCCAGCTCATTTTAGAGGTGAGGAAACTGAGGCAAACAAGATTAAGTGACTTGCCCAGGGTCACACAGTTATGTCTGAGGCCAGATTTGTTCTTCAGTGAATTATTTTTGGGCAGGTGACCATTTGACATTACTCTTTGGGTTAGAAAAGGATTTCTTTGCTTCAGTATCCTCCTCTAAAGATGAACTCTGGTCTTTTCTATTCCCATAGGAACTGTCTATGGTTGGATTCTTTCTCCTTTGCCTTTGCATTTTTTGGGGGAGGGCACTAATTTCGTTTTATAATCACCTCTAGTTGCTGTATGGGAGATGGGGCCTCTGGCCTCTGATCCTCTTTAGTTCTCCCCTCTGACCTTGAATTCAAACCAAGACCTCCAACCTCCTGTAAGTACTCACAGCCAGGGCTTTCTGCACCACTGCTTCTGCACTCACCATGTGTGTACTCTTTCTCTCTTGTCCCTTCTGCTCTTCTCAGCACAGCTGGGCCTGGAATTCCTTGTTAGCAGAGGTTCCTCTGATCTTCCCCAACTCCAACACCCAATTCCCCTCACTGTTGGGAATGGGGGAAAGGTTTTGCATGTGACAGGGCCAAGGCAGTTTCTCTAACCAACTAACCCCAGAGCTTGCTGCTTGTTGTTTAAGCAGCTAACCACCAGTTGTTAAAGCGGGCCCCTAGACTGGTGGTGCATACTTTTCACAGGGAAGAAACCTAGTCCTGGGATTTTTCTTTAGGTCTTCTCCCATTATCCCAAGAGGACCCTTGTTCTGCCCCTCCTCTTATTTGTTTCACAGCTCTGTGTTTGCCCAGAGGTGCTATTTTATCTCTTTTGTGGAGCAGAATCTTGAGAGTTTGAAATTTTCTCACCTATTCCATCACCTTCCCAGAATCATGTCCTCTGAGGCCAGATTTGAGCTCAGGAAGATGAGTCTTCCTGAATCCAGGCCTGGCATTCTATCCATTGCAGTGCCACCTAGCTGCCCTTGTATGTGGGTATGTACACACATACACACACGTACTCTAGATGTATAAATGATTGGTTTCTTAGCATCCTAACTTCCCTGTAGGTTTGTATACTCCTCATCTCCAGATATTATCTCATTTGGCTTGTTTCCCAGGCTTCTGTGTCTAAACCTGAACTGGACCTTCTCTTACCTTCCCTGTCAATACTCCACATGTATCATCTGTCATTGGAAAAGCCCCAAGATGTCAGATCCTAGATTCCATCAGTTCCCCAGTCTACGGTGTGCCAGAGAATAGATGGCATCAGGTGGTAGATTCTGGGAAAGGAAGTAGGACCAGACTTATAGCCAGATTATGTGATAAGATGGTCAAGAAGCCAGCAGACAAGCATGGATAGCAGAAGTGAGAGCAAGCCAGGAGTGAGCAGCAATGTACATAAGCAGGCAGGGAGGTATTGGGTACCCTGGAAGACACTACTAGAAAGTACAAAGACAAGAGGAAATTCTGAATAGGTTGCTGGAATCCAGGAAATCCATGGGAGGCAAAGGGATAAGGCAATAGTGAGAAAGAGAATAGGAACATAAACAATTTTCCATAATACTCCATTACTGGAGTAGCTTCCTACCCTTTTTCCATGGTTTGCTGCAAAGTCTGTCACATTGTGTTTCTCTCCACCAGAACTCATGCCCTCACTTTATAGGACTTTGAAATGAAATTCAGTCAGTAAACCTCTATTAAGGTGTGCCAGGCACTGTGCTAAGCACTGAGGGTACAAAGAAAGGCAAAAGACAGTGTCTCTGCTCTCAAGCAGCTCACAGTCTAATGAGAAAGACAACATGCAAACTGCCATGTACAAATAAGATATAGACAGGATAAATCAGAGATAATCAAAAGAGGAAAAGCACTTACATTAAGGGGGCACAGAAAAAGCTTCTTGCAGAAAGTGGAACTTTAGCTGAGACTCGAAAGAAATCAGAGAAACTAGGAGGCAGAGATGATAAAAAAGAGAAAGAGGGACAGAGTGAGGGAGAAAGAAAAGGAGAGGGAGGGAGAGGAAGAAAAGGAGGAGAGAGAGAAAAGAGGAGAGAGAGAGAGATGGAGAGAAAGAAGGAGAGATGGAATGTATCATATATGAGAAATAACAAGGAGACCAGTGTCACTGGATCACACAGAGGGGAGTAAGGTGTAAGAGACCTGGAAAGGATGGAGAAGGCCAGGTTATAAAGGGCTTTGTAAGTCAAACGGAAAATTTTCTATTTGATTCTGGAGGCAACAGGGAGCCAATGGAGTTGATTAAATTGGATGATGAGGGGATTACTGGGAAGTGACATATTTGACAGCTGAATGGAGGATGGACTAAATTGGAGAGAGACTTCAGGAAAAGAATCCAATTAGCAGGCTATTATAATAGTTCAGGTATGAGGTAATGAGTGCAAGATGGGGGCAATGTTAGAGGAGAAAAGGAGTACGTAGGGAAGATGTTAAGAAGGTAGAAAAGACAGGATTTGGTAATGGATGGGATATGGGGATAGTGGTGAGAGAAGGGGAAGGGTTGAAGATGACACCTAGATTTTGAGCCCAAATAACTGGGACGATGACAGTACCATTAGGATGAGTTCAGTTTTAGAAATGTTGACCTTATTATGTCTACAAGACATCCAGTTTGACAAGTCCTTTAAGCAGTTAGAAAACGTATATTTATATTCCTTCAAATTTTCTAACTTTCCAGTTCCTCAATCTTCTCAGTTTCCATTATATTGGCCCCTAATCCACCCCACTACACGCCCACAGATACACCCTTCATCCTGTTGTCACCCACAAATGTTCCACCTCTATTTTAATCAATTGCAAAATTCTTTATCTGATCATAATCGTTTATTGTTCCGTCTTTATCTATGCCTTGTAACTCCTAACCTAGTTCTTCCTCCTCAGTAGGACTTCTCATCCCTCTCTTCCTTGACGCTTTCCCATGCTATCACCCATGATATTTTTACAGTTTCCTCCGTTCCCAGTCTCTAATCCTTTGGTGAACCAGTTCACCTTTACCTTATTCTCTACACTCAATCCCTGACCTACTTTTGTCCTATTACCAATCCCACTTTAGCTAACACCACCCTATATCTCTGTCATAATGCCATAAATCTTTGCTCTTACTCATGTACTATTGAGCAGAGCTGGGGAAGTAGAAAAAACATGGCTGATTGGGTCTGATACCATTTTATGTCATCTACTCTCAGCTAAACCCTCGTAAGAGGAAGACAATACTAATACTCCTTTCTAATCGATTCTCTTGGGGCGGTTAGGTGGTGCAGTGAATAGAGCACCAGCCCTGGAGTGAGGAGAACCTGAGTTCAAATCTGGCCTCAGACACTTAACACTTAGTAGCCATGTGGCCTTGGGGAAGTCACTTAACCCCAGTTGCTCTGCCTTCCCCCCTCCAAAAAGCAAAAAAGAATTTTAAAAAACTAATTGATTCTCTGTCCAACCCATGGCAGTTGCTATTCCATACCTTTTTATCTTTACTCAGGTATCAGGGTCCCCCCTCACCTGAGGATCTCACCCTATACTTCACCAAAAAATCGAGGCCATTCTCCATGAGCTACCTTTTCTCCTTTTATGTCCTCTTGACATCATTCCCTACTTTCTCTTCCTTCATGCTAGTCTAATAAAGAAGTAGCTCTTTTCCTTGCCAAGACCAGCCCCTCTCAATGCACCCTTGATCTCATCTCCTCTTTCATTTTCCAGGAAATTGTCCCCACCTTCATGCCCACTCTTTTTCTAATCTTCAGTTTTTCCCTATCTATGGGTTCTTTCCCTGTTGCCTACAAATATAATACATTTCCCCCATTAACAAAAAGTCCTCACTTGATCCTACTGTCACCTCTATCATCCTAAATCTCTTCTCCTTTGTGGCTTAATTTCTTGAAAAAAGTCATCTTTACTCGATGCTTTCCCTTTCTTTCCTCTCACTTCTTCACTGTCTGCAGTCTGGCTTCTGACCATATCGCTCAACTGAAACTGCACTCTTCTCTGCGTGTTGGTTGATGTTTCTCTCTCATAGTTCTCCAACCTGTCTTCTAATGGCTTCATTGTGATCTCCTTCTCTGGATCTTAATCCTTGTCATACTTACTACCGTGGATATCCCCCAAGGCTCTGTTCTGGACATTCTTGCCTTTTCTCTTTAGAGTTACTATCTTATTTGGTTATCTCATCAGCTCTCATGGGCTCAATTCTGATCTCTACACAGATGATTCCCAAATCTAGAAATCCAGCCCTCATTCCTCTTCTGAACTCCAGTAGCACATCACCAAGTGCCTACTGGGCATCTTGAACTGACTGTCCCTTCATCCTCTCCAACTCAACATGTCCAAAACACTTCATCTTCTTTCCCTTAAAACCTTCCCTCCCTTCTGAACTTCTCTATTACTGTTGAGGTTAGTACCAATCTCTCAGTCACCCAGGTTCACAACCCTGGCCTCCTCCTTACTTCTTACTCTTACTGACCTAACATATCTAATCAATTGCCATATCTTTTCCTTTCAATTTTCACATCTCTTATGTAAGTTCCTTTGTCTCCACTTACACGCTCTCCACCCTTGATCAGACCCTTATTACATTTAAACTGGACCATTGCATTAGCCTTTCTGATTGGTTCCTCTGCCTCTTCTCTCTCCTCACTCCAATTCATCCTCAGAGCTGCCAAGTGTAGATCTGACCATGTCAACCCTTGCTCAATAAATTCCAGTGACTGTTACCTTCAGGATCAAATATAAATGTATAGACATATGTAGATACATAGGGTGAGTAAGAGTAAGAAGTCAAGGAGAAGGCCAAGGTTGTGAACATGCATGCCTGGAAGATTGGTACTGCCCTCAACAGCAATAGGGAAATTCAGAAGAAGGGAGGGTTTTGAAGGAATGATAATCTGGCCTTTTCCTACCTTTCTAGTCTTTTCACACTTTATTCCACTCTGATTCACCTATGCTGGCCACCATGCTTTTCCTTGTACGTAATATTCAATAATCTCCCATCTACATGCCTTTGCATGGGCTGTACCCCGTCCCTGCCATACTATCTCCCTCCTCACCTCTGTCCGTTGACATCCCTGACTGCCCTCAAGTCCCATATCAAACTCTACTTTCAATAGGAGAACTTTCCCAGTCCCCTTGTCCTAATCTCCTTCCCCTCTATGGTTACCTTTCTTCTTCTCTGTTGGTATTTTGGAAATACCATACATTTTACATGGTATCTCTTCTATTTGTGTGTAAACTCCTGGAAGGCAGGAGCTGTTTTTGTATTTTTGTCTTTCTTTGTATCTCTAGTGCCTAGCATGGTGCCTGGCATATGATAAGCTTTAATTGATGCTTGTTGATTAAATAATTGATTCTAGGCAAGGGGACAGATTGTACAAAAGGATGGTGACAGAGAATAGCAATGAGGTCAGTTTGGTTGGAGCATGAAGGAGTGTAACATTCAGTAAATCTATAAAGGCAGTCTGGAGTCAGACTTGAAAAGTCAAATTTTGGGGGTTTTAAAGTCATTTTCCGCAGTGTCTGACTGCTCATGACCTTATTTGGGTTTTGGGTTTTTTTTGGCAGAGACATGGAGTGGTTTGTCCTTTCCTTCTCTAGTTCATTTTACAAATGAGGAAACTGAGGCAAACAGGGTTAAGTGACTTGCCCAGGGTCACACAGCTAGTGTCTGAGGTTGGCTTTAACTCAAGTCTTCCTGCCTCCAGGTTCAGTGCTCTATCCACTGTTACTTATACCACTCTATCCATTGAATTACTTTGCCAGTCCATGATGGGGATCTCTCTACTTTCCTAACAATGAACTGATTTTCTGTACTGAATCTGCATTCCTCTTAGCATTTTTAACATTTTATCAACTTAGCAAACAGTTACTAAACATAATTTTTCCATACTGCCATAAAAAACCGAATGACTCAATTTTTCTGATTTTATTTACTAATATTCCCAGTAACATGGCTTTTTTGTTTTTACCATTTTTCACCATAAATACATCTTATTTTAGGTGCACTAAGCTTCTTCCCCTGTTTGAGACTTTTTGTGTATCTTTACATAAAATGAAGCGGATTAGACTTAGAGGATTTCTAAGGTCCTTCTAATTCTAACACTTAAATAGGTTTTTGTGGGCTAGGCTGGGAATATAACTACCACTATACCAGTGTTTATATGCAGGGGAAAAAGTTCTGAGCTCTACGCAGAGTTAAGGACAAACGTTGGGAACAAACGATTTCTAAGGCGGGAGCCATCTGTATAGAATTTCTTCTATTACATCTCAGGCGCTGTACTGCTGCCACCCTAGCTTTCTACCACCACCACCACCACTGCCAGATTCAGCTCAGAGGACCCAATTCCTCAGCCCTGAAAGAAAGATTATATGTAGAGAATAAAGAGGGGAAGGGAGTGAGAAAGATTTGGAACAGCTGCTATGGGGAGTGTGCTAGGATAAACAATTATCTTCAAGGGTTTGGTTTGTGTTTTTTTTCCAGAGGATTCTTCTTTCTACTCTTCAAAATTAAGTGAACTTATTTGACTCAAATATTCCTAAATTCACCTGTAGGTAAACAAAGTTCAAGCTAGAAAATTTTCAATTGAGAATTAGATTGGAGGGAAGGGGATTTTGGACAGCAAAAAAAAAATGAAGCATAGAATGGAAATCATTTATATAGATCAACTGTAATTTTAATTCAGAAAAATGAAGCTTAAATACTGTTAATAAGTTTCCACTCTTGCCGAATTATCTATTTGACACTTTAATGCCAGTTTCTGAAATGGGAATTCAACCAAATTAGAACCATTTTTAGTCCTGTGAATTGAAATTATAAAGCAAAATATTAGGAATAGTTTTATTTTCTAAAATTCTAAAACTGTATCGATTATGTGAATTGATCTAAGTATTTAAGTTTCTGTAAATATCATTCTGCTATTTTGGTATCCTTAATAAGTTTTTAGATGTTTTCTGGCTCCTCCAAGATGTTTTTATTTCTGCCTCCACCCTCTTTAAAGTTTTTTAATTTGAAATTATCTCATTGCAGCTTGTTTGGAAATGCCTTGTTAAGACATTCCATCTTTGCTTCTGCCTAGGGAGGTAAATCTGCATTGGTGTTGATTTCTAGTGAAATTCTTTTGAATTGGTCCTCCACCCATACACTTTATGATGGTGTGAGTGGAAAATTCTGGTCTGAAGAAGTCATAGAATGCAGTTAACCACCAACAAATCATATTTCTGTCTGTCTTTTTTGTGGGGGGGGGGGCAGTAGGGTTGAGGACTGCAATTTCATGTAGGGTATTCCCAATGTAGAAACTTCCTCCGATGATGTAAATTTAGAACTTGTCTGAAATTTTTAGTCTTTGAGAGTTATCTGGACCCCTGGGAAATTAAATGACTTTCCCAAAGTCACCTAGTCTATATGTGTTAGAAGCAGGAGGTAAACTGAGTGCTTTTTGACTCCAAGGTCAGTCCCACTATCCCACCATTCCACAGTCTCTCATTTATCTTCCAAATATCTACATATATCTTAATCTATCTATACATGTCTATTGACATTTATGTATGTATCTAAAAATGCACTTAAAAACCCTCACAACAACTTCTGGTTTTGCAAAAAGCTGCCCAGAGTTATTTTGCATTTGTGCAGCATGTGTTCACACATTCAACTACATTCTGAGCAGATTATCTCTTTTTTGTCATTGTTTCCTAATATAATGTGAAAATGGAAAAATAATTAAAAGCTTTATGAGTATTGTTGTTATCATGCAATGGTTTGCACCTTCAGGCTACCCGCCCTGACTCTGGAGGCTTTCTCTACCAGGCCATTTAGAAACTCTCAGTCGCAGAAGCTCATTGAACTCCTGGACTTACCACATTGAAAGTACCTTCCACCCAGTGGCCTTTCCCTCTAATTGGACGGCTCCTCCTAGAATGTCTCATTGAGGGTGGCTGCCCAGGCCACTTAAGTCTTCATTCCTTTCCAGGCTATAATCTTGCCTCTCCAGATTTTCTCTCCACTGCTATGCTGGGTACTTTCATCTCCCTCACCCCCTGTAAGCCCCTTTCATATGTTGTCTTTCCCTCTTAGAATGTAAGCTCCTTGAGGGTTGGGACTGCCTTTCTGCTTAAATTTGTATCCCCACTGTGTTTAATAAATGCTTTTTGACTGACTGACTCAAAACTAGTCAATCACCAAAAAATGACCGATACAACCTTCTTATTGTGATCCCCAGCTGTGCAGGGGCAGTGGTAGAGTGGGAGGGGTTTCCGGATTCAAGTCAGAGGCTCAGTTTTTGGTGCTGCTGCTGTGTAATACCTCTGTGACCTTGGGCAAGTCATCTAATCTCTTTGGGTCTTGGTTTCCTCATCAGTAAAAAGAGGGAGTTTTGATTTAGATGATCTCCAAGGTCCCTTCTCGTTGTCAAGATCCTATGATTTAATAGGACTGGTTCCCCAAAGTAGAGACCACACAGGGATCAAACTCATTACCTGGCCCCCTTTTGGTACAGTGCTCTATCTAGCCAAGGTGGTCACCCGTGATCTTACATGCCCCACTGACCAATCACCCTGTAACTTCCAGAGCTGCAATCATTTTTATGCAGACAGAGACTAAGGCACCATTTTGGAGGGATATTTAGCTTTAGACTAGGAGTTGTTAAGCTGGGGCTCCTATGGATAGATTTCAAGAGTTCTAGAAAGCTGGATGGAGAAAAAAATATACATCTTTATTTTGACTAATTGATACCTGAAATTTAACAGTTATCTTAAAACATTATTGTGAGAAGCGGCCATAGAGTTTACAGATTGCCAAAGGAGCCCATGCCACAAAACAAAGGATAAGAATCTTCACTTTAATACTTGAGTGAGTCTTTTTTTCTGGTTTTTTCATGCAGCACAAGCATAGTGGAGGCTATAAAGGCATTAAGATGGTACAAGATGGCAAAGAGACTCTTGTTAGGGAAATAACTAGGAGTATGGGGAGGGAAGCTAGGTTTGGTGATTATAATTTCTTGTTGATATGTAATACAGCATCATAGCTATGAAAAGGAAGAAAAAAGGAACATAGGAAATTACATAAGCATATGAGTATATAGCAGAGGGTTGAATCAAATCAGAGATATACCCAGTCCAAAGGTTGCCCACTTAAATTTCCTCCAGCCAAAGCAAATACAGAAGTGAGATACAGCTCTAAAGCTTAACCTTCAAACCTGCAGCAGTCCTTATCTTTAAGGCAAACTAGCTTTGGAATGTCAAAGGAACTTTAACCCTGAGAACAATGTCAACTGATTGACATCTCCAAGATTCCATAGTAAATTTCTAAAATCTAAGTCATTCTTTCCTTAAGGAAATAATCTTTTCCCAAAACAATCTTTGCAATTTGAAAAGAGAGAGGGGAAAAAGGAAAACAGACAAAATGATTCTCCAGAGAAAAAGGACTCTGGTTTTAGAGGACAATAACAATACACGGTAATTTTTTTTTAACTTTTATTTATTTTAGTTTACATCATTCATTTCCACAAGATTTTGAGTTACAAATTTTCTCCCCATCTTTCCCCTACCCATGACCCCAAAACAGCCATCCCATTGCATAACCCCTCCCCCAATCTGCTCTCTCCTATGTCCTCCCCCATCACCCCTCTGACTTTCTGGTAGGGCAGGATGGATCTCCCTACCACAGTGCCTGTGTATCTTAAGTCCCAGTTGGATGGTGTTAATAATAATAATAATTGTATGTATATATATACATATACATATATATATATATATATATTTTAACATTTGATTACAGAACTTTAAATTCTAGATTCTTCCTCTTTATCCCTCATCACCCACCCCCACTGGAAGGACAACCAATTAAATACAGGCTATACATATGTAATCACACAGAACCTCTCCACAGTGGGCATATTGTGAGAGATTGATTGTATGTCCCTACTTCCTATCCCACCCCCCCCTTGTTCTATTCTCTACCCTGTTCCTGTCCCTGTCCCTTTATAGAAGTGTATACTTCCATCAACCCTCCCCCCCCACCCTACCCTCCCCTGCATCATCCCACCTCTCATTCCCATCCCCCCCTACTCTCCTGTGTGGCAAAATACCCAGTTTAGAGTTTATGTCATTCCTTCCCTAAGCC
>CM053582.1:514787813-514818299 GCA_028627135.1 Pseudochirops cupreus
TCCTCATTGGCTTTTTGGGCCTCTTTTGCCATTTGATTTAGTCTATTTTTTAAGGTGTTCTTTTCTTCAGTCAGGTTGTTGACTCTCTTTTCATGATTTTCTTGCATCATTCTCATTTCTCTCTCCAATTTTTCCTCTACGTCTCTTATTTGGTTTTCAAAATCCTTCCCAAGCTCCTCTATGGCCTGTAATCAGTCTACATTTTTCTTGGAAGCTTTTGGTGCAGGAGTTCTGACTGTGTTGTCTTCCTCCCGTTCCATGCTTTGATCCTTTTTGTCCCCAAAAAAGGAATCTAAAGTTGGATTGCTGAGCTTGTTTCACTTTCTTTGCCTGATCATGTTGCCAGTCAATTACTCGACTTTTGGGCTCCATAGAACTCTGCTTTCAGAGGGGAGAGCTTTGTCCCAAATTGCTGGGGGTTTTGCAGATGCTGGAGGTATTAGGAGGCCACTGTCTCTGCAGCCCCCACCAGCTTTGGCTCACTGGTCATGCACCTCAGGACCACCACCCAAGACCATGACCCTGATCCAGGCAGCTCAAGGTAAGAGCACTTAGCCTCTGAATGGTCACTTGGCCCCCTGCAATCTGTAGGCTGAGAGCTCTGAAGCAGCCACATGGAGGTGGCTGCAGGGCCGCCACTTCAGACTGCTTCTAGCTCTGGAGGCAGGGGCCAGACTCACTCCTCTCCCCCAAATTTAGCCAAGTTCCACTGACCTTTCTCTTTTTCCTTGGCTTTTATGGGTTGATAATTCTGGAAACCACCACAGCTACTGGTGATCTGCCCTCCTCTGTACCACAAATCTTAGTGCAGCTTTAAGCTATTAAAGTTTTAATGGTTTAATTCTGCACTAAGACTTTCAGGAAAGCCTATATATAAGACCAAGAACCATTCTTTTTTTTCTTTTTTTTTGGAAGCTATTTTATTTTTTATAAATTGATTTGTTTATTTACTTTTAGTTTTCAAGATTCAGTTCCACGATCCCTTGAGTTTCAAATTTTCTCCCCTCCCTCCCCCTCTTCCCCCCCACCAATGGCAGCATGCAATCAAGTATAGGATCTGCAAATACTTTCACTTTGGACATTAGTCTGGTTATATAGAAGGGTTGCAACTGATGAAATAAACAATGGGAAAGAGGAAACAAAACCAAACATGGAAAAGAAGAACCATTCTCTAATAGATAAGTGGTCAAAGTATAGGAAAAAAGGACTTGGTTGGCTTGAGCCTCCTTAAAATGGAGACTCTTGGAGGAACCAGCCACTCAGAGGAAGAACTCAAAGGTTACTAAGAGAGGGTACTAAGAACGAGTTCAGGAATGGAATGAACTTCCAGGATGAAAAGTTTTCTTATGACACAGTGGTGAAAGTCTTGGAGAAATGAGCCTACAGTACAGCCTAGAAAGGAAATAAACAACAGAAAAATCAATGTTGAAAGGATTGTCTTTTTGACCCTGTTCACAGCACTACCAACCATATGTCAGACTATCTTTATACGGTTCCTCCAATACTCACTACTCTATTTTTTATTTTGTTCAGTTGTTTTTCAGTCGTATCTGACTCTTTGTGACCCTATTTGGGACTTTCTCGGCAGAAGTACTGAAGTGGCTTGCCATTTCCTTCTACAGCTCATTCTACAGGTGAGGAAACTGAGGCAAACGGGCTTAAGCGACTTGCCCAGGGTCACACAGTTGGTAAGTGTCTGAGGTCACATTTGGACTCAGGTCTTCAGGACTTCAGGCCTGTCACTCTATCCATCTCACTGCCTAGCTGCCTGATTATTTTTATTATCTTTGCCAACTTGATGTGGTGAGAAGTGAAACTTTAGGGTTGTTCTAATTTGCATTTCTCTTATTATTAGTGATTTGGAGTGTTTGTATATGGTCATTGATCATTTGCTTTTTCTTTCTAGAAAACTGTTCATATCCTTCGTCCACTTACCTATTGTGGAATGGTTCTTGACGTGTGCTAGGTATACATTAAATGGTGCTGCTAAAGCAGGACGAAGAGCCATGTACAGCTGAGTATTCCCTCACAGCATATACCTAGGATGCACCACCTGTCACAACTAATATGAGGAATTCAGAGAATCGTGGGAAGACTCGTATGAAGTAATACTGAGAAAAGAAAGCAAAATTCAGAGAACAATATAAAGGATGACTAAAATAATGTAAATGAAAGCACCGATATTCAAAAGTAGCTGCATGCACGTTAATTCAAGTGTATAATCTTGGCTATAGAAAACAGAGGATGAACACACATATTCCTTCTCTCAGTTGTGGAATGCTACAAATGGCTGCCTGATGTAGTTAGTCTATTGGTCAGTTTTGCATAACTATTTTTTCCTTGTTATATAACCTCACTTCTGCTCAAGCCTGGGACAATTATCATGAAAGGTAGAACTGTGACTCAGAGCTACATACACAGAGGGAAACATGACTTATAAGCCTGATGTGCTGCATATGTGAGTCAGGAGAAAGAACTTTCTTCAGACTGAGCTGAGTTTGAAATATATGAGAAAAGTGACCATCCGTTGGTCACTGTCACCAATATTTCCATCAGCTTCCAGCATCTGCATCCCTAGAGAGAGCTAAGCTCTTCTTCTCCATTGCTCCTCCATCAGGGAGATTATTCTCTTTCCTTGGGAGCTAAGATCTTACAGAGATCCCAGGGAGTTCATAAACCCTTGGTATTCTTTTTTCCTGTTCTAATATCTAGTACTTCCCTGATTTCTATTTACGGCTTATCCTGATGAAGAAGCACACTAGGTATTCTTGACTCATTTGCATAACCAGCTTTTAGCATAAGGAACAGGAAGATAACAAGTACAAGCTAAGTGTCACCCTCCTTGTTGATAGTGATTAGAGACACTGCTTTTGATTCTGAAACCCTTATCAGGATCCTAGACTATAGAGTGTTGTTTGTCCTTCCATTCTGGAAGAGGACCATATCATGGAGATGACACCATGACATGCAAGTGAATTGGATTGAAGTGCAAAGTCACCAACCTCACTTTATCCTCCAGAGCCATCTGGGTCCAATGGCTAGATACACATCAGGATGACTGGAGATGGCCTGACTACAGATATGTGATGTATGGTGTGTAGCTATAAGTCTAACCCAATATCCTTCTTGGAGATAGAAGAGTGAAGCAGGGATCACCCAGTCTTAACAGTCCTCGATCTTTCCTACCTTTCCCCAGCTAGTTTGGTTGGGCAGCCTGCAAGAACATTTGTCTCACTCTCTGCAAAGATGGAAATTGTAGTTTCTGTTCTTTCCTTCTCAGGATGTGTCAGGTTTCAGTTTGGGTGTCTCTCCAGGAGTCATTCTGTATAGCTATATTTCTACATTGTGTGATCCAACCACACATATTTTCTAAAGTTATAAGGGAGAGATCAATGGTGGCATAAAAAATGGGGTAAAAATAAAGGCACTTTACCTTTGTAAATCTCAACTTCCTCCTTTGTTGAAATGTGGCTGATCACACTGGCATTACCTGTCTAACAAGGTTGCTGTGAGAAATGAGCTTTGCAAACCCCAAAGTGCTATGCAGCATGGTGAGGTAGAAAGAGCATTGGGTCAGATCTAAAGACAGAGGACTTTGCTTTCTATTTGCTAAATGTATGGCCTTGGGGAAGGTATTTAGCCTCTCTGAGACAGTTTCTTTCTCTATAAGACTGGCACAGTAATGCCCATGTTACCTAAATCATGGGGTTGTGGTGAAGAAAGTGCTTTGTAAACTACCTCTTTGTAAAGGACAAAAAACAAAAACTATAGCGGTTATGCAAATACCTGTTGTTGTTGCTCTTGCCAAGGTGTTGAACGGCAACATAGTGAAGCAGAGCCAAGACTGGCCTAGGAATAGGGAAGACCTGGTGTACATAACTACTTTATGACCACATGCAAATCACTTAATGTCTTATTGCCCGCAGGAGACCAATGCTATAATTATAGAGGAGTTCCCAGTTGGCTTCTTTGAAGGGAATTCCCGATGCTGACAAAATCGTGGGTCCAGACCCAAATCAAACCACTCTGTGTATGTTTATGTGTATGTAAAATGTTCTACTTTAATGACACTAAGCATTAAATGAAATACAATGAAAGCTTTGCACCTCATTCCAGTACCCTGTTCAGAATAGCTAACACTAGATTTGCATAGTATTAAATTCTAATCAAATTAAATGTTGAAATTTGGGGGGGGGAGTTGATAGAAAATTGTCATTTTGACTAAATTCTTCCATGTTCAGTTGTGATAATGCTGCAAGCTGGAAGAGGAATGAATTTGGAGTCAGGAGACTTGTGTTCAAATCCTAGTTCCTCTGGTTTACCAGGTAAGTAATCTCGGACAAGGCTGGGCAAAGGGCCAATGTATCCTCAGAAGTATAAGGCTGCCTATGCCTCAGGCAGATTAAGGTGAACATCCGGGAAACCAGGAAAATGGGAAATGACCTATGGAAAATAAGGTCCTCTTCTGTCCCTCATTTGGAAGTTCAGAGCACTGCTGCCCCCATCCCTTCCTAGGAATTGTGGCAGAAAAGGACTTGGCTGCCTCTGCATCCCAGGGCTGGAGTCCTCCTTTACCCTCAGAACTTCTCTGACATCACTGCCATCTACCTTCCTGTCTCACACTCTAATCAACCCAAGGACTTTCATCTCAGAAACAAACTAATTAGGCAACAATTATTTATCAAGCACTTAACTAAGTACTAGACTACTAGGTGCTGGGCATACAAAGACACAAAACAAACAGTCCTTTCCCTTAAGGACCTTATATTCTAACAGGAGATACATAACTACATGTGAAATATAGTTATATAAACACAACATAACTGGGGAGAGAAGAGTACTACTAGCTGGAAGATCAGGTTTTATGTAGAAGATGGAGCTTGAGTTGAGTTCTGAAGGAAACAAGTGATTCTAAGAGACAGAAGTGGGGAGGGAAAGGAGTCTACATATGGAGGAAAAAGATAACAATAGAAAAATAAGAGATGGGATGTTGGGGGTGAGGAACAGTAGGAAAGCCAGTCTGGTTAGACTGAAGAATACAGGAAGAATAGTAACATATAACAAGACTAGAAAGTTAGGTTGGGGTAAAAATGTGGAAAGTCTTAACTGTCAAACAAAGAAGTATATATTTGAATCTAAAGGGAGGGCAGACTTGCATGTAAGAGAAATCACCTAAGTAGCTCTGTGGAGAATCGATTGAATTGAGGAGAGACAAGACAAGGAGATCAATTACAAGGCCACTGAAATCATTTGGGAGAGAGGTTATAAAGGTCTGAATTAGACTTGTGGCTATATGATTAGGTAAAAAGGGACAAATATAAGAAATATTGTAAAGATATAAATAACAAGATTTGGCAACAGTCTGGATATATGGGATGAGGAAGAGTGAAGAGTCCAGGTATAATGTCAAGGTTGCAATACTGGGCAACTAGAAGAGTTGCAATGCATTCAACAAAATTAAAGAAGTTTGAAAGAGGGATGAGTTTGGGGAAAAAGACACTGAGTTCAGGTTTGGATATGCTGAGTTGAGGTGCTTAAAAAACATCTAATAAATGTCTGATAGGCCACTAAGACATGCACCTGGAGTTCAAGAAATAGACTAGGACTGATATGTGAACCTGGGAGTTTATGTAGATATAATAATTAAATTAACAGACATAATAATTAAACACATGGCAGCTGATGAGATCACCAATTGCAATGTAAAGGGAATTTGAAGATCTTCCCTGTCCCTTAATAGGCATATAGAGCCCTAGCCCAGAGTTAATTAGGCTTTGGGCTATGGGGAGTTTCCAATTAAGAGCTGGGGCATGAGGATTTTCAAGCTCCTTGGCATTCAGCCAATCAGATACCAAGGCTTTGCTATATACTCTGGGAGTTTAGTATTTTGTTTTGGGGGTTCACTCATGAGAAGGATCTTTTGATTTCCTGGTCAAGACTCTGAGAAGCCATATGTTTACAGCCCCTCCCCCCCTACCGCTTAGATGTCTGTGCTCCTTTGAACCAGTGATATATGTAAAGTGCATTGTAATATTGCTGTGTCAGATAGCTGGAGCCCTATCTGTTGGTCTTTGTGCTAATTTTTTTGCTTGTACTTTCTCCACATTCAGGGTGATGACCTTTTCCCTGAACTAGTGAATGTAATTAAAAGTAGGATTGTTAACCCCTTTTTGAGCAGACTCTCCTTTAAAAGCAGATTAAAGAACCTCTGCTAGCCGGCTATCCTAGGTGTGCTAGGGTACTTGCTATTATACCAAGCAATAGACAAAGAGGAAATAGTAGAGGGCTTAGCTCAGTGCCTTCAAGTAGACAGACAGTTACAGGGCATGATGTAGCTAACGAATCAACACAGGTAACAGGAGCACCCAGACAGAATAGTGTCACAAAAACCCAGAGAGGAGAGAATATCCAGGAGGAAAGAGTGTCAAATACTAGTGAGGCCAAAAAACATGAAGAGTGAGAAAAGGCCTTTGGATTTGGCAATTAAGAGATCATCTGGAACTTCGAAGAGAGCAGTTCCAGTTGAGTGTTAAGGTTGGAAGCCAGACTGAAAAAGATTGATTAGTGAGTGAAAAGATAGAAAATGGAGATGCTGAGTATAGATAGCTTTTTCAAGGAGTTTGGCTATGAAAGGAAGGAATAATAGCTTGAAGACATGGTAGGATTTAATGAAAGTTAAGAAGGGAGAGATCTTGGTATGTTTGTATTCATCTAGGAAGGAACAAATAGATAGGAAGAGGTTGAAGAGGGGGGTGTGATTGATTGGGCAATATATTGAAGATAGGAGGGAATGGGGTCATGAATATATGTAGAGGGGCTAGCCTTCATGAGAAGTCATGTCTTCTTCATCTAAGACTAGAGTAAAGGAAAGAATGGGAGATGATGTCTTGGGGTTTTGAAATGTATACAAGAAAAGTTGAGAGAGTTCCAGGCAAATGGTGTCTATTTCCTTAGTAAAGTATGGTGTGCTCTCCTCATCTCTGATGGTGGAAGAGGGAACTGCAGTGAGAGACTTGAGTAGAATAAAGACTTGGAACATCATCTGTGAGAAGTAGGATAGAGAATTGGTTATGAAGACGTAAAAGGATTGTCTTGCTATCATGAGGACTCACTTGAGCTGAGGTATCATACATTCGTAAAGGTCTCAATCTGCTTGGCTACATGACTTCTTCCAGTTGCATTTAGAAACATGAGTAAGAGCATAGGAAGTGGATGGTGAAAACAGTCCAAGGTTGGTGTTTGGTAAGGTGTGAACTTCAGGAGAATAAGGGGGCAAGGGATTTGAGGTTAGACATATACCACTTATTTTTCTATACCTTTACTACATGACCTAGGAAGGTAAGAGCAATTTGAAGTAAAGTGAAGAACTGTATGTTACTACCATCATTGTTGTTTGGAAGCTTCATAAGGATTATAGTGGTAAGGGACTGAAGAATAAAAAGCTCTCCTTGATCCATATGGGGACACCATCACCATATTATTCTCCCAAACACTGCTCCCCTCAAGTATGTCTTGAGATCAACTAATACTTCCTCCATTCTATAGCTAAGAAATTCTGACCTCATGATCCCCTATCTTGGTGATTCAGATCACAGTTTGTCAGTACAAAAATATTTTTCTCTTATTTTTATCTCTAACCTTCTAGGTTCCAATTTTTTTTTGCTCTTACTTTCTGAAGTACTTTCTGGAATCTGTCCTATTGTAAAAAAAAAAAACAAAACAAACAAACAAAAAATTCTTCTTTGCCCTATATCTCTTTTTTCCTGCTCTCTTTCCCTTTCCTGCTGCTAATAGAAACCTGACTTTCTCTAAAAGACACCTTAGCCCTTGTCACCTTCTATTGGTTGGTTTCTTCCTTTCTGGCCCCTGATTTACCTACCCAGGGGGAAGAGTTACCACTTCCAAACTCCCTTAGCCACCATTATTCAGCAACTTTTGCTCTTTGAGGTTAAGTTCATTTGTGTATATCACACTATTCAGATCCTTGTTGTTTTTATCTGTAGGCCTCCAGGTCATTTTCCCTTCTTTTTCTTTTTTTTTTTATTTTTAAAGATTCATTTATTTTATATTTAAAGGTCCTCTAGAAAGAATTTTCTTCAAGTAATGAATACAACATGGTACTTGGTAGAACTTGCAAGAATTTGCTTTTGGCTGGCATGGGCTTCGATAGCTCAGTCACCTCAGGAGAGTTTCTAATGACAATGTAGTTTTAAAAATCTTTTCTAAAACTTAAAAACTTTTTTTCCTTGCAATCGCCTGAGGAGGGGGATCACTTTCCCTTTTAACAAACACGGAGGTTTTTTTGCTAATTCCTTTAAACAAAAATTAAAATAAACATTCAAACACCCACATAAGTGGTGAAGAAAGGCCAGAAATCCCTAAAAAATAAACTATGTAGACAAAGCTATCACATTTCTGACTGAAGAGGCTGTAGCCCCTCAAAAGATGCTTAGATAAAACCTTAACAAAATTAGATTTTGCAGGATGTTATTTAAGAAAATTTTTAAAAAATCCTTTCACATTAATCCAAACATACTATTGCAAATTATAACTATAATTGCATTGTTTTAAAAGGACAGACAACTTGTATATGTAGAAATTAATGTGAGTCTAAAAGCACCTGTGGTGCTGAGAGTCAAAGCCCACTTGCTAAGCTCACAAGAAAGTCTCCCATGAGACCATTCACTTGATGAGCAGCATGAAGAGATGACTGCTTCAGCTCTCCTCCATTGGTCCATATCCCCAGTGCACTAGGGGATCACGCTCTAATCATGTTGCCCATAGGGTATAAAAGGAGGACGCTACAATGCAATAAAGGACAGCTGCTGAATGCTTCTCTTGCCTCTGGTCTCTTCAGTCCCTCCCAAGAATACAGCTTAAGGCTGGCCCTTAGGCTACTGAGTTGAGCAGCCGTTACATGTATGCTTGTTGACTTGAGAAAGGCAGCTAGCTTTTACTGAACTAGTTTTAAAAGCAGGGCTTCAATTTGGGTTGCTCTTGTTTTCTGGGGTTTATTTCAATTCCCAAAAGCATTTCATTAGGATTGGCAAGCTGTGCAAGAATTGATTAGGAAGAGCCTTACTTAACCCTGTCGGCATCGCCTGGCCCGCCATCCTTCCCTGAAGCCTCAGCCCCAGCCAGTGCCTCCTACCCCCAGCCAGGCTGGTTTCTTAGGACCCCTTCTTTGTCTTTGGCTATTCTGACTTTGATTAATATTAACACACATTTACATATGAATATACAAAGAATAATAGAAAAAGAAGACTGTGAAACTACAAATCTATATTATGTACAGCTTCAGACACTTACTAGCTGTGTGACTCTGGGCAAGTTAACTTAACTTCTCTCAGTCTCCGTTTACTTACTCTTTTCCTTCCTCCCCTAAATAAGTCACTTAAGCTTTCTGAGACTTAATTTTCTCAGCTGTAAAATGGGAATGATACCTGTTGTTGGAAGACTCAACAAAGATACTATTTGTGAAGCATTTTGCAAACTTCAAAGCACTCAATGCTAGTGCTTAATATTATTCACTCATCTCCCAGATGCTAGTATGTGTTTTTTACATATTTCTGGAGTACTTTCATCTGTGACCATCCTCACTTTCCTTTTCATTTGGACTTAAGATCATTGGATCAGAGATTTAGAACTGTAGGGGACGTTAGAGGTCATCTAGTTTGACCTCGTCATTTTATAGGTGAGGAAACAGAGGCCCAGAGAGGTTACATGGTTTGCAGAGATTTGCTTAAGGAGTATCAGGGATGAGACTCAAGATTTACAGGTCTCCAGATTTATAGACCAGGAGGTAGATATGCTAGAAAATTCTATGGGATTTTATATACAGAAAAGTTGTGAGAGGAATCTAGGGGTGGTCTAGGGGAGGAGTTTGGGGAGGGTCTTCAGGAGGAGTCAGATGAGGTCAGACTCCAGTATTGAGTTTGGGGAGGGTCTTCAGGAGGAGTTAATGAGGTCAGGTAACAGTTGATTTGGGTATAGATAGTTTGATAGGCTCAAGGGTGGGAAGTAGATAGACAATATAAAGTAGATAAACAAAGGTTTGGGCAGAGCCACAATGAAAGGCTTATGGCAGATGCCTCATCAAATGGGAACATTTAATCAAAGTTCAAGGGAGTTCCCAGAGCCTGTACCTTAAATATTCAAGGAAAGCTCAAGGGGGTTCCCAGAGCCAGCACCTCATCAGGTAGCATACATCTATCTTTATTTCTATTAGCCCTGGAAAATCATTTTGCATAGGCTTCAGAAAAGAGCAAAATTTCTAGTGTCTAAAATGACTGTGTTGGATCCCAATCCTAAAGTCAAATGACAAAATGCCAGATTAGAAACTCCACCTTTTGTTACCTACCAAAGAATTACTGGTATTGCATAAATCTAAGAAAGGATACAGGACTGTGTACAGATCTGAAAATAAATTTAGAATTCAGACTGAGGTCCAGGATAGGAGCAGGGCTGAGATCTGGCAAGGGATTGACAAGAAGATCTGAAGGTCTGGGGTTCTGGCAGCTGTACTATATTTTCTGTTACATACTTCATCCAGCTGCCCATTTTGAGAATGTATCACATGTTCAGTTGAATGGAATGTGTGGTGGACAATAGCCACCAGCCATGCAGAATCAGAGAAGAGAAGACAGGGAAGGGGAGAAAACAGAAAAGGAAAGGAGAGAAGAAGAGAGACAGAGATAGAGAAGAAGGGAAAGGGAAAGAGGGAAAGAAAGAAAGGGAGAAGAGAGAGAGAAACCGAGACAGAGATACACAGAGAGAAATAGGGAAGAAGGGAAAGAGAAAACTGTTGAAAATAAAGGCTTTACCAATGTTCAGTATAAAAATCTCTAGCCTAGCAGCTTTTTCTCCTTTCATTCTCCTTACTTGTGCCACACAGGGGCAGCAATGGAACAAAACTGGCTAGGGTGCACAAGACTGGAAGTCAAAAAAAGCAAGAGGTCTGACAGAAACCACAAGTGCAGGCAGGCAAGGACCCACATCCAGCAAGGCCATCTAAGGCTGGGTGGGGTAAGCAGGTACTATATGTCTATTTAGGACAATTTGTGGTCACAAAATACATCTTGGCTTTTCAATTCATTCATTCATTCATTCATTTACTCAAACCTTAATTCAATCATTCGACCAAACCTTAAAGTGCTGTATATAAATGCTATTTATTATTATTGTATATTATTTAGGTAAGACAAAATCCATGCCCTAATGGAGCATACAGTCTAATAGAAGGATGACACAAACAGATAAAATGATAATGATAGCTAGCAGCTGGCATTTTTATAGCACTTTGATGTTTGCAAAGCACTTTACAAATATTATCTCATTAGGTCCTTTGAACAACCTTGGGAGGCAGGTGGTATTATTACCTTAATTTTACATATTAAAAAAAAGGAGGCAGACAGATGTTAAGTGACTTACCCAGAGTCATAGAACTAGTCAATTATCTTAAGCCTATTTTGAACTCAGGTCTTCCTGACTCCAGGTCCAGTGCCCTGTCCACTATGCTACCTAATAGTCATTATTAATAGTAACTATAGTAACTGAAAGTTTTAGTGACTAGCATTCTATTTGCAGAATCAAATTGTTACCTGAACTTTGTTGTTGTGTTTTATCTTATTGTAGAATTTTATCTGTTGTTTAGGAATAGTATAAATTATACCTCAAAAATGGCTTGGTGAAGGAGAGGTTTTTCAAAGGCAGTACAGATTTCTGTCTCTTTGGATTTTCTCTCTCCTTAAGCAGACATGCTTAGAATTAGAATAATTTTATTAATAAATTTGTCTCTGGCAGGCTTGTGTTTAAAATACAGAGCACGATATCATTTTTCTTCCACAACTGTATTAGAGAAGTAAATAGCATATTTATTTCATGAATAACTTATAGCCCTTTGTTTTTTATCACTCTGTTGAAAATAGTGGGGATGCAGGAAGATTTCATGGGGGAAGTAGCATCTGAGTTAGGCTTCAAAATGGGGGTTCTTAATCTGAGGACACCTTTGGGGTCTGTGGATAGCTTTCAGGGAGTCAATAAATTTATTTTTTCATGTTTCAGTAAATCTTTGTCAATAAAGTTGGTTTTCTTTATAATCTAATGTATTTTCTTTTATGCATTTAAGAACATTATTATGAGAAGGGGTTCATAAGTTACAATAGATAGCCAAAAGGGGCATCTCTCTCTTTCTTTGTCTCTGTCTCTCTCTTTTACCTTCCCCATACCCCCCCTCACCAGACACACACAAACTCAAAAGGGTAAAAGCCCCTGTTTTAAATAATGAACAGGAATTCAATATTTTTCCTTAAAATATTGAACATTTTGACTTTTATTGGCAAGAAAAAAGTTAATTGGGAATGGGCCAAGATGGCAGACCAAAAGCAAGGACTTGTTTGAGGTCTCCCTCAAATCTCTCCAAATACCTGTAAAAAAAAAATGATTAGGGGCAGCTAGGTGGCACAGTAAATAGAGTGCTGGCCCTGGAGTCAGGAGGACCTGAATTAGGACTTGAGTTCAAATCCTTCCTCAGACACTTAATACTTACTAGCCATGTGACCTTGGGCAAATCACTTAACCCCAATTGCCCTGCCTTCCCCCCTCCAAAAAGAAAAAAAAAATGACTCTACACAAATTCTGGAGCAGTAGAACCCACCAAATGACAGAGCGAAACAAATTTCCAGTCCAAGACAACCTGGAAGGTCCACAGGAAAGGTCTACTGTACCAGGCTGGAAGGCCCTCCAACAAACCTGCAGCAGGCCTCAGGAGACTGAATCACTGGCAGCTGTGGCAGTTTCCAGACTTCTCAACCCACAAACACCAAAGACAGCATAGAAGGTCAGTAGGAAAGGTCTGTCGGAGCTAGGTGAGAGAGCAGCGGTGGTCTGGCCCCAGCCCCCATGGCATATACACACTCAATTGAATATGAAACCTATCTTACCCTACAGGAAAGTAGGGGAAAAGGGAATAAGAGAAAAGGGGAAGGGAGGGCAGATTGGGGCAGGGGGTAAGCAAAAGCAAACACTTTTGAGGAGGGACAGGGTCAAAGGAAAGAATAGAATAAAGGGGGATGAGATATGGTGGAGAGAAATATACTTAGTCTTTCACAAGATGACTATTATGGAAATGCTTTGCATGACTAACACAGGTATAATCTATATTGAATTGCATGCCTTGTCAATGAGAGTAGGTGGGGAAGGAGGAAGGGAGAGAATTCAGAACACAAAATTTTAAAAACAAATGTTAAAAATTGTTTTTACATGCTGGGAAATAAGATATACTGGCAATAGGGTATATAGAAATCTATCTTGCCCTACAGGAAAATAAAAGGGAAGGGGATAAGAAAGGGAGAGGGTGATAGAAGGGAGGGCAGATGGGGGAAGGGGTAATCAGAACACATACTGTCTTGGGGTGGGGGAGGGGAGAGATGGGGAGAAAATTTGGAGCTCAAAATCTTGTGGAAGTGAATGTTAAAAACACAAATTAATAAGAAAAAATTATAAGAAAAAAGTTAATTTCACAAGAAGCAAAAGTCTTAAGAGAATGTTCTTTTGATAAGAGCACATAGGGGACAATACAGAGAGGCAGAGTAGTATGGTGGATTAAGAAAGTAAGACCTAGACTAAAGGAAGATGTAGACAAAGTATGGCCTGCACAGCAGAAACAACCGACAGAACAGAATAGCTTGAATGCCAAGTGTCTAATCTCAGTAAAGAAACAAAAGAGAGGATAATCGACTGAGAGGCAAATGCACAGAAGTGATGGACAACCTGGAAGATGAGAAGGAAAAGGAATAACATTAAGAGAAAACATGTTCTCTACATAAGCAAAACATTTGTTCTTAGATAGATAGAATGCAGAGAAACTATTTAAGGATTATAAGTCTCCCAGAAGAATACAAGTCCAAATCTGAACACCATAATCTAAGAAAGAATACAAGAAAACTGCCTACAACTTCTAGACACAGAACACAAAGTGCCGATTAAAAGAATCCATACCCAGGAATCAAGAGGGCCTAAGTTCAAATCCAGTCTTAGACACTTAACACAAAACTAGCTGTGTGATCTTGGGCAGGTCACTTAACCCCAAAGCCAAAAAAAAAAAAGAATCCATAAGTCTCCTCCAGGGGGGAAAAAAATCAAAGGCTGTATATAAAATCCAAGGTACATAGTGATTAAATTTAATAATTTCATTGAAAAGCAACAAATTCTTCAATGGATCAGAAATATCCAATTCAAACATAAAGGAAAGGAAATTTGAATAACACAAAACTATTCTGTACCCACAAGAAAACACAGGAGGGAATAGAATAATGAGTTCTAATCCTTCCTTCATACCCCTACCAGACTAATCTTCTTTATACACAGAACTGGTTTTGTCTCTCTTTTTCTTTAAAAATGTTAGTGGTTCACTACTACCCAAAAAGTAAAATTCAAACTCCTTTTGTATTCAAGGCCCTTCACTATCTTTTCAGCCTTATCTCATATCACTCTCAGGAGCATATTCTATGCTATAGCCAAGCAGTACCACTCTCTGTCCCTACATTATCCCTTCTTTGTACTTTTGCTCACTTTATTCCCTATGCTTGCAATATCCTTCCTTCTCCTGTTAAACTACTCATTCTTTAAAACCCAACTCAAATGTTATCTCCTCCAAGAGGAGGAGTTTTCAAAGTTTTCTTTGAACTTCCTATATCCCCTAATATCTACCTAGTGCTCTATACACAGTAAAACTTAATAAATATTCATCGAATAATGAATTTCTTGAATTGGATATTAGAAATTACTAGCAGATCTTTTTTGATCTGTTCAAATTCTTCATTTACCCTTTCAGGATGAGTGTGAATTTTGGAAACAGCCAATAGTCTTTGGAGGAAAGCCTTGAGAGCAAGGTGGGTAATTCTGGATTAGGTCACAAATGAGGTGTGACTATAACGCAAGGAGAATGTTTTGTTTTGCATGGTTTAGGAATTGACTCTCAAATTATTTCTAGTAGAGAAGGTCCAAAAGTGTTTTGAACCATGTCAGTATCACTGAAATAAAAGTTTGGTCTTCTAAAGGTGACTACTTTAATGGGTAACACTCATGGCTATTTAAGTTCTAGAACATTTATTTAAAAATCATTCTTGTACTTCATAGTCACACCTGGTAAGATTTAAAGGACTTGTTATATTAGTTTCCACAAAAGAAAGCATTGCACAGAAATACTTTGATTAGGGGAACTCAAAGCTGCTTAGCAGATGTGGAAGGGAAAAATCTAAGGTACCTCTAATGGTATATAAGTAATAAAAGCCATAGGTTGTTTTGTTTTCATTTGGAAGGGAGGGCAGAAAGACAAAAAATAGTGCTGTTGATTTGCAATTGTAGAACTATGTGAGACCTTCACCATCCATAGAAAAAATGTGTCCTAAATCCCACAAACAGTCAAATTTGTCAAGATAGTACAATATATATATATATATATATATATATGGAGTACTTACCATCAATTGCTATATAAATGTGAGTTATCATTTCCCCTTTTGCCCATGACTAATTTGATCCATCATTCGATTTTCTTTTTTGGCTATTAAGGCTGTGGGTTAATATGGAAATATTGTAAAGGCCTGGCTATAAAAGCACTACCAAGGTACAGTTATTAAACATAATCTCATGATTCTGTGAGAGAAGAAAATTTGGACTGGTGTGAATATTATGAACTCTTGAAACGACAAATTCTGACTTTTCAAATAGAAAAGAGTTCTTGTATAATTCAGTAATGGAACAGAATAAAAGTATCCAAAGGCATTGAGGTGGCAGAGGGTCTGGAGTCAAGGATATTGGAGTTCAAATCCAGCCTCTGACACTTACTAGCTGCCTGAGGCTGATCACTTAACCTCTGTCTGCCTCAGTTTTCCCGGCTGTAAAAGGGGCACCTATCTCCCAGGACTGTTATGAGCATCAAATGAGATAATATTTGTAAAGCTCTTAGACCAGTGCCTGGCACAAAACAGGGGCTTAATAAATGTTTGATTTCCCCTCTTCCCTCCTGCAGGACGACAGCTAAGTGGCATAGTTTAGATTCCACCAATTTAGGTCAGACAGCTAAGGGCCTCTGTCCACTATGCCACCTAACTGCCTCATTCATTATTTATGTTATTATTTATAGTCTTGCAATAAACAAAATCAAGCCCGAAGGAAGCTGCAGCTAAACGAAGGTAAATAAAGGAGTCGAACATATACGTAGGTATATATAGTTGAAGACATACAAAGGTATATAGGTGTGTGTATACTTATATGTGAGTACATATATTTCCGACCTCAGATACTTACTTATTAGCTGTGTGACTCTGGGCAAGTCACTTGATCCTGTTTGCCTCAGTTTCCTCATCTGAAAAATGATCTGGAGAAGGAAATGGCAAACACTCCAGTATCTTTGCCAAAAAAATCCCAAATGAGGTCATGAAGACCCAAAATGACTGAACAACAACAGTATCTCTCAAGGTAGTTGTGAAGAAAGCATTTGGTTAAACTCTCTATATAAGTGTGAGATTAGATTAGGTTATTATCCTGTACTGTCCTCTCCAGTGTCAACCACTCTGTGTGGACATAGGGACAGGGCCTCCCCCATGCTAATGCCTAGAGTGTTCTCTGGAGCACAGTTGATAACTCTTTGTTATGCTGTTGCTGCCAGGAAGTCTTTACTAATACTAAGGCAGGGGCCAGAAGCTTCTAATGGTAGTGAGATAAATAGCAGTTATCAGTTAAGGATATGGGGTCCAAGCCGAAAATTTAGAAAAGGGAAGCAAAATCGAGATCAGAAGCCGAGTCAGTACTAGGATCAAAAAGAGAGTGTATGTATGTGGGCAGGGGGTAAGTAAAGATCAACATGATCCAAGGTCAGGCTGCTGAACTAAATGTTAATCTATTAAAGAAGTCTGGGTCCTACAAAGAGCTTTCTCAATTTGCTGTATTCAATTTTCTGGGGATGCATCAATGCTCAAACCATTAGTGGCTGGTCCCACCTTGCAACTCTTTTTAAATTGGCCAGTAAAAGCATGGAAAAATACAGGCATGGCAGTAGGTTTCTGTGGAATAATACAGGTATGGCAGCAGGACAGCTCCTATTGCCACACCTGTATTATTCCACGGAAATAATCGTGTTTAAATGGCAGCTAACACAATTCCTTTAGTTGTTCTCTTCTTCCCATTCTCATTCTTTGAAGTTCAACCTAGCTTTCTCCTCAAAATTGGTTTCACTTTCCTTCTGAGGGTCCCTTTGGAAGATGTTGGGGGTGAGGGCGAGGAAGAGGGATACATACATTTATTTCCTCTGGGTTTCCATTTTGAATTTTCTTTGTTTTATGGATTGTCTAACAATGATGGGAAATTGGATTGACTTGTGAGTTTACTCACTCCATGCTTTTCCTTGGGGAAAAAATGGCTACTTAAAAAAAAATCCATAGTCTTTTGTTGATGATGTAACTCATAAATACTACAGTCTCTGGAGAATTAATGCTGAAGGTACCTCAAAGGGCAAGAGAGAAGTACATGATGAGTATGAGTAGGTTGTAGCATATAGTAAAGGAAAAACTGAACAGAGATAGTATAAAAATATCATCAAAGGGATGTATAAATGGAAAAGGAAGTGGGATGGTTGTGGAGCAAGAAGTAGGAATAAGCAATGAACAGATTGTGTATTCCCTTAGTATCTGTGTGGGGTACGGGGACCCCAAAAATCCCCTACCTAAGAAAAATCAAAAGTCAGAGGCATCTTGAAGAAGAAATAGGAAGCTTTTTTCTCTTCCTCCGCATGAAGAGGGTGGTTCTCTCCATGGCAGGGATCAAGGAGAGGAGGCGTGTAACAAAAGACAGAACAAGAATTTACACCCTAACGCAGTCAAGCCCCCTTTCCCCAGACCCCTTCACTCCCCAATCCTGGCTGTTGCTTCTCCCATTGGCTGGGAGGTGGGCTCTCAGTCTTGGCGTGAAATCTAACCCAGTGATAGATAACAAAGAAGCCCGCCACTATCTCCTGTTGGCTGGAGGGTGGGACAGGGGGCCAAGGTATTATCCATGTCTTCATTTGCCAGAGCAAGGGAGGGAAAAAGGTCACAAGCAAGGTGGAGGTCAAAAACTCCTAATAAAGGGCCTAATGCTTTTAAGGGGTGTGGTATACAAGGGTGGAGGTCTAAAACTCCTGAAAGGGGCCTAATGCTGGTGACAGCTAGGGAAGGGAGGAAGGGTCTTAGGTTGTGTAAACCCAGGACTCAGGTCTGTCTAGTCCTCCAAAAGTCTATCTCTGGTTTCCAGATAGTTTCTCTCCTTTCTCATTCTGAGGAGTCTTCACAGAGGGTGCAGAGAGTGTACCCCACTCATTATCCATGCAATGTCAAGAGATCTAGAGCAAAGTGAGCATGTTAGCTGGACTTCCTGCAGAGTATGTATGGGAAGATTTCTATGTCTTCCCGTAAAAAGACTAACATATGATGAGAAAGCATGGGTGGACTGTGAGTTTCATGGTTGGAAGGAGTAATCACATCGATGAAATCACAGGTCCGCTGAAATATCAAAGCACCTTGTTTTTGAAGAGTAGGATTCCTTCCTTCCTTCCCTCTTCATTTCTCTTTCTTTTTTCTAGATTTAATTGAAAGGACACTGGATTGAACCTGGGTCTCAGGTCTTAAACTTTGTGAGTGACAATGGGCAAATCACTACTTCCTTGAGCCTTAGTGTCTTTATCTATAAACTGGCTTTACTAATACACCACCTACCTCATATGACTTGAGAGGAACTCTTAAAATGCTATTTAAAGTGACTTAATATAATGATTCATACCCAAATATATTGAACATGATCCAGCTTATAAAGTGACATAATCTAGTAAGGAAGGTAGGACAAATAAAAAAATAACTAGAATATAAAATAAAATATGTTTTTGAGAGATGGAGAAGCAAAGTGCTACAAGTGTTCCAAGGAAGAAAAAGATCGGAGTAGGAAGTTCAAAGAAAGAAGACTTCACAGAAAAAGAAACTTTTCAGGTGAGCACTGAGGGATGGGTAAGATTTCAGTGAGGAGAAGTGAGAAGGAGACATTTCAGACACAGGATTTGAGTAAAGGCATGTTAAAGAGATCCAGTTAACATATTTGTTGGAATAGACAAATCCAAAACAACCACTTGGGACTAATGTAATTCACCTATAATCATGAAGTCCTTTAGAGATAATTTTAGTTTGTAATGAAAAGGACGACAAAGTAGGATATATCTGGGTGGTTTTGTTTTTTTTAATGTGTGCTTTTTTAGGTGTGTGAGGATAAGGTTTTGTTCATTTCTTTGGAACTGAAACCTACTTGACCTCACCAGTAAAAAATGGATATAGAAATTAAATGTACCGGGATCAACTTCCGTCTAAAATTGAAGGGAAAAAAACCACATTTCAACTCTCCTAGCTCATGTTCTTGTAATTTTAATACTATATTTTAGGTATACTTCATTTGCTATATCTTATTTGTTTCATTTTTTTCTGAGAAACAGACCTTAAGTAAAATTGGAATAGAGTTCAACAGGTTAGATCAAGTAAATTATAGGAAAGTCATGGATTTTAGAACAATGAACCTCTTGGATTCAATCTCACTTAGAAACTATTTTCTGCAGACATTTAAAAATAAAAATTTTTTGCCTTATTTTTTGCCTATTGCCTTAATCTAACTTTTGTGGCCAAAAAACTTCAATCCAGTGAATGAAATGAAAAAGGCATTTGATTTGGAAAAACTGTTCTTTTTACAATGAATTTTGCCCAAATGTAACATTGGGGAAAATGAACAGATTATTCAATTCTTGTCTCCACTTTCATGGAAAAAGTCTAACTGGAGGTTATTAAAAAAAAAAACAGCCCTATCTGCTTTTATATCCTTCTTTTCTTCCTCAGCATAAGCCAGCCTTTATAGCCCTTCAGGGCATATAGCAGGAAGAGCAACAAGTCCAAAGAACAATCACGGAGCCTGTTTACAATCTTGGCTTCCTATGTCGTTCATGGAGGCTGCTAAGTTCATTGCCCTGCCAATCCCTCTAAAACATTTTGGGAACACCCACTGTTTGCAAAAGACTGAACTTGGCACAAAAGAGAAGTAAGGAATAAAAGAATAGAAGACATTTTCCCCAAAATGTCTCACCAGAATAATGCTGGTGTCACTTAGTTATATTCTACACTGAAAAACTCTCTATATATCTTCTTATATGTATCCACATATTAAGAAGAATAGGGGGCTACACAGGCACTGTGGTTGGGAGATCCATCCTGCCCTATCGAAAAGTTAGAGGTGTGAGGGGGGAAGACATAGGAGAGAATAGATTGGGGGAGGGGAGATACACTGGGATGGCTGTTTTGGGGCGGTGGGTAGGGGAAAGATGGGGAGAAAATTTGTAACTCAAAATTTCGTGGAAATGAATGATGTAAACTAAAATAAAAAATAGAAAATTAAAAAAAAAAGAATTGGGGGAAAACACCATAAAACAACTGTAGACTGCTAAAATGCCTCTGTTCCCACCTTCTGTTTTTTGCAAATTGCTAATTCCAGGTCCGTTAAAAAAAAAAAACTTCTCTTAGAGTCCTGGCCTTGTTTTCCACACTTGGAAGCAATATGGTGCAGTGCAAAGAATACTGGGGATACTTTTGGCAAGATGGCTGACTGTCATGTCTTCATTTCCTCAAAACACTATGGAATGTTCCAGATGAAATAAAAGAATGACAACTGAAACAAAAAGTAAAGAAAATAAATTCTCATAAGGAAACCAACAGAAATAAGAAATATGGGAACAAAAAGAGGCTTTAACATAATGAATAACTACTATAGAGTAAAAGAATGAAAGGTGAAACCACCAGAAGAAAGGAATAAGGTTATAAAAACAACAACTAGACTTCCCCAGATGAGATGAGAACAGAAAGTCAATATTATATATGTACTAAGTGGCACTGAAATGAAACATTTAAAGGCAAACTTAACCAAAACTGTATTGAGACAAATTTTAAGATAATTATAGGTAACTTTACAGTGCCTCTTTAGGACCTTGAAAAATTGAACAGATAAATAAGAAGGAAATTATGGATCTCAACAGAATATTGTAAACACTGGATCTGATAGATCTATTTACTTTTTAATATGGGAATTTTAAAGAGTACACTTATTTTTCAGCACCATACAATACTTTTACAAAATCTGAGAACATGATAGGATATAGTGAACTCAGTGCAAAAATGCAGAAAAGCAGAACTACTACACATATCTTTTATAGTCCATTTCTTTTTAGTTCAGACTAATGATGTAATTGGTATAGGGAACTTCTTTTAATGCAGATTAATAACTGTTCTTTAACTTCTAGTCTTGGGAGAGTTGCCTGGGGCACTAAGAGCTTAAGTGGCTTGTCCAGGGACATTCAGTTAGTATGTTAACAGAAACTAAGGCTGACTTCCTCATCACTAAACTATGCTGCACCTCATTTTAGGCTATAATTTTTTTTTCTAGTTTTTGCTGATCTTTTAAAAATAGCACTTTATTTTTTCTAATTACTTGTAAAGATAATTATCAACATTCATTTTTTATGAGATCTTGAATTCCAAATTTTTCTCCCTCCCTCCCCCTCTTTCCTATGACAGCAAGCAATCTGATCTAGGTTATACATTTCCACATTATTAATTATGTGAAAGAAGAATCAGAACTAAAGGAAAAAAAATATGAGAAAGAAAAAACAGAAAACAAAAAAAAGTAAAAATAGCATGTTTCAGTCTGCATTCAGACCTCATAGTTCATTCTTTTTTTAGATGTGGATGGCATACTCCATCATGAGTTCTTTGGAATTGTCTTGGGTCATTGTATTGCTGAGAAGAGCCAAGTCTATCATAGTTGATCATCGCACAATGTCGCTGTTGTTGTTTATAAATGTTCTTGTGGTTCTACACACTTCACTCAGCATCAGTTCAGGCAAGTCAGACTATAATTCTTAAAAGTAATCAATAATTGAAAAATGTCTTTTGTTGGACAAAGACCTAAATGGAGACTAAATAACAAGAGCCTAAATATGAGCGGTTCAAAGAACAGATTCTAGAATCAATCAATAATTACATTAAAGAGAATGGTAACAGTGAGACGAAAGAAAAATTTATGGAGTACAGCTAAAACAGTTTAAAAATTTACATTACCAAAAGAGAAAAAGAGCATTAATGAATTAAGCATGCAATTTAAAACACTCTAGAAACCAAGATAAATTCAAAATAAACACAAAAAAGCAGAAATTTTGATCAAAGGAGAGACAAACAATATTGAAAAAATAACCTATCCAACTGTTAAACAAAACAAAGAGCCTTTAAAAAGCACCAAAATCAGTGTTATTAGCTAATCTAACAAAAAAAATATGAGGAAAACCAAGTTACTAAGATAAAAAAATGAGAAGTAGAAATTCATAACAAATAGAGGACATAAAGAAAATAAGAAATGGTCATACCCAATTATATGTCAACAAAACTGCAAACAAATAAAATTAGTGAATATCTACAAAAATACAAAAAATTCAAATGGACAAAATAGGAAACAGAGAATCTGAGTAGCCTGAACTCAGAGACGTTGAGCAAGCTGGAAAAAAATTTCTAATGAAAAAAAAATCTGATCCAGAGAAATTTACAAGGGAATTCTCAATGAGTACCTGAAGATCAGCACAATGTTTTGTACAAAAAGGAGCATCTGAAGAACTTTGCCCTGGATAGTGAATTCATCTCTTATTTAGAGGATATTGTATAGGACAGCCTTCTTCATGGCAATAATAGCTGATCTTTAGAGTATTCAGGGAGAACTAACACCTCTGCTTCTGTGAGGGCTGGCCAAGCCCTTTTCAGGGCTGCTCATCCGCCTTTGGTGTCCACTTGATTCACCCAATTCTCACTTGTGGCTCCAAGAAGCTGTATCATGTGTGGTAGCCACATCTCAGTAAACCATCTCAGTAGGCAGGCTAACTGCTGAGGGTAACAGAGAGGCCTCAAATCCATCAGCAAGTTGGGGGTCTCTACCCCAAGCATGTTAAGACTTCCCTAGCAGAATGGTCAGATAAGAACTATTTGTTCCAATAACCATGAAGGCAGTTAAAACAAGTGCTATGGATCACTTAGTGCTTGGTCATATATTGAAGACATCAAGGTCATTCACTGCATGTGGGCCATCACCACTTGTCTTGACTTTTGTCTGGACTTTGATCACTCTGGAAGAGACAGTAAGGCTGACAACTTTGTGCAGCTCTACCTCACTTAAATCAAATTCATACATGAGTCAAGACATCACTCTGTGATGTCATTGGTCCTCTTCAAAAACAAAGGACAAATAACAACCACCACAACAAGGGAATTCTAACGGCCATTTAAAGAACATAATCCTTATACTTTATAACAGAAATAGAGAAATCATCCTTCACAACTCCTTCAAGGAAAGAACTGTAGCCTTGACACCCAAATCTGAGAAGGATTAATATCCAAGCGTAGGCTGACGCCAGCTCGAATAGCTAAGGAGAGCCGATTGTTAAATTTTCATTGTGAGCATTTGCACCTCAGAAATCAGCAAATGCTACAAACCAGCACTTGATTATTTTTGTTGATTGCCTAGTCTTAAGAGAGTGATAGAGAAAATGTTAATAATGCATGGTAAGCTTAAGCGTATGTTGTGAGTATATTCCCTGCTCCCCCACTTTCAATCCCAAGAGCCACTGGTTAAATATTTACTGACACACAACAGCCGATTAATATTGATAGAAAATTGTATTTGGTTTGAACTTCTGATTTTATCTGTGTAGGGAGCTCTCTGGTGAGAGAACTCCCTCTACTAATGCATACTGGAAACTCATAGAGTTGCCAAGCACCTAAGTGACTTTCCAGAGTCATAAAGCTAGTACATATCAGAGACAGGCCAGATGCAATAATATTAAATAAAAATATTAGCAAATAAATAAAATATTAGCAAAAAAGCTACAATAATACATCTAAAATTATTCAATTAAGAACAACATGGATACATACACCAAGAATGTAAAGATGGTTTAACATTAGGAAAAAAATTTTTTGCATGGTAATCAATCATGGTAATGAAAAACATGATGATAGCATTAAATTCAGAAAATACTTTGACAAAGTACAACTCACTTGTGTCAAAAAATGTGAAATATATATACATATATATAAAAAAATTTTTAATATGATAAAAAGTATCTATTTAAACCCAAAAGTTAGCAGCATATGCAATGGGAAAACACTAGAACAGTACTTCTCAACCTTCCTAATGCTGCGACCCTTTAATACAGTTTCTCATGTTGTGATGACCTCCCCAACCATAAAATTATTTTTGTTGCTACTTCATAACTGTAATTTTGCTACTGTTATGAATTGTAATGTAAATATCTGATCTGCAGGATGTATTTTCATTGTTACAAATTGAACATAACCCACAGGTTGAGAACCGCTGCACTAGAAGCTTTCCTAATAAATACAGAAGTAAAGCAAGGATTATCCTTTTCCCTGATACTATTTAATAGAATTCAAGAAAAATTAGTAATAACATTAAGACAAGTGAATTAAATTAAAGGCATAAATATAGGCAAAGAGAGGGGGAAAGCTATATAATTGCTTGCTGATGACATGATGGTTGACTTAAGAAATCCTAGGAAATAAACAAAGAAACAAAATGAGACATTAATAGATTTACTGGATATTCAGCATTTCTGTATATTCTGTATATATTTAAAAGCTAGGAGGAAGAAATAGAATATGCCTGGTATATAGCAAGTGCTTAATAAATACTTGTTACACTTACTAGCCGTGTAACCATGGGCAAGTCATTTAACCCCAATTGCCCCTCCAAAAAAAAAAAACTTGTTTCCTTCTTTGTTAAATAACCTATTAAAAAACCAAAATGCAATAAATTTTGCTTTCAGTTCATTTCAACTACCTGGTTCTCTGATCAGTGAATATCACATAGGTATTACCTTGAATAGTCAGGATATGAGTTGAAATCTTTTCATTAATTTAGGTCACCTAATGACTCAAGAGCATGAGAAATTTTTGCTAACATTAACAGAATGAAAGGAAGAGACATTGCAAGGACTGAGAGACAACATAGTCTGCAGTGACAGAGGCCTATAAGTGGTATGGAATAGTGAATGCCAAATGGTGAGTGAAGCATGATTTCATGTCCACCTCCTTTTTCTCCTAATGAGGATTATTACTATTTATTACAATCAAACAAGCCTCATGTTAGGCACTTTCTACCATGTGATTCTGTTCCAGAGATTTATGTTCTCAATTCTCCTTCCTGGCACAAATAGCCAACAGAGCTCAGCTAAGTTCCTTTTCTCCAATTACTTTCTAACTACTCCCATGAGGCTATGTCCCAACCTACTTATAGCTCAAAATATTCTGGCAGTGCTCTATAGAATAGAATCCCCAGGAAGGGCTCTGGGGTAGAGGTGGGTGCAGGTTTATACTGAAAGCAAGCAACTCTGCAATTTAGCATTTGGGTGAACAGGAATTCCAGATAGGACAAATAAATTAGTTTGTGCTATAGTAAGGGGAAAATTTCACAACATTCTATCTTTAATTCAGAATTTGCAATGTTTCAGACATAAATTACTAACTCTTGTTAAGTAAAACAATACATCAAACATTTATTAATCATCTACCATGTACAAAGCACAGTGGGGGAAATACAAAGGTAATTAAGACATAGTGTTAGGAATTTGCCTGTTCAGCTATCATTGACAATATCATAAATTATCAACTTATATCCAGTTACCTTCTAGCTGGACGTAGGGGCATAACTTGTTTTCTCACTCTGCCCTAGCCAGACAGGCTCAGGTAAATGGGTCTTAAAGCAAGTCATATGACTGAATTGAAGAGATAGCATCTTGTTTATAATAAGGCAGGACACCCTCCTAACATTTAGAGTTTGGAATGCAAAAAGTACAGTGTTTCCTTCAAACCTCAATGGAGAGGAGCTTGGTGGAGCTAGGGGCCTCCAATATGTGAGCTGACTGGAATGGAAGTCATAAGCAGGGTTTTAGACTCATCTCTTGTTAAGTTGTCTTTCTCAAAATCTCTCCCCTTATCTTTTCCCTTCTCTCTCCTTGATTACTCAACCTCTCCCTCCAAGCAGAGGAGCATTATCCTGGGCATTCTAGGTTCCTTTGGGTTTTTTCCTGATGGACAGCAGCAGGCTTTGCCTTGGCTCTTCTCTCTCTGGTGGCTACTTGTAGAAAGCCTCTCTGGGCCTAGGATAGTTGGTCATCCACTTCCACCTCCTGTGGAGAAGAGGCCAGTCATCCCCACCAATAGTAAACCAACTGCCAAACACAGGGCAAGCAAGTCAACCAGCCTAGCTGAAGTATCTAAAGACCCTGAGGAAGAGAAAAGAGGCAAGATAAACAAGGCAAACCTAATTATTACCACTCATTGACCACGAGTTCCCCTCAGACCTTGATGGACACTGCCCAGAACCCTGAAACCAAGAATCATGGGAGTAACAGTGCTTCCATCTCAGTGGTCTCAGACATCATTCTGGGAAGATATAGCCCAGCAACTGTTCCTGCAGGTGCTACAGTCACAGATACTGAAGACCTACAAAGAAAAGTTCTTGCCACCAATATCGTTGGCTCTGTCAAAGAGTTCAAAATCAGAAACTTACATGATTTTGTCAGTGGAAATGACATTGAGGAAGAGGCATTAAGAGCTGCTTTGCCACTTCACCCTGAGGACCATAGGACTTTTCCATATGACTTGCTGCTGAAATCTTCCATTGTTGTCTCCTCTGTTGGAGTATGAGTTCTTTGAGAGAAGTGATTGTCTTGACTTATTTTTCTTTTTGTATCCCCATTGTTTAGCGCTTTGTACATAGCAAGACTTAATAAATGCTATGTTTATTCATTCTTCCTCATCACATTGTTCTTTCTTTAATTCACCATTATAGCTCTTTTTCCATTTATTTTATCTTTACTCTAAACTTAGCAAATATCAAATAAAATGAGTATTTCCATATATAATATGGAAGAGGAAAGGATTATACATGAAGTTCTAGATCTCTTACTATACAGGATTTTCTTTTCTTTAAGCATATAATACAGTCAACACATCACTGTATTCATTTGCTCTTTCTACTTTCACATATCTTGCTTCTGACCCATTTCTCTACTCACACAGTTTAAGCCTCCATCATCTCCTCCTAGATTATTGTAAATAAATCAACTCCTAATTGGTCTCCTTGCCTCAAGCCTTCTAATACCCTAATCTATCATATACGCTGTTGCCAAAATAATTTTCCTTAAGCATGAATCTGACCATGTAATTTCCCAAACTGACCTTTTCTCTATTCTTTACTCATGACACTCCATATTCTGTCTCTGCACCCTTGAATTGGCCAACCCCTCCCCTCCCCATGTCTAGAAAGCATTGCCTTCTTACCACCACCTCACAGAGATACTCTCTCTAAGAAGTTCAGATACCATCTCTTTCAAGAAGCTCTTCTCCATCCACCTCAGCAGACAAGCTAACTGTTGAGGATAACATACAAAACCATCAATGAGCTGGGGGTGTCAGCCCAAAGCATGTAAAGACTTTCCTATCAGACACTTGATACTTACAAGCTGTGTGACTTTGGGCAAGTCATTTAAGCCCAACTGCCTGGCCTTTCCCCCTTCAAAAAAAGAAAAGACTTCCCTAGCAGAATGGTCAGATAAGAACAATTTGTTCCAAAGGCCATGAAGGTGGCTGAAACAGGAACTGAATTCTTAAAGACTGGTCAGCGATTGAAGACACCAAGATCATCCCTTACTTTCTGGGCCATCACCAGTCATCCTAACTTTTGTCTTGCCACTGGACTTTGATAACTCTGGAAGAGAATGAGGCTGATGACATTGTGCAAAGGATCAACAACAACTTGTACTTTTAGCATCCAAGGGCACAGTGCTTGGAAAATAGCAAGAGATTAATAAATACTTGTTGACTGATTGAATATTCAACAGTACCAGTTCATTTATCTGAAGGAGGTTATAATACTGTCAACTGCTCTTTCCTTCAACACATTTCTAATGGCAGCAATATCCTAATCCTTCTCTCCATTCAGGTTAGGCCAGTTTTTCCTTCAAACATATAGAGACATTCATCAAGACTTGTTTGGCTCAGAGGAGGAAAAGCTCAGATTGTTGATGTCAACCTCTCATTGCCTGAGTACAAAGCAACCATAAGGAGTTTCAGGAACCCTTAGATTCAAGGCTGGTGAATCCTGATAGGAGCTTCACTCAGCTGAATCAACTCAAGGGGTTTTTATTGCCCATCCTTGCTAAATATCCTTTTCCTGCTTTAAGTATATCTCCTTTTGTTAACTATTGAATGACATGCCAGTGTCTCATTTTTTTCCAATATGAACCCTAAATTACCAAGGGAATGATTTGAGTCAGGCCTAGCCTAGAACACCGTCCTTATGGTTTTATAATTTGTTGAAGCAATGGGCATTTGTTGTTGGCAACAGGACAATTAAGCTCATATTTCACTGTAATAATTTAATGTATACATGGCAAGCCTTACTTCAAGGATCTGTGATTTCATCAGGATTACTATTCTTTCTACCAACAAAAACCAATCTTTCTACAACTTGATAGATGGCTGTGGGGTTGCTATAGTGAAAACAATCATTATTCTCCAGCTATTTTGGTAAAGTAAATAGCTTCTCTGGACTTGACTAAGATGACTATGGAACAACAGAGTACGATTAGGATAATACTGAAAGCCCTTTTAGCTTGGTAGAACCTGTCAGAACTTTTGCTCCATTTAATAGCCTATAGGAACCTATGGCTTACCCCTACATGATGGTTATACTTTGGAAGTGGATTTTAATAAAGGTAAATTGTGTCTCCTTCCCTCTCCCTTCTCCCCCCACAATGACTAAAATTATGTTATGAATATAGATATATATTTTCAGTCAGTCAACAAGCATTTATTGAGTACTTACTATGTGTCAGATACTGTGCTAAGCATTGGGGATTCAGAGAAAACAAAGCACAACAAACGAGAGTTCCTTCCCTCAGGGAGCTTATAATCTAGTGGGGGGATAACATATAGCCTAGTAAGTATATACAAGCTACATACAGAATAAATTGGAGATGATCAGCAGCTAGAAGGCAGCAGTATTAAGGAGAAATGGAATAGGCTTTTGTAAAATGTGGGATTTAACTTGAGATTTGAAGAAAATCAGGAGGATAAAATGAGGAGGGAAAGATTACCAGGCATGGGGTAGTAAAAACACCAGTGAAGCATTTGGCACCAGTGAAAATGCCCAGAGTTTGGGAGGCGGAGTCAAGATGGTAGTATAGAAACAGGAGAACTCTGTGAGCTCCCCCCATAACCACATCAAATATCTATAAAATACGACTCTAAACAAATTTTAGAGCTCCAGAACCCACAAAATGACAGAGAAACAAAGCTCCTGCTGAAGGCAGCCAGGCAGGTGGACAGGAAGGGTTCAGCACAGCAAGCTGGGAGCTGAGACCAGCACCACACGAACCCCCCCCCCCCCCCAGCTTTAGCCCCAGGGTGGCCAGGATGAGCCACAGCTGGAGCATTCAGGAGAGTGGATCACCAGCAGCTGTGGCAGTTTCCAGAATTATCAACCCAAAAGAGCCAAGGACAAAGTGAAAGGTCAGAGCTCCCAGATCTAGGAGCAAATATTACAAGCTGCCAAGGAGGAACAATTTGAATACTGTGGAAACATAATCAGGATAACCCAGGATCTAGCAGCTTCTACATTAAGGGATTGAAGGGCCTAGAATAGGATATTCTGGAGATCAAGGGAGCTAGGATTAAAACCAAGAACCACCTACCCCCAAAATTGAGTATAATGTTTCAGGGCAAAACATGGTCATTCAGTGAGGTGGAAGACTTTCGAGCATTCTTGCTGAAAAAACCAGAACTAAACAGAAAATTTGACATTCAAATACAAGAAGCATGAGAAGATAAATATGGAAAAGAAATCATTAAGGAACTTATCAAAGTTGAACTATTTACATGCCAACATGGAAAAATGATAATTGTAACTTATGAAGTTTTTCTCAGTATGAGGATAGTTGAATACATAGGTGTATGTATACATGTGTGTGTATATATATATATATATACATATATATGTATGTATGTATGTATGTATACGTATACATATGTCTATATAGGAGGGTATATATGCATATGAATACATATGTGAGTGTGTATATATGTGTGCATAGAGGGGAGAGACAGAATGGGGTTAATTATCTCATATAGAAGAGGCAAGGTAAAACTGTTACAATGGAGAAGAAGAACAGGAAGGCAAAAGGGAAAGGGTCAACCTTACTTTCATTGAATTTGGCTTAGGGAAGGAATGACATACTGTCTAAATTGGGTATCTTGCCATACAGGAGAGTAGAGGGGAAGGGGATGAGAGAGGGGATGATGGAGG
>CM053582.1:514818799-514837715 GCA_028627135.1 Pseudochirops cupreus
AAGGTGCTAGAGCAGTGGTTCTCAACCTTCCTAATGCTACGACCCTTTCATACAGTTCCTCATGTTGCAGTGACCCCCAACCATAAAATTATTTTTGTTGCTACTTCATAACTGTAATTTTGCTACTGTTATGAATCATAATGTAAATATCTGATATGGAGGATGTATTTTCATTGTTACAAATTGAACATAACCCACAGGTTGAGAACTGCTGTACTAGAGAATTCTAATGATTAATCAGAAGATTGATCTGGGAGTATGGAACTGTATTCTTAAGAAATATTTTTTTTAATTACGCTAAGTTCTTTTAAGATAGGCAGTAGTAGAGAACTGACCTTGAAATAAGAAAGATCTGGGTTTAAGCTTTATTGTATCCTTGAAGAGTCATTAATCTCTTTGAGGTCAAAGGCTGTTTTGTTTTGTTTTTGTTTTATTCAGCATCTAGCACCATGGTGCCTGGTACATAATAGATAATTAAAGCTTACTAAATGGAATGGAATTCTCAAACATTATGCATCATTGATGAATTGCTGATCTGTATTAACAAGAGTTTCCATGATGGGAGTTCCTTGCACAAGTGAAATCAAAGATCTGGATATCTACCCTCCCCATCTCCCAACCTCTGCCCCAAATCCCGATAGCATAAATAAGGAAGATTTATTCTTCTCTGGCCCATTTAGTGATGTGTTTCCTTGAACCGTTCTCTACTATAGGGATATATGGTGTCACAAAGGCCACTAGGTGTTGATGTAGTGGATAGAGTCAGGAAGATCCAACTTTAAATCCGTGCCCAAATACTTACCAGCTTAGCCAAGGACAAGTCACTCCACCTCAGTTTCCTCAACTATAAAATGAGGATAATAATAGAACTCACCTCACAGAGATGTTGTGAGGATCAAATGAGATAATATTTGTAAAGCACTTAGCACAGTGCCCAGCACACAGTAGGCCCTATAGAAATGTTAGCTATTTTTATTATTACTACAAAGATAGGAACACAATGCCTAGACATGGTAATTACCTCATGTTTGTTGCCTTGTTGCTTAGAGTAATGATGTCTACTTAATGGGGCACCCTTTCTTCCATACACTACTCGAAACACTGAAAAATACTTAGTTTCCAACCCCTTCCAACATAAAGGAGGGGGTATATGAGTAAACCAATCAATTCCTTCCACCCTACCTAAAATAAATAATGCAAAAGCAATGCTCTGCTTCCTTAACCAGACAAAAGCATTCCAACTCTGTGCGAAAAGGCTTTGATCATTTTAGAGACCTCTGATGATCCACTGGATGAACTAGAAAGAATGCTATAGCATTCTGAGAGGTGATCCGTGCTCAGTAACCTTTGTTGCCACTATTTTAGGGTGCCATGAACTGTGCTCACATAAGAGCAAATTGAACTGATAGATCTCTATAACTCAATTCCTCTTTATTGTCATTCATTCTTGCCTTTTTTCCCCTAGTTTTTATGAAGAGTTAGTCCTTCTCACCAGGGTCAACATCTCTACTTTGGCTCTTAATCTTGCCTTATCTTCTTTCCTCCCCTCTTACTTTATTCAAGAATTTTTCCCCTAGGAAATTCTTATTTCATTTATCTTCAATTTTTCCCTATCCACTGCCACTGGCTCCTTTTCTAACCACATATAAACACAGACAAAGTTCTCCCCCATTTTTACAAACTCTTTTCTTGACCCTGCCATCCCTTCTGTGCTTCTTTTCCATGTCCGAGTCGAACTCCTAAAAAAGAGTCATCTATACTTGCCTCATTTCCTCCCCTCTCACTAATTTTTCAGTCTTTTGTGGTCTGGCTTTTGATCATACCACTTGATTGACATCACTCTTTCCCAGTTGTCCACTGATCTCTCAATGGCTAAATCTTTTTTCTCAGGCTTCGTTCTACTTTACCTCACAAATGCCTGGGTCACTGGCAGCCACTCTAGATATCATGAACATGCTCTCTCCACTGCTGGCTTCCATAGTATGATAGTATGACTTTATTTTCCTGCTCTTCTACCAATCTGACAGCTTCTTCTTGGTTTCTTTTCTTTCTTTTTTTGGCTCATCACCCCACTAAATGGTTCTTTCCTGAAGATTTTTCTCTCTGTATACCCTCTCCTTTGGTGCATTCATCAAGTCCTTTGGGTTCAATTATCTCTATACAGGTGACTTCCAAATTTATATATAAAACACTAAATTCTCTCATGAATTCTAGTCTCTCATTAGCAATTGCTTTCTAGACAATTCCAACTGGATCTCCTACAAACATCTCAAACTTAACATGTCCGAAGGAAACAAATTTTCCCCAACTCATACCTTTTTCAAACTTCCTGATTGCTATTGAGGATACTACCATCTTGCCAGGGACTGAGGGACCCAGGAGTTTCCCCAATCTCTCAGACTCATAAGTTGCCTCCAGGTCTGGAAACATCTATCTCAGGTCACTTACGCATAGGCAAAGAAATTCAAAAGAAATCCAAAGCAGAAGAGGCAGCCATGGCCTTGAGGTCTTGATTCTGATTTACCAAGGTAAGTACCTGCTTTGGTGGCTGTGGTGTCACCATTCTGTGGCTGGGGGTGGGATGTGTTGTGCACCCTTTCCCCTCTTCACAGGAAGAGTCAGAGAGAGGTAGTTCTAAGCCCCGCTTCAAAATAGTGACAAAAGGAGTGGGGAGGAAAGGAGTGTCTCTTTTTAAACTCATGAAGTACCAGCCTTCCTATCCCATCCGGAAGTGATAGGAAACAGACTAAAGGACCACTCTAAGTTTGCAGCCATCCCAAATCTTTCATTGCCAAGCCAGAATACATGTGGTCCGCTAGAGATGACCAAGGGTACTGCAGATCAGGGAGGGTTCCCGTTTGCCCACATTTTCATTATCTTCCCTATCATTTAACCTTGTTGCCTGCTTTCCAAACAATTTCATTTAGTAATCCTTGTATTTTTGTTTTTTTATAGCGTCCTCAGACAAGAGAAAGAGTAGCATATAAAATTTTGCCAAGGACTGAACTATTTAATCCTTCTTCAGCAGTTTAGGCAGCTTCAACATCTGCCCAGTAGCTTGGCAATTAGTTTAACATTCAACAAGGATTAATAAATGAGTAGATTGCGCCTGTGTTGGCCATTCTGTTTCCGAACTAATGGTTTGTTTATAAATGGGTTAACTGATGGCTGGTTTGTTGAGTCTGGCAATGTGCCAGTCTGTTTAGCTATAGTACAGGCTATAGGAGGCGTTCAGCATTCCAGCTGGCTGTAACAGAACACCCAAATGGGAGAACCCCTACATTTTGTAAATTGGTGTGGCGGGCAACAATGTCACTTTGCAACTTAAGTCATGAATTCCTAAAGTTGAGAAGAACTTAATTTGTTAGGAAAATTTGTATTTTAGAACATACGTACTTTATATTTAAAGTGAATTCTGCACAGGATTTAGTGGAACCGTTTTTGTTTTTAACTGTGCAGAGTACTCTTATAAGCAAAGATGCCCAACCAAGTTTATTGAAACAGAATTTTTCCATGGAAATTGTACAATATTTCCAGTTCACAGGCTCTTTATCTAACAGTCTTTCTTCCTACAGATAATTATTGGCAGAAGTACACTCTGTCAAGTTTGTGTGCTGTATTTCTGAAAAAGTCTTGAATTGAACCATTGTTTCCCCCTGAGATAGCCTGCATTTTTCACTGAACAGAGAGCAGGGTGTAAAAAGGCACCTTGTGTACAATTGTTGGCAAGGTTTGGAAGTGAATTAAAATCTCCAGAAAGTCTGGGCAGTGCTGTTCTGAGTAGCACTGAGCTCTTTGGAAGCACAGTTAGCTCAGACATTCCAATGCTGTGAGGCAGCACTAGGGACACAGTTCGACTCTACAGTCTAATATAGAGAGAGCAAGAACGAACATGGATCTGGACCAACAATTTTATGAAGATCTGGTAAAGTCTCCCTAGTCTTGTGATCCAGTAATACTCTTATATTGCATTTTATATACATGTGTAGCTATATACACACACATACATGTATGTGTGCATGTTACATTACCTATAATATCTATCATATTATATATTATACACATATATATGTTCTCTGTAGAGTTAAGACAGGATTCTCTCTCTGAGTTACTAATGGTGAAAATCACTCTTTCAGAGAACTGAAGATTGAACTTCTCATAATAAAAACGGTGCCACTAAATTTTTAAGGGAACACAAGGTTAAAGCACATACATTTCCATTTTCTTCTTTTTCACCTTCTTTCTTTTACTATGAACTCACTTAGGCCAGGGAGCAGGAAGGATGTTTATTCTTTTCAAGCCAAGAGAGTTAATAAAAAGGCATAACAGAAAAATGGCATTTTTGCGTGAATATGAATATCACACATCCTTTTCCTACAGTCTTTCGCACACAGGAGACGCTTAATAACTCTTTCTTAAATTGAATCATTTAGAGTCAGAGAAGCCTCAGATCCTAAACTAATATTTATTTTGGTTACTCAACCTTCCATATGGTTTAGGTGCAGGGAGGCTGGAAGAGAATCTCTCATTTCTTCAATTTCAGGATTCTATTAAACAGCATCCTCAGAGTATCAGCCATTTAGGGACAGAACTTTCTAAAAGCTTCTGGAAGATGAAAATAAAGTGTTAATTTCCTAACTGGTAGAGAATTATAGGAAATGTTATCAAACAAACTTTTAAGTCACTGAGGGAGAGCTACGGAGTTTTTAGGCTCTACTGGTATACTTATGTCAAAAAACAAAAAACCAGGAGAAAGGTCCCCAGCACATTGAGTAGACTCTTTTTGGATAACTCCTAGAAGGACATGGATAGAAAACTGCAGAGGATGGGCAGCAGGCATGGATGGCTTACAATCTGCCTTGCCTTGGGAATATACACAGGTAACATCAGAGAACCGTAGGAATAGGGAAATGCCTGTTCACTGGCTAGTAAAGTAAGATCTGGCAGAGAGGACAAACCGGAAGACTAAGTAACATAATCAGAATGATGCTAGGCAAAATTTTAAAGTAGGCAAAGTTAGTTAATCTTAAGTGACTGGTTCCTTATCCTTTTGGTCACAGCAGATCTTGAACTGGGCTTGGGGTCAGGACTGAGTTAAAATCCTGCCTCAGACTAGACATGTGACCTTGGGCAAGTCACTTTCCCTTATGGCCTCAGTTTCCTCATCCATAAAATGAGGGGGTGTGTGTGTGTGTGTGTATGTTCTCTATTACCTCTAAGGTTCCGTCTAGTTCTTATTTATGATCCTAGAATCCAAAGACATCCTAGGAAAGTCTAGGGCGTCCTAGGATTTTTGGACCCTAGTGTTTAAAAGTTTTTCTCAAACTCCATTTTACAAAATCTGTTCTCAGGAAAGTATTTTAGACCCATTAATAATCAGGAATGAAAGACAATAAGGTCAAGCTACTTGGATCTCTGAATTGGGGAGCTTCAGTGGTCATTAGGCTGGTTGGGGCGCTCCTGGAATAGGAAGAGCAAGTCGGGTTTTGCTCCGCTTTGGCATCAGAGGCACCGGGTTCGAATCCAGATCCTGCCGCTTCCCAGGCTGGGTCTCCTTCCTCTTCTAGAAAACGAGACGGGTGAGGTTCTCCACTAAGTGATGCCCACAGATCACTGCCCTCAGCCCCCCAACCATCCCGCAAGGTTTCTCCCGCAGAGGAGCCTGGGGGTGGGCGGCCCTGGGAGGCACGTGGGGCCGGGGGCCCTCAAGGATACTGGGCTGAAGATTGCGAGCTAACCGGGCTGCGGGGAGGGGGCCCTCGGAGGAGGGGTAAGCCCGGGCGGGCAGGAAGGGGAGAGGGGGTTTCCCCGCGGGGGTCCCTCCAGGGAGGGGGAAGGGCCGGAGCTCAGAGGCAAGGCCGCGGCGGGCCGGGGTCGCGGCGCCCCCCGCTGCCCCCGGGGCCCCTCGGCTCGCTCCGCCCGGGGCGGGCCCTCCGCCCGCCAGCCCGCCCGCTCGCCCCCGGGGCGGCCGCTGCTGAGTTCTGGGAAATCCCAGCCCCAGGGCGGGGGCCGCCTCGAGCTGCCGCCAGCGCCTCGGCCGCTCCCCCGGAGCCGACCGGACCGGACTGCCCGGCGGCCGAGGCTGCAGCGGAGGCGAGAAGGAGAAGGAAGAGGAGGAGGAGAAGGAGGAGACCCTCGAGGAGCCCCCTCCCCGCCCCCAGGCAAGTGGAGGAGCGCGTGGGCGGGAAGGCAGGGGGCCCGCTGGAGGCTGGGGCGGGCAGGTAGCTCCCGAGGGGAGAGAAAGCGCGGACCGGAATCCACGGAACCGGACTGGACCGAGGCGGCTCCGGCGGCGCCGGCGACCAGTCCGGCCCGGCCCGGGGCTGCTCCGCTCCTGGTCCCTGCGGCGCGGCCCGGGCGGGGAGGAGAGGAGAGGAAAGGGGCCCACCCACCCCCCGCGGGCACACCCGGGGGCATCTCCGCCCGAGAAGGCAACGTCCCGAGACACTCGGGGGCCGCGCGCGTCAGCCCCCGCCCCATGCCACACTCACGCACACTCACGCACACACACACACTGCAGGCGACCGCAAACAAGCCAGCGAAACTTCGGTGCCACTCACGCACTCTGAGCACACGCAAACACATACTCCAGGAGACCACAAAGAAGCCAGAGAAACTTCGGTGCCGCACACTCACACTAACTCACACACACACACACACACACACACTGCAGGCGATCATAGAGAAACTTGGGTGCCACACACTCGCGCGCGTGCACACTCACACACACACTCAGCACACACTTCTAACGACCACGAACAAGCCTGCGAAACTTAGGTACCACATACACACACACAGAGATAATCTGGGGAACAGCGAACTCACCGGCGAAACTTAGGTGCACATACACAACACACACACACACACACTCAGCACACACACGCTCACGTTCACACTCCCCTCCCCCACCCCCGGCATCGCTGGCCTCAGGCTGCAGGACAACGATCCATCCATCTATCGAACCCGCGCGACGGTTCGTTCCCGCTGGGGTCCCTGGCGAGGGGGGTCCGGCTCCATCCCATGGGAGGGATAGAAGCTGGGAGGTCCTGGTTCTTTACCAGATCCGTAGGTGCCAACCGTTACTTACGAGTGTGTTTGGAGGGGGCTGGGTCAGCACGTGTGAAGTGGAGAAGTTTGAGCTCAGCGGGAGATGATCCAGGTAATTCAGGACCACCCTGCCCCTCCACTCGCGGGGCTTGAAATCTCTGAGGTAACCCCAAGTGGGTGTGGGTGCTTTCTTTGTGAATGACACAACTGTCTACTCTCAGTCCTTGATTTCTTTTTCTGTGTGAGATTGGTCTATTGGAGGAAAGAAATAGACAAGGTTGGTGAAGACTGTGCCACTTTGAGTATTTCAAGGAAAAGCTCTGGGGGAGGAGGGAAGGCAAGTTCCTGGAGAACTTTACTTACATCAGGTCCAAGGAAATATAATGTTGGGTGGCTAAAAGACTGGCTGAAGGATCTTCCCCCATCTTTGAAGTTCTTTGGTATTATACCTACCTATATACACACAAACACATATATTTGTATATGTGTACTATGTATATATGTATACATATATACATATATATACACTCACATTTCCATTTCTGAGGTAATTCTCAATGTGATATCTGTAGCTAGGATTAAATTCAAAGTGTAAAAAAATAAGTGTGTCCACCCCCTCCCCAATAAAATAAGGATTGTCAAATATTTGGTTTAACAGGAGGTGAAGAGATAGTATGATGAATGTTGGCAGAGTGGGAGGTTCGGAAAGAACTTCCAGAATCCATTTGAAATAGGATTATTTTAAGAGCAACAGTGATTTTAAAATGATTTTTCAGTAACACATTGAGCATGAGAATCTCCCTTCTGTTTTATCTGGATGTTCCATTGCCAGTTTTCTGAAAGCTGTACCCCAACTGACCCTTGGAAGAGTTGGATAGCCTGCACCAAAGAGCCTTGGTGACTTCCTTAATGTCAAGAGGTGTGTTGAGTTCCTAAGTATCCTAAGACATTGTAAAACTTCGGTCCTGAAAGGAACGTACTATGCAGGTCATGGCCATAGCCTACCAGAGCTAACAGATGTCTTGCTGTAACAGTCTTATCCTGGGTATAGGATCATGCTATCATTTTTGTTTTTTTTAAAGAGACTTTGATTTTGTAGTGCACTAGCTTTAGAGAAAGAAAAAAATATGGTCAGAATTATTCAAAGAAATCCATATATACTAGTAGAACTGCCAAGTTCATCCATTTACTGTCCCAAAGACAAATTCTCCTTTAAAAACTAGAGACTTGCTAAAGTTCATCAGTCTTGGCATCTATGCCATGGGGCCATGAAATAGGCGAGACCGTACTAGAATGAAGCCCTTCCAGTACTTCTGGGAACTCCTTGGAAGGAATCTGAGATAAGTGGGTTGGCTTTTCCTTGTGCTATGAGTTATTGGTGTGAAAATCTTGTATTTACTTGAATTACTTTCTTTCAAAATCCAAAGTGAGCATGAAATTTATATTCTAAAAAGCACTTAAAAATAAATAAAAACCAAATGTACAATGATATTGTAGAATAATTAAAAAAAAGATTGTTCCTTTGGAGGAATGTATGGAAGTAAAGGGAACATTTCCCCGTGTACAGAAAAGAGGAGCAATATTCAGAGTTAGTTCTGTTATACGTATAGACTGTCAGTCCTTCAATTACAAACAAGCCATACTAAAAACCTGTCATAGCTTCTACCCTATCTCTGGCTTTTCTGTGCCTACCTTCTCCCATGCCTGCCAGAATTCTCCCTGCTCCTGTTTTAGGAGCAGTTCAATGAAAGCAGGAGTTGCTTAGGGAAGCTGACCCACAAGGGCCAAAAACTTTGGGCGAAGCTTACTTGCCTAAATGGTGGACTCCCTGTCCCCATGGATACTGTCTATAATTTTTTTTACTTGATATTGTTATCTTGCTTGAAAATTCAATAATAGGTTTTGATAATTCATCTATGCAGGTAATCTTAGGTTATAGGCAGGGCTTTCAGTCATTCACACACTGGTATGAATTAATTCAATGAGATTACTTCCTAACACCTACCGTTGCAGAAACTGAGAGGTTGATAATTTTAGTGTATGGAGAACTTTGGGGGATTGGGTAGAATCGTTGAAATGCCACAGTGGGGAATTTAGGGCAACAGGAAAGCTAATCCTAGCCCTCTGAAGAGGTATGAAAATATAGATGAGGACTAAAGTTCTATAATCAAATGTTGTAAATATCTATCTATCTATCTATCTATCTATCTATCTATCTATCTATCTATCTATCTATATATATACATATGCAATTCCTATTATTAGTATTAACTTCATCCAACTGGAACTTGAAATACACAGGCACTGTGGTTGGGAGATCCATCCTGCCCTGCTGAAAAGTGACATAGGAGAGAACAGACTGGGGGAGGGGGGAACACACTGGGATGGCTGTTTTGGGGTGGTGGGTAGGGGAAAAATGGGGAGAAAACATGTCACTCAAAATCTTGTGGAAATGAATGATGCAAACTAAAATAAAATTAAAAAAAAAAAAGAAAATATGGATAAGGAGGTGCCAAAAACAGACTACCTATTTCAGAATTTTTCATAAGGTCAAACAAACTCAGCAAAGGGGAAAGAGAAGGTTCATTGTCCTCTGTTTAGTCAGGAGACTGTGTCCTGGTGCTGGTTCTGTCTTTAATTAGAGCTGTGTCCTTAGGAAAGTAATTGTAGCCTCTTCTGCCTCAAGTTTCCTCCTCAATTAAAGGAGTGAGTGGGATCTTTAAGGTCTGTTTCAGTCCTGAGAGTCTGTCTTCCTCCTTCTTGTATCATATGTGTATAGATCATAGGACCCAGAATTCAGTCTAGTACTATTAATAATATAATTCAGTTGCAGTGTGAACTATCCTGGTAACCCTCCAGCATTTATAACATTAATATAGGAAAAAATGTTCTTAGTTTTAAACAACTTACTTAAAGATTTTTTGGAACTTTTTGGGAAGTCGGGTGGTGCCTGTAGATAGATGCTTTTTAAAAAATGAGACTTTTGAGTTCATCTGGGTAGGGAACTGAATGTCTGCTATCAAGGCAGATTTGCATCTTTTCTGTATAGTATTATTCTGGGACAGTGAGAGGTTAAGTGACTTTACCAGAGGTCACGATATGTCTCTGAGGCGGGACTTGCCTTAGAGGCCAGCACTTTATCCACTATGCTATCTATATTGCCTCTCTATGTAGACAGTGCAAAGAATAATGGCTTTTAAGTGTATCTTATAGAACAAATTACAGTTATTTTGACTTATATTTCTTTATACAATTTCAGCTTTAGATATTTTAAAGAAAAGTATGGGTAGGTTCCTTAAAGGTAGTTATGGAATGAGTTAAGTATTTTTACATATCAGTGCTTAGTGATTAGTTTTTCATTCAGTTTTTTACTTTGGCAACTCTATTTTTATCCCATTTCTCTATATACCTTCAGAGATGGGGATGGGAATTATCTCAGCTCTGGTAAGTTATTACGAAAATCACAGAATACTATTGGGACTCCAGGATATTAGTGGGTTACCCTCTAGAAGAACATCGGGATCACAGAGGCGATAGCAGTAATGGGCTTAATTTACTTTCTTTTACATTATATTCCAAACCTGCACCTTGGGAGAATCACAAGGTTTTCCTGGGACACGAAAACAAGGATTAGGGATATATTGCTTCCACCGTTTGTTTGTTTTTTTGTCGTTGGAACCTAAATCATCCTATGTCTACATACATATGTATATGTGTGTGTATCATAAAAAGGTATATAGATTATTTTGGGGGATCCATTTGACAGAATACATTTTTCAGATACACATTAACATTCCATCATGAACTAAAATGATTATTCTAGGGCTTGACCCTGAAGAATAATTATTGGCACTCAGAGGAAAGAAGGTACATGTTGGGTGTGAGTTAGGATGTAACATTTTACCATTGAATTAATTGTGCGTTGAGAATGGTATAAAAGAGAGATTTGTGATGGGGAAAGGAGGTAGGCTGGTTATGAAATGAGAGCAAGGTATAACTGATAGCTTGTGTGAACCATCAAATTAAGAGATTTAGAGGAAGGGTCCCGGCACTTCTCATGGGCTACCCATAGTGTATTTACTGGAAGACTTTGACAAGTGTTGCACAGGACAACAAAATGTGAATGAGTTGTAATCTACTTTGTTGCAGTACTCACATCAGTGAGATGACAGATGGTTGAAATTTTGAAGTATCAGGACCTGAGATGGAGGGGGAGGAGGAAGAATTTGAAATGCTTTCCCTTCACCAGTTCTGATCATGCTCCTTCAAGTTGCCATTTTAGGTTTTGGGAAGGTAAAGGAGAAGTAAAGAAAGCTTATTTCTATTATGTCTGGAGTAGAATTTACAACCATTGAAAAGAACATTAGAACATGATTATGTTCAGAATTGTTTTCAAAAACAAGATGTGAGAAGCCTGGTAAGATTTTGTTACCTCTGAACATATCTGAGTTCCTCAGACTGAGACTGAACTGGGTGTAGAAGGAATGTCTGCCCTGGCCTCACTTACAGTTTCCACCCCTGTTCCCTGCAATAGCCTCATTCTCTCACCACATGTTCTTGGCCCTAATTCCATTTTGGCTTCACTTTTTCACCTCTATTTCTTTAGCGGCTTTGATGCACTCTTTGCTATCTACTCAAGTGTCTTTGCGCTTTCCCTGTTGGTCACTTTCTTCTGAATCCAAAGCTAGAGTAAATTGGAGATCCACGATGTGGAGTTGTGCTGTTGTTTTGCTTTTGGATGTTGATTTTGTAGTTTTGTTACTGTTGTCTTGCGCAAGAACATAATTTTAGAGTAATTTTGGTTTGAAGTTCTGAGATTTGGAATGTCTTGATATCTTTTCAGTGTTATGGATTAAATTCGACCTCTACCAATAATGGACAATTGACTTAGACCAAATATGTGCAAAGAAATAAAAACAATTTCACATTATAAAATTCTGCAGGAAGATGGTAAGGGAGAGTCTTTTATTAGTTTTACACATGAACTTTGTTTTGAATTTTTTTCCTAGATGAAATCTGCAGCTATAATAACATGGTAGGTACTTTGTGAATACTTGAAATGTGTAAGATTTAAGTGCTTTGTGAATGAAATAGGTGATATTTCTCAAATATCATGAATTCGAATTATTAGAATAAGATTTGCACCTCTAACGTGTAAAATTTTCTTAACACAGTAGTTGGCATAAAGCAAGTGCCCAATAATTAGTGGAAAATAAGTTACATTAAAATATTTTATAGTAATTTGATTCCATGCTTCCTTAATATCCACTGAGATGAATCATTTCTCATATGATGTAAATGAAAAGTTGAATAGTTCATTTCTGCCCAGTAGCATTTGGGATCATCATCTAGTTTTAAATTGAAACTGAGGTTAATTTTATGCTTTCAGTTTGTGAATCTTTCTATTATGTGCAGCTAATATAGAGAAACCACAGTATTCAGAATTAAGGAAATGGCAGAGTTAGATGGCACCTCTTTCTGGATTACTTAATTTTAAACTCAGAGTATATGATATCAAGGACTTTGGAAAATCCCAGGGAGTAGAAAAATTGAGTGTGAAAATTAATATCCAACTATTTATTATGAGCATTAGGAATTGAACAAAGCAAAACACGCTTCAGTATGGCAGCATATTATGGCTTGCAACAATATAAACTATGTTGTTGGGGCAGTTCCAAGCTACTATTTCTACTGTAACAGGTAATTTCCAAAATAAGTATTGAAACCATATTGTTATTATGAATATAATGATGGCAGTTCAGTTGATCATAATTTCTTCTAATCATTTCAAAGAACTTCAGACATCGGTTAATAGTGATATTGGGTCTTTTAAATGTTTTGTGTCCCTATTTCTCACCAAAGAGCTTGTCATATAATGAAATACAGTTCAGCAAGTACTTAGTAAACTATTGCTGTTTGATAAGGAGTTAGTACTATGAAAACCAAAACGTGCATGACTTCATTCTATTGGGGGAAAACAATTGTACACATGTAAGTAAATATAAAATATATATAAAGGAAATATAAAACAATTTCACATTATTAAATGTTTCATAGAGATAGTAAGGGGTTTATTTTAATAGCTTTATACATTAACTTGTGTGTTTTTTTTGTAGATGATAGTTGCAACTAAATTAAAATAGGAGATGTTCAGTAAACTTTTGACATAAGATTTGACATTCATGTATGAAATTAGTGATATTTTTTCGAATGCAGTGTGAATTTTGATTTTGACTTGCTCCTAAAGATTTTGTAAGATGTGGTGAAATTTCAGCTACTACTGGCAGCTACTTTGTTCCTGAGTGATCCTGGTTTATTATACTTCCATTCTTTTTTATCAAGGATATGACAGATTGAAAATTCATAGTGGTAGTTAATGGTGAAGCCATTGGCAGGAAGTGAAGGAAGGAGTTGTAAAAGAAATAATTATGCCCGGAAAAGAAAAAGTAAAGAGCTTCATGCAAATGCCTTGGAAAATAATTTTAAAATAACAAAGTAAAAACATTTAACCAATATAACATAACACTATTGTAATATACAATATAACTTGATATGATGTTAGCAAAGTAACAATGTAATTTAATATGATAATATAAAATATATTTGCCTGACTTTATTGTAGTATATTAATTAAAGTATAGTATAAATATATTAGCATATTAAATATATGTTTAGAGCACACTGACTAAAAATCTTATTTTGAAAGTAGATAGTGCTTGACTATAATAAAGCTGGGGACTGGCTGACAACAGGTGATGTGTATGTTGTTCAGAAGCTGACAGGCTCAGATCAGATGAGTTACAGAGGGATAAAAAGAGACGACTCACATTTCCAGCTATAGAATTATTAGCAATCCAGCATATTTTTATAGAATAGGCTAGACCAAGTTAAGAAGTGAGGAGTGCACCATACCCAGTTTTTAAGAGAGACTGTAGTCTATTTAAAAAAATGTATATGTAATCCAAAATATATTTTCATAATGCCTGTTTTTATGTAGTCTGTTTACTCATGAATGTGTGCTGTTTCATAGAATCATAGAATTTCAGAGCAGGAAAGAAGATGTCAGAGATCATTTAGTCTGACACTCGGAAAATGAGACCTACAAGAGATAAGGGACTTGGCCCAGCTCACATGCCTGTAAAGGACCAGAATTGGAATCCACATGTCCTGACTGTGCACCATTGCCCAGTCTCCTGCATACTTTGAACAGTTAATTAAGAATTGTTAGTATAAAGGAAGGAAGAAGTAATACAAATCATCTAGGATAGTAGGATAGTCACAAAATCTTTTGTATTTGGTTTTGGAATATAACATTTTTCATTTTGTTTAGGAGCTGTCAGCAAATGGGTGGCATATTTCAACATAGATCCTCTGGAATGGTAGACGGTCACTGCATGGATTAATTTGTCTCACCGCTGTTATTACTGTTGATGAAATTGTCTGTTGTTTCTGGGATTAGTTCTTCAACCTGCCCATTCTTTAGGATTAATTTATTTAGTCTCCAATTTGTTTCTTCAGTTTTCTTTTTTATTAAATATATTTCTTATTCTGATCTACAAAAAATATATTTAATATTTTTACTTTTCTACATTTGTGAGCTTTTTGTAAAGGTGGTATTTAATCTGAGGAAGATGCATACTCATTTCTTTTCACCAGAAATCTATCATAACTGACTTTTTAAAAATTCTGTTGAGATCTTTAAGTCTTTTTTTTTTTGGTTGGATGTGCCTAGACTAAAAAGGGGGTACACACTATTAAAGCTTTACTATCTGTCTTCCCCTGTAACTCATTTAGTTTTTCTTTGAGGTATTTAGATGCTATGCTATTAAGTGAATGTTTTTAATATTGTTGTTAATTCTTTGTCTATGATTCCTTTAAACAAAATGTAGTTTCACAGTTTATCTCTTTTAATCTAGAGTAGTTTTGCTGGTACATTATCAAAGATCATGATTACTACTTCTGCTTTTTAAAGTTTAACTAAAGCATAATAGATTTTGCTCCAGCCTCTTATTTTAGTACCATATGAAACTTTATGTTTAAAGTGTTTTTTGTTTGTTTTTTATAAGCAACATATGTTGGATTCTGCTTTCTAATCTGTTTTCTCATCTCTATTTTACTCTACTCATCTCATGGATCTGTTCATCCCATTGATATATTCAGTAATTATTGCTAATAGTGGTTTTTCCAGTCAATCAGTAAACATTTATTAACTACCTTCTATTTGCCAGGCACCGTTCTAAGTGCTGGGAATACAAAGAAATGTAATAGATAGCACTTGCTTTTAAGGAGCTCACAGTCTACTGGTGGAGACCACATGAAAACCACTAGGAACAAACACAGTGTTCACATGATGAGTGAGAAATAATCAATGAGGAGTAAAAGGAAAGGCACTAGAATGAAGGGGGATCTGGCAAGGCTTTTTGTGGAGGGTAGGATTTTATCTTGGACTTAAGGAAGTTGGGAGGCAGAGATGGTAAGGGAGAGCTTTCCAAGCATGAGGGACATCCAGTGACAATGCTTTAGAGTGGTGAGATGCTATCTTTTTTGAGGAACAGCAGGGAAGCCAGTGTCAGTTCATGGGCACACAGTGGTTAACATGTAAGAAATCTTGGATGATGAAGGTTACGGGGAGCCAGTGGAGTTTATGGGGAGGGCAGGGTGACATCATCAGACCTATACTTCAGGAAGATCTCTTTGACAGCTGGGTGGATGATAGACTGGAATAAGAAGAGACAGGGCAAAGAAACTAACCAGTAGGCTATCCCAGTAGTCCAGATGTAAGGCACAGGGCCTGTGCTTGTTTGTCCTTCGTACTTGAAAAGTACCAGTGACATCACAAAGTTGGGGGCAAGGTACAGTGTATTTGACCGTGCTTGATCAGTCTAGTGCAAGCTTGGAAGGCTCTACCACAAGTCAAGCACAAAGAGTCTGAATATTTGAGATGGAGATGTTTCTAGATTTGTGTATCTCACGTTTCCTTTGCTCATAGAGCACAGCACCTTCTTTGAGGCAAGTACGTTATGCTGGATGGTCCTGTGTCAGCATCTCCCATGTCTCACAATTGATATTGAAGTTCTTCGGAGAGACCTTGAGAGTATCCGTGTACCCGTTCTTCTGACCTCTGCATGAGCTCTTGCCTTGTGTGAGTTCTCTATAAAATAGTTTACCTAAAAATGTAAATCCGTGTTTGGCATTCTGACTGTGAGGCCAACCTAGCCCATCAGAGTTGTGCTATCTGCGGTAGAGTTTGAATGGTTGGCAGTTGAGAACGAGAGAGGACCTCGGTGTCTGGTACCTTATCTTGCCAGATAATCTTCAGAATCTTCCTCAGACAAGTGGAAGTGGTTCTGTACTGGAGTGGTGGCAGTTTTGGAGGAGGGAAGGGGGTATACGCATGAGGTACCAAAGAAGGTAAAATTCTTTCATCGTTTTCTCTTATAATTTTCTTCTATCTGTTTTCCATCATCCCTTCTTCATAAAGAATAGGGTGGTGAGAGAGGAGTGTTCTCAGCACCGTTCTCTGCTTCAGCTCTCCTTTCCCTCTTCTCCGTCTCTAGCTCAGGATCCTTTTAGTTTTAACCCTTCTTTGAGATTCACCCTCTTTATACTACCTTCTCTCTATTCTGTTTCCCTATTAACTGAAATGAGTTCCTGCGCCCAGCTGTTTGTGTGGCCTCTTTCCTCCTTTTACCAGTTCAGATGAGAGCGAGATTGGTGCTGCCTGTTCTCTGCACCCCATCCTCCGTGTTTGTTTAGTCTTCTGTTTGCAGGCCCCAATCACGGGAGATAGTTTTCCTTACCCTTTTTTCTCTTTTCCCTCCCCTCTGTAGTATATTCACTTTCCCTCCCTTTGCTGTCTTCTTTGGAGATCATCAGAACACAGCAAAAGGCCTTGTGTTTTATCTAATTCTCTCTGCGACCCCTGGTGTTACTAAGGTTTTGAGGAGACACTTGTATTGTTTCCTCTCACTGGAATGGAAACGCTTCCTTCTTGTTTAATTCCTTATGATTACTCATTCATGTTTGCTTTTATGTTTTTGTTGACTCTTGATCAGAGTTTCTGTTTAGCTCTGGTTTTTTCATCAGAAATGCTTGGAAGTCTTCTTTCTTTAGATGCCCATCTTCCACCTCTCCCCCCCCCCCCCCCCGTAGAATTATACCGAGTTTTGCTGGGTGAGTTATTTTTGGTTGCAAGCCTGTATTTTTTGCCTTTAGTAATAGTATATTCTCTCTACTCCTTTATGTTGTTGGCTGCTAAATCTTGTGTGATCCTGACTGTGACTTTTCAGTACTGGAATTCCCTCTTTCTGTCAGCTTATAGTATTTTTCTCTCTTCTTCTTTGATTTAGAAGCTCTAGACTTTGGCTGTGATGTTCTCAGGAGTTTTCATTCTGGTAGTTCTTTCAGGAGGTGACTTGTTGAGTCTTTTGGCTCTTACTTTGCCCGTTGGTTCTAAGAGATCTGGGCAGTTTTATGAGTTTGTGAATCATAATATGGAGACTCTTTGATCTGTGTTCCAGGTCATTGGCTTTCTCTGTTTGAGAATTCTTATGTTTTCATTTTAAAAAAAATTTGTGTTAATGTTTCTTGATGTCTCATGGAGTCATTGACTTTGATCCATTCTAATTTTCAAAGAGTTATTATTTGGGAAAGGGAATCCTTGTGCTAAGTTGTTAACTTTTTTCTAAGTCTTTCCTCCATAGCTCTTTTTCAATTCTTTCCTCTCATTTTTTTTATAAAAACCTTCTTAAACTCTTTTAAAAAACTTCGTTTCTACAGAAATTTTAGTTCAAGGAAAAAATATGTGTGTGTGTGTGTGTGTGTGTGTGTGCGCGCGCACACGTATGTGTATATGTGTATAAGGCTTTGCTCATACAGGTTTTGGAGTCATTATTTTCTACTAGGGTTGTGTTTTTGGCATCCCTATCATCACAAAATTGATCACTGTTGAGATTCTCTTTTTGTTTACTCATACAACCTTAATTTCTGACTTTGGACTTTGTATTAGGGCCTGGCTCTGAACACTTCTGGAAGGAATGTCTAGGCATCATTTGGTCAATTTTGTTTTCTTTGGGTTCATGCTCTTATTTCCTTTGGGTATTGATTTCCCTATTCTTCAAGGATCATAGGAACAGCATAGGCTGGGATCTTATAAGCCTTCAGTGTACCTAGAGGATCTGATCTAGAGTAAAGTATGATTTCTGCCCCTCTTGGTCTGAACTTTGTAAGCCACTGACCTGGGCTTGTATTTGAGCAGCATGACTATGGGCTTACCCCTCATTGGAGTTCTAGCAGATTACTGTTGGAACTATTGTCAGCTAGCTAGAAATCTCTGAGGGGTCAGAATGATAGAAGTACTGTTTCTCCCTTAGTTAAAGCTCCCTGCTCTGGTTATTCAGTTGTAGATTTCATTGTGGACTGGGGGCTGGATTTGAGTGCCTCATCTGTTCCTAGGGTCAGAGACATATACATAGCTCTTGTGTGCCTCTGTGCCTGTTCTTTGTGCATTACACAGCCTCGGGACTATGACCACTCTGTGCTATGGTCTGCCACACCCAGTTTCAGGACGTTCCCTTAGCCTACAGTAGATTTGCCACTTAGCTTGGGGAACATGAAGGGTAGAGCTGCAAGTTGGTACCTGTTTCTGCTCCCTGCATAGCATCAGGTCCCTATGTGTTGGGGATGATGGAAATGATGGAAATGATTCATTGGGATTTTTTTTCCCTTGGATTTTACAGTCAGAACTCAGTCTGTGTTTTCTAGGTTTCTGTGGAGTAATTCTGAGGTGGGAACTAGGATGTTCTGCTTCTTCCTACTTTGTCCCCTTTGCCAGTACCTAACTTTTCTTTTCAATAGGCTAATACTATTT
>CM053582.1:514838215-514871781 GCA_028627135.1 Pseudochirops cupreus
TGTGATGATGTTAGGCCTATTAAGGGCAGGAGGTCTCCAAACTCCTTAAGGTCTTTTAAGGGCAGCACAATGTATACTGTTTCCAACAAAGACTCGTTATAATCACAGATGAGACTCAAAGGCACTTGAATAAGTGAAACAAAGAGCTAAGTACTGCTTTGCTTGCCATTGCAATAACTGAAACAAGGAGCAAAGTACCACTTTTCTTGCCATTACAGTCAGTTGATAAAAGTTTTCTTATACTTCTCTATTCATCAAATGCAATAACTGTTGTTAAGCATTTTGCAAATTTTTAAAGTACTTTATAAATGCTATTATTATTAATATCCTATTCATAATTTTTACAGCACAGAAATATTAAGTTATATTCATATACCACAACTCATTTATCCATTTACCAATTGATGGGCATCTTTTATTTCCATTTTTTTTGCTACTACAAAAAGTATTGCTGTAAATAGTTTAGTGTATATTGGAGGGGCCTTTCTTCTTATAATTGACCTCCTTAGGTTATATGCCTGGCAGTGGTATCTAGTATGTATTGAAAAGTATGGATGTTTTAGTAGCTTTGTAAGCATAATTCCAAAATGCTTTCCAGAATGGTTGGGGCAGTTCATACTTCATCAACAATGTGTTAATGTGCTTGTTTTTTCACTACTTCCAGAGACTTCTTAAAGAGGGGAAGGCTTTTTTTCTCCTAAACATTTTTAAACTTATCTGGCCTCCACTGAAAATGTATTCAACATGGTCTCTGGTCTTTTCTTCATACTTCTCTTTGACTAGAGTTCTCACAATCCCCTTCTTCCATGTGCCACAATAATTTCCTGACTTATACCTTTCTCATATTATTATCTCAGCCTGGAACAACATCTTTCACATTCAACCTAATCTCCGTATACTCCATAAAGAAAGAGGGACTTTACGAAGAGAGGTCGAAGTAATGATGGAGTACATTTCAGGCATGTGGTATAGGTAGTACAGAGACAAAAGATGAATGTCAGATATGAAGAAGAGAGAGAAGGCCAGTTTGGTTGGATGACTGATACCACCTTAACTCAAAGCCTCATCATCTCTCTCACCAAGGTGATTGCAAGAACCTTTTAATTGTCATCTCGCCACATTTTTCTCTGTTGCAATGTAGTCTATATACTGCTGCTAAATTTACTTTTTTCTTAATCACAAATCTGACCAAATGACCGCCCTACTCAGTCAACTCCAGTAGTTTCTTCTTACCTCTAGGATAAAATATAAACTCCATTTATTGTTTAAAGCGCTTCACAATTTGATCCTAACTTGTCTTTTGAGTCTCATTGGACCATATGCTCCCTCCCACACTCAGTCATTCAACTAAACTGGCCTTCTCTCTCTTCTTCATATGTGATGGTTCATCTTTTGTCTCTGTTTTTGTACTATCTCACATACCTGAAATGCGCTCTATCATTACCCCTACCTTACTTCATAAAGTCCCTCTTTCTTTAAGATGCAGCTTATGTACCATCTCTTGCATGAAGCCTTTCCTCATCCCCTCTACCATTTTTCTCCCTAGAAACTACTCCTTATATTTAGCTACTCAGTATATCTTTGTACTTATTCACTTCATTTTTATGGTGTATGAATATGTATAATACATATGCATATACATATACATACGTATGTATGTATGTACATATTGTCTCTCCCACTTGAAAGAATGCTCCTTCTGGGGACAGCTAGGTGATGCAGTGAATAGAGCACTGGCCCTTGAGTCAGGAGGACCTGAGTTCAAATTTGTCCTCAGACACTTAACACTTACTAGCCGTGTAACCTTGGGCAAGTCACTTAACTCCAATTGCCCTGCCTTCCCCCATCCAAAAAAAAAAAAGCAAGAATGCTCCTTCTGAGCGGGAATTGTATCTTCATTTCTACTAGTATCCTTAGGACCTAGCACATACCAAGCACTTCATGAAAGCCTATTTTTAAATTTTTGTTTTATTTCCAGTTCTGAAATCTCCTTCCCTCCCCCGCCACATTGAGAAAGCACAAAAAAAGCATGTAAACATGAATAATCAAGCAAAACGGATTTCCTCATTTTTGATACTCTACACTTCCTTAGCTCTCCCCTCTGGAGGGCTAAGGCATTAAAGTCTTCTCCAAAGACTTCCTTGATAGAGGACTCACAACCTTCCTAGTAACTCTGTTTTCCATCAGCTGCTCTGCTTGACTTCAACTCCAGGGAAATAACATTCCCCCTCAGTCCCCATTTTCAGCTTTCTTTTGTGTGTTGGCTTCCCCATTAGATTGTATCATTCTTGAGGGGAGGAACTGTCTTTTTCTATGACTTGTATGCCCAGTGCTTACCACAGTGCCTAGTACATAGTAGCCCTTAATAAATATGAATCGAATTGATCAATTTAAAAATCCATGGGTTCAACTATTAGGAGTTATAATTGGCCAGTGCATCAAACCTGCATTAGCTTAGTGAATTCTCTTACATTTCAATTCCAAGGACATTTGTCCTTCTAGTCTAAAAATAAATTGTAGCTTGATGCACATAGTCTTTACTAAACAGAATAGTTTTACTTACTATGACTAGTGTATTTTATTCTTCAGAACTGCTAGCTGGTCACATGGAATGGAATTGTTTCAGCAACAATTTTCAAGCCTCTTTGTGCATATGGGTTCTGACATTCAACTTTCAGAGTCAAAAAAGGTTGTAAATAACCTTGTAATTAATTATCCTGGATGCCTGAAACATCCATTTTAATATTCTCTATTTTATTGTCTCTTGTTTACCTCAGGGTTCTCCTGAAGATCAAATGAGATTGTGTATATAAAATGCTTTGTAATCATTAAAGTGATACATAATTGTTAACTTTTGTTATTCTTTCATACACGGTAAACACTTTATAAATGTTTATTTTACTGGATTAATTTATCTCTGCAGGTCCTATCTTTTAATTTTCTATCCATTAAGTGATCAGATTCAGTGATCATAATAACTGGCACTTGGTATTAAGCACTTAATAAGTGCTTGTTCACTGACTGGTCAGAGAATAAGGTTCTGTATTAATGATTTTAGTTATCAAGAAAAAATTGAAATAACCTTCTATTCACTCTTTGTATTCTTTTCCCCCTCAAAGTGCTAAACATTCTATGAGTACCTTCACACGTATATTTTTTTTAATGTAATAATCTAAATGGTTGAATTACAACCCTTCTACCCCTCTTATCTCACCCCAATGTTGATTTGTTATCAGTGTCTTCCTTAATTCCTTATCATTATTTAGGTCAGGGTCAGGTAAAATCCCTATGATACCCATACTTTAGGTGGCTTGAAGTGACTTAGAGAGAGACTAACTCCTAGGTTGAAGATGGTTATTATGGATGACTGGTAATTTATGTCCACAGTTAGATCTTTGGCCTTCTAATGTGAGAAAATTCAACCTATTTGCCAAAACTCCAAGAAACAAGACCAGCAATGATGGTGGAGCAGTAGGAAGCAGTAGAGGCCACCTCTTTCCTACAACTACTCTAATAAAGATTGAGGAAGAGCACTTAACTAAGTAGTGATGGAGAAATCCAAGGAAAAGCCACAGTGTACCATAGATGGGATTGAAGTGTTTTTTTGTCCTGACCCTGAACAAGGACAAGAGCAGGCGTTCAGCCAGTAGGCCCTGACCAGGGGGTAGACCTTACTTTACTGGAATAAATTTAGCCCAAGGGCAGTCAGTCAGTAAACATTGTTAAGTTCCTACTATGAGCCAGGCCCTGTGCTAAGCACAAATCAGGAATGGGCTGGCATATTTGTTATTTTGATGTTGGAGCAGGATCATGGATTCAGCCCAGGGGTGCAGTCCTGCCCCTCTGACCCAAGAGCTTTATCATGGCATGGGTGACCAAAGAAAGGGCTAAGGCCAGCAGGCAACTTTCACTTTGAACCTGCAGATCTTTCCATTTAGCTGATTGGGTCTAGAGTTAGTAACTGTCCTCTGAAACTGTATCTAGAAATAAACTGCTATTGTATTGCCCAGATACAAAGCAGTGTCTGGAGCATATAAAACAGACCGAGAATGCATAAATCAGATTGCACCCTAGCTGAGACTAGTTAGGGCCCACTAAAGGTTTGCAGCAACCTGGCCCAACCTGTGCCTGAGATTTTTGAAGAACACAACACTTAATATGAGGAGAATGCAGTAAAAGGACCTCAGATACAGATCACGATCATACAAAGGCTTTAATATTCCCTCCAGAAGTGCCCAGAGCTTATCCTTAACACAGAGATCCAAATAAGGAAGTAAGACTGGAAGAATGAGTAAACCAAGTCTCCAAGAGACAATTCTTATTTACTAATATTTTGGAAAAAATGCAATTTCCTAGAACAGAGATTCTTAACTTGGCATCTGTATACTTCTTTTAAAAAAATATTTTAATAACTATTTCAGGGTAATTGGGTTCTTTTGAAATCTTGTATGTTTTATGCATTTAAAAACATTATTCTCAAAAAGGGCCCACAGGTATCACCACATCACCAAAGGTGTTCATGACAAAAATTAAAAGCCCTTGCCCTAAATTTAAAAAAAAATTAAATGTATCCAAAAATTATTGTATGGATCTGTTACCACCTACTTTGATATTAAAAGAATGAGCTTTTGTGAAGTTTTCCCCTTATTTTTAATAGAAGAAAAACCTTAACTTCTTACTTTGAAAAATAGAAAGTGTTTAGATTTTATTTTAATCAGTGCAGTTTCATGAGAACAACCTTGTCTTGTGTACTTTAAAGATATAGGCACTAAAGATATTTATAGAATTTTTTCAAAATAACCAACTGATTTGCCCACAGTCACATAGCTAGTAAGGATAGGTTGCTGTTCCTAAAGCCAGGGAAACGTGTTATTGAAGTCCAGCTTCTGACACATACTGGCTGTCTGACCCTGAGCAAATCAACTGACCTCTCAGTTACTCTGTGCAGTTGTCCAGGAGTCTAAAACTCAGCTTCAGAAGTTTTTCTCATCTGAGTTCCTTATTAGTGAAATCATATTCCCAACCCTAGCTACAAAGCTAATAAATGGACAAGAATAGATTAGAATACAGATCTTTACCTACTCTAGTATTCTTTCACCCTATTTCTCATATAACTCAACAAATACTTAAAAAGTGCCCTTTGTGTGCAAGGTCCTGAAGATTCAAAGACAAAAATTTACAGTGTGGCATATGAGACAGAAACAAATAAGCCTAACAATTATGGAGGGTAGAAATATGAGGGAAGCAAAAGAGAGATCCAGATACAATTCCTGGACAATCAAAGAAGACTTTATATGGGAGCAGGAGGATGTAGGCTCCAGTCTGTAGACCACATTTCATACCCCGGATATCTTGCTCTCTTCTCTTTAGCTGCTGCCTCTGGACCAACCCCTATCCTGGGGCCCTCTTGGCCTAACTGTTGAGTCAGCCAACAAACTTGCACCGTGTAGAATTCACCCCAGACTTTGTCACCTTGGAGGTTTTTAAAATTTTTGTTCCCTCTGGCCTTCCCTGAGTAGTCAGTTTTCAAATCTTGTTGACTCTCCACTATACAGGGTGTTCTAAAAATCTTAGTGCAGTTCTAAGCTTTGTTGTTATTGCCGGTCTTTTGTTTCCATCCTGTCTTCATGGTTCCATTTGGGGTTCTCTTGGCAAAGACACTGGAGTGATTTACCATTTCCTTCCCCAGCTCACTTTACAGATGAGGAAACTGAGGCAAACAGGGTTGACTAACTTGCCCAGGACTTAATAGCCATTAAATATCTTTGGGGTGTGGGGTGGGGAGAGGATGGTAAGAGAGATCAAAAGGTCAGGAATGTTTTTGCTGACTAACCAGTCAGGACAGCAAAGCCCCAAGGTAGTGGATAGTCCAGAGAGGTCAGTAACAGGGCAGATGGCAAAGGGGTATATAAAGTACAGTCTGGCAAATGCAACTTACTTTACTCACCCATATGATACCTTCTTTGATTGTCCAAGATAAAATTATTAAGCTATTAAAACTGCACCAAGACTTATAGGACATCCTTTGTATCTTGTATATATCCCCCTCTTTCCACTCACATGACTACTACCGTAATTAATGCCTTTTTGAACTCTGTTTAGTAATTTAAGCATTTCCTATGTGCCAAGCATTGTGCTAAGCATTGGGAATATAAGGAAAAGGGGAAAAATATCTGGTATTCCTGAAAATTTACCAATAGAGGATTGTAATACCTCAATGAACATCTATGAATATAAGGTCCATACCACAAAATGATGAAGTAAATTATGTTGTCTAATATCTAGCATTCTGATAACCTTTTAGAACATTTTTCTCCCTTTATACTCATTTTTACATTGCAACATATCTGAAAAGGAGTCTGAAAACAGTCTGCTTTAAGTTTTTCCTCAAGTTATTTTTGGACATTGCTTTGTTCATCTATTAACAGTTCAAAGCTGTGGTGACCTTGGAAGCCTCAAAGTGAGAAAATCTAAAGAAAAAATATTCATTCCAGAACTTTCTGAATTGAGTGTTACAGTATATTCTGGAAGAAAAACTGAAAGAAAAAAGGGTTTTGTGGTTTTTGGCACTGTAAGACATGACTAATGTGCCTTCAATTTTCTTACTTTGGTAGCAAAACTTTTTTCTAAATGACCTGAAGTTTTAACATTTGTTAAAAAGGCTTTGTTTTTGCTTGTCATGTCTTCTCTTATCTCAGGTATTTAGGTTAGAACTTTTTAGAATGCAATAATTTTGACAAATATCTAACAACTGTTTATTGGGTAAAAATGCAGGACATTTTGAAATGAGAACAGGCCGAAGATTGACTTGTTTCACTAATATACAGTATGGGTTTTCTAAATTTTAAACACTGATTATAGTAAAATACATAATATATGTTCAAACAATTTTATAAACTTATCATCTTTATCCCTGTTTATTCACAGGGACAGCAAAGAGGTTATATATCAATCTGAGGCATTCATTATTGCAACCAATATCCTTGACATCATAGTGAATTTAGGAAGAAGGGTGGTTTTGTGGGGAAAGATGATAAATTTCATGTTGAATTTGAGAGGCGTGCGGAATATCTAGGTGGAGGGGTCCAGTAGATAGTAATATGGGGCTGGGGCTAAGAAAGGAGTCTAGAGATAGATATTTAGATGTGAACATCATCTGCCTAAGATGGTAATTGAAGCCATGGGAGCTAACGAGGTCACTAAGTGTTTAGATAGAGAAAAAAGTGCCAAGGACAGAATTTCAGGATATACCCAAAGAGAGGTAGCAGATCAGTGATAATGATCCAGCAAAAGAAATCAAGCAATATTGGGCACAGAATTACGAGGAAAACCAGAAAAGAGCAATATTATAAAAACTTAGGGAAGAGAAAGTACCTAAGAGGAGAGGGTGATCGGTAGTGTCAAATTCTGTAGAAAGATCAGTGACGACAATTGAGTTAGCATTTAAAAGATCATTGGAGAAACAGAGCCAAAACGTCAAGTGGCAAGAAATACCATCCCCACCAGCCTCCGACTCTTCTTTTTTTTTTAAAAAAAATATTTTCTTTTCTTCCAATTATATGTAAAAAGAATTTTTAATATTTTTTTAAAAAAATTATCGAATTCCAAATTCTTGCCCTCTTTCATTTCCCTCCCCCCTCATTGAGAAGTCAAGAAATTTTATGTAGGTAACACAAGTGCATTCATGTAAAATATATTTCCATATTAGTCATGTTGTGAAAGGATACCTATACTCACCCCCCAAAAAACAAAAGAAGATAGTTTTTTAAAACTATGCTTTGATCTGCACTTAGACTCCATTAGTTCTTCCTCTGGAGGTGTATAGCATTGTCATAGTGAATCTTTTGGAACTGTCTTAGATCATCATATTGCTGAGAAGAGCAAAGTCATTCACAGTTGATCATCATACATTAATGTTGTTACTATGTATAATGTTCTCCTAGTTCTGCTTACTTCACTTTGCATCAATTCATGTAAGTCTTTCCAGGTTTTCCTGAAATCATCCTGCTTGTCATTTCTTATAGGACAATAATATTCCATTACATTCATATATTACAACTTGTTCAGCCTTTCTCCAGTCCATGAGCATCCCCTCAATTTCTGTTTCTTAGCCACTACAGAATGAACTGCTATAAGTAATTTTGTGCAAATAAGTCCTTTCCCTACTTTTTAAAAATACAGATACAGGATACAGACCTAGTAATGGTATTACTGGATCAAAGGGTACGCACAGTTTGAAAGCTCTTTGGCTCCTGTGCTTTTTATCATGTTTTCAGTGATGTTGTCAGATAATCTTCAACGAGGATGAAAATGGCATCAAGCTTAACTACCACACTGATGGTAAATTATCCTTGAAAAGGCTACAGACCAAGACTAGAAGTAGAGGGAGAGTTGGTGTGTGTTTTTTTGTTTGCAGATGATTATGCACTCAGTGCTGCCTCTGAGGCTGAGATGCAACAAAGCATGGATCAGTTCACTGCTGCTTGTGCTAATTTTTGCCTAACAATTAACAGCAAGAAAATAACTATAACCTTTTATTGAATGTAATTTTTATTGTATTTATGATATGAAAAGCTTGCATTTAATATTTCTTCTTTTGGTCAGTTTTTGTGTAGATGCCATGTACCACTGAGAAAAAGTTATATTTCTGTTCTCATTTAGTTTTTCCTGAGGGTTGTCGTATCTAACTTTTCTAAAATTCTGTTCATCTCCCTAACTTCTTGTTTATTTTTTGGTTAGATTTATCTAGTTCCTAGAGGGGAAAGTTGAGGTCCCTGACTAGTGTAGTTTCACTGTCTTATTTCCTCCTGTAACTCATTTTGCTTCTCTTTTAAGAATTTGAGTAGTATATCATTTGGTATATTTATGTTTAGTACTGATATTACTTCATTGTCTATGGTACCTTTTAGCAAAATGTCATTTCCCTGCTCATTCCTTTTAATTAGATCTGTTTTTGTTTTTTTATCTGAGGTTATGATTGCTTTCCCTGCTTTTTATTTTTTTTACTTCAATTTTTTACTTTCTAGTAGGGCAAGATGGATTTCTATACCTCAGTGCTTGTATATCTTATTTCTTAGTTGTATGTAAAAGACAAAATTTTTTTAGCATTTGTTTTTAAAATTTTGATTTCTAGATTCTTTCCCTTTTCCCCTCCTCACACACTTCCACTGGGAAGACAAGTAATTCAATATAGGTTGTACATGTGTAGTTAGCAAAACATTTCCATAGTAGTTATATTGTGAAAGGCTAACTGTATTTTCCTCTATCCTATCCCGCCCCCCACTTATTCTGTTTTCTATTTTGACCCTCTCCCTTTTCAAAAGTGTTTGCTTCTAACTACCCTCTCCCCCAATCTGCCCTCCCTTCTATTATCCCTCCTCTTATTCCCTTCCCCCCTGTTTTCCTGTAGGGTAAGATACCCAATTGAGTGTGTATGTTATTCCCTTCTTAAGCCCAATTCAGTGAGAGTAAGGTTGACCCATTCCCTTTCACCTTCCTGCTCTTTCCCTCCATTGTAACAGTTTTCTCTTGCCTCTTTTATATGGGATAATTTACCCTATTCTATCTCTCCCTTTCTCCTCCCAATATATTGCTCTCTCACCTCTTAATTTTATTTTTTAGATATCATCCCTTCCTATTCAGCTGATCCTGTGCCCTCTGTCTATGTATACATGTACACACATACATATTTATACACACATACTCCCTCCTATACATATATATATATGTATATATACATACATATTTCCTTCAACTGTCTTCATACTGAGAAAAGTCTCATCAATTACAATTATCATTTTTCCATGTAGGAATGTAAATAGTTGAACTTTAATAAGTACTTGTGATTTCTTTTTCCTGTTTACCTTCTCATGCTTCTCTTGCTTCTTGTATTTGAAAGTCAAATTTTCTGTTCAGCTCTGGTTTTATCATTAAGAATACTTGAAAGTCCTCTATTTCATTGAATGATCATATTTTGCCCTGAAGTATTATACTCAGTTTTGCTGGGTAGGTGATCCGTGGTTTTAATCCTAGCTCCTTTGACCTCTGGAATATCATATTCCAAGCCCTTCAGTCCCTTAATGTAGAAGCTGCTAGATTTTGTGTTTCCACAATCCTCAAATTGTTTCTTCCTGGCTGCTTGTAATATTTCTCCTTGATCTGGGAACTCTGGAATTTGGCTATAATATTCCTAGGAGTTTTTCTTTTTGGAATCTTTTTCAAGAGGTGATAAGTGAATTCTTTCAATTTCTGTTTTGCCCCTCTGGTTCTAAAATATCAGGGCAGTTTTCCTTGAGAATTTCTTGAAGGATGATTTCTAGGTCCTTTTTTTGATCATGGCTTTCCCATAGTCCAATAATTTTTAAGTTGTCTCTCCTGGATCTATTTTCCAGGTCAGTGGTTTATCCAGTGAGATATTTCACATTGCCTTCTATTTTTTCATTTGTTTGGATCTGTTTGATAGTATCTTGATTTCTCATAAAGTCATTAGCTTCCATTTACTCCAGTCTAAGTTTGAAGGAATTATTCTCTTCAGCAAGTTTTAGAAATTCCTTTTCCATCTGGCCAATTTGACTTTTTGAGGCATTTTTCTCCTCATTGGCTTTTTGGGCCTCTTTCGCTATTTGGGTTAGTCAATTTTTTAAGGTGTTATCTTTTTTCAGTCAGGTTGTTAACTCACTTTTCATGATTTTTTTGCATCATTCTCATTTTTTTCCCAATTTTTCCTCCACTTCTCTTACTTGATTTTCAGAATCCTTCTTGAGCTCCTCCATGACCTGTAATCAGTTCATATTTTTCTTGGAAGCTTTTGGTGCAGGAGTTCTGACTTTGTTTTCTTCTGGTTCCATGTTTTGATCCTTTTTGTCCCAGAAAAAAGATTCTGTGGTCAGATAGCCCTTTGTTTGTTCATCTTGCCAGCCAGTTACTTGACTTTTGAGCCATGATAGAACTCTGCTTCCAGAGTGGAGAGAGCTATGTCCCAAATTGCTGGGGTTTTTGCAGTTGTCAGTACTATTAGGAAGGCACCCTCTCCACAGTATCACAAGCTCTGGCACAGTGGTGTTCTTCACCCCAGGACCACCACCCAAGACCACGATCCAGATCCAGGCAGGTCAAAGCAAGAGCAATTAGCCTCCGAGTGGTTGCTTGGTCCCCCTATGATCAGCAGGCCAGGAGCTCTGGAGGGAGCCACATGGCAGCAGCTGTAGCTGCCACACCTCCGCCACCTCTTGCACCAGTGGCAGGGTCTGGACCATGCTCTTTCGTCACCCAGTTCCAACAGAGTTCCCTACTGACCTTTTACTTTCTCTGTGGTGTTTATGTGTTGAGAAGTCTGGAAACTGCCACAGCTGCTGGTGATTCATTCTCCTGAAGTCTGCTCTGGCTGGTCTGGGCCGCTGCTTGGGGCCACCCTGGCTCTGGGTCTGAGTGGCTCATGTGGGACTGTGCTTGGCTCCCTTCCTGGAGGCTTGCCAGGCTGGCTTCAGCTGGAGATGTGTTCCTCTCTGTCACTTTGTGGGTTCTGTAGCTCTAAAATTTGTTTAGAATCATTTTTTACAGGTATTGGAGGTGGTTAGATCAGAGGCTCACGTAAGTTCCTGCTTTTACTCTGCCATCTTGGCTCCGCCTCTCTTCTTCTACTCTTTTCCTCCTCAAAAGTGTTTTGTTTCTGACCACTGCCTCCTCGAATCTACTTTCCCTTACGTCACAGCCCTCTTTCTCTTATCCCTTTTCCCCCAACTTCCCTGTAGGTTAAGATAGATTTCTGTACCCAGCTGGCTGTGTATGTTGTTCCCTCTTTGAGCCAATTCTGATGAAAGTAAGGATCAGATGTTGCTGTCCCTGACCATCTTCCCCCCACTGTAAAAGCTCTTTCAGGCCTCTTTTATGTGAGGTAATTTACCCCATTCTGTTACTCCCTTATCCCCTTTCCCAGTGCATCCCTCTTTCTTATCCCTTCATTTTTTGAGATCGTCTCAACATAACCAGCTTATACCCTTGCCTCCTAACTGCCCAAATAATGATGACATTCTGAGGAGCTGCGTGTGTCATCTTCCCACGTAGGGATGTATACAGTTTAACCTTATTGAATTCTTTCTGATTTTTCTTTCTTGTTTACCTTTTTATGCTTCTCTTGAGTCTATGTTTGAAAGTCACATTTTCTGTTCAGCCCTGATATTTTCATCAGGAATACTTGAAAGTCCTTAATTTGATTGAATGCCCATTTTTCCCACTGAAGGATTATGCCCACTTTTGCTGAGTAAGTGATTCTTGGTTGTAATACTACCTCCTTTGCCTTCTGGAATATTGTATTCCAAGCACTCTGATCTTTTTATTTAGAAGCTGCTAAATCTTGTGTTATACTGACTGAGACTCCATGATTTTTGAATTGTAATTTTCCAGCTGCTTGCAATATTTTCTCCTTAACCTGGAAGTGCAGGAATTTGGGGTGTTTTCATTTTGGGATCTCTTTTTTCCTTTTATTTATTTATTTTTAGTTTGCAGTATTTACTTTTATGAGATTTTGAGTTCTGAATTTCCCCCCCTTCTCTCCCTTCACCCTTCCCCAAGACAACATATTAAACGTATTTCCACATTTGTTGTAGTGTGAAAGAAGAATCAGAACAAAAGGGGAAAACAGCAAGAAAGAAAAAAAAGTAGTATGCATCAATCTACATTCAGATTCCATAGTTCTTTCTCTGGATGTGGATAGCATTTTCCATCATGAGTCTTTTGGAATTACCTTAGATCATTGCATTGCCGAGAAGAGCTAAGTCTATCAAAGTCAATCATTGCATGGTGTTATGATTGCTAATGTTCTCCGGGTTCTGCTCACTTCACTCAGCATCAGTTCATGCAAGTCTTTCCAGGTTTTTCTGAAATAACACCTGTTCATAATTTCTTATGAAAAATAGTATTCCATTATATTCATATACCATTCAGTCATTCCCCAGTGGATGGGCATGCTTTAAATTTCATTTCGGGATCTCTTTAAGGAGGTGATTGGTAGATTCTTTCAATTTCTATTTACCCTCTGGTTTTAGGATATCAGGGTAGTTGAATGATGGTGTCTAGACTCTTTTAAAAATCCTAATTTCTAGGTAGTCCAATAATTCTTAAATTATCTTTCCTCAATCTATTTTCTTTTTTAAATTTTAATTGATTTGTTTATTTACTTTTAGTTTACGAGATTCAGTTCCACAGTCCCTTGAGTTTCAAATTTTCTCTCCTCCCTCCCTCCCTCCCCCCATGGTGGCTCAATCTGTTTTCTAAGTTATTTATTTTTCTAGTATCTCCACATTTTCTTCTGTTTTTTTCATTTTTTAAATTTTGTTTTATTGTTTCTTGATGTTTCATAGTCATTAGCTTCCATGTCCCCAAATCTAATTTTTAAGAAACTATTTTCTTCAATTAGCTATTGTATCTTCTTGTCAGTTTGGCCAATTCTGTTTTTTAAGGATCTTTTCTCTTCAGTGGATTTTTGTGTCTCTTTTACCATTTGGACTATTCTGTATTTAAGGTATTATTTTCTCCAGTAATTTTTTTGTGTCTCTTGTACCAAGCTGTTGACTCTTTTTTCATGTTTTTCTTGTATCACGTTCATTTCTTTTCTCAATTTTCCTTCTACCTCTCTTATTTGATTTTTTAAATCCTTTATAAAGTCTTCCAAGAATTATTTTTAGGCCTGAGACTTATCCATATTTTTTTTGAGGTTCTCTATATAGCTGCTTTGATTTTGTTGTCTCCTTCTGAGTTTTTTTATCTTCCTTGTCACCATAGTAACTTTTCATGGTCAATTTCTTTTTGTTGTTGATGTTTATGCATTTCTCCAGCCTAATTCTTGGCTTTGAACTTTATGTAAAAGTTGGAGTTTGCTCCCAAGGTGTAGGGGGCACTGTCCTAAGATTCAGGTCTTTTCAGGCTGCTGCTCTAAGATCGAGTTCTGGGGTAGTTTGTAAGTTTTAAATTCTTCCAAGGTAATATGATCTAAGGAGAGGTGTGGTCACTGCCCTTCTGGCCTGTGCTCTGGTGTGAGAGTGACCACAAACTCTCTTCTGTCCTGGAACTATAACCAGGGTCCTTACTCTTCACTCTTTGACTGTGACTCAGAACTGCTTGTGGGCAATGCAACAGAATCTTGCTTCCACTGACAGCAAAGGTTCTCCTGTAATCTCCTTCTGACAATTTCTCTGACCCCCTTACTGTCTGTGGGCTGAGAACTCTGGAAGCTGCCACTGCCACCAATTCAATCATTCCCCAGGTCTGCTGCTCACTTGCCAAAGTGCTTCGACTCTTGCTGGACTGCACTTTATTCACACCCCAGTGAGACAGATTTTTCCTGCCAACTTTCTAAGTTGTCTTGGGCTGGAAAACTGTTTCACCCAAACCTTTTGTTGATTCTGTCTCCCCAGAATTCATTTTGAGGTATCATTTTAAAGTTGTTTGGAGGGGAATTTGAAAGAGCTTAGGAAAGTTCCTGGCTTTATTCTGCCCTGTTGACTCTGTCCCCTATCCCCAGCTCTTCTGAAAAATCAATAAACCATATGAAACTGTATTTTGATTGGGAAGTCCTAGAAAAAAAATCACAGAAAGACTTTTTTTTCCTGTGTAGGTTGGCATAGAGAGACAGAGGTCTGTGGGCCTTCCATGGATGGGATATATCCCAGATTATGTTGTGTTGAGCATTCTGGCTCAGAAAAAGGCATACCAGGGCAAGAAGAGTCCCCAGATTGAGCATACTGGGGCCTCAGTTTGTATATGGTACAAGAATAGGTGTCATCTGCAGGCTCTTTCATTCACTCTCCAGTGCTGGGTCATAGATCTAGGGTGAGTTGAAGAGGGGACCTATTTCAGGGAATAAAACAGTCATGGGCCCCAAGCTGTGTGCATAGCAAGGAAGAAATTAAGAAAAAAAAATCAGATATGTAACTCAGGCCTGAGGAGCAGAACAGGATGTCAGTTCCAGTACACAGTGTGGTCTGAAGCCTACAGTGGAATACCCAGGACAGGAATCCTAGGCTAAAGGTACCTCCCAGAGTGTGACAGTGGCTGAATCCAGCAGCATTGAAAACTGAAACTTCAGATGGGGCAGGCTCACAGGTGTGTTGCTCAGACCAAAACCCAAGACAATAATTTGAAGAACTCAGACCAGGGGACAGCAATCAAACTTTGCCCTGGGTTGGACAGTGTTGGAAGCACTAATGCTCACAGGTCTTCAGCCTAAGGTATTCTTGAGATCCTGAAATAACACAATACCCACTGTCTTCAAGAAAGCAATATCAGAACTCAGCCAAACATTCCAAAAGAGTGCAAAACCTGGCCTTAACATAAAGTCTTAAGTCAGGAGGTAGACTGAAAGAATGACCAAACAAAATAAAAATCCCACCACAGAAACCATTATGGTGACAGAAATGCTCAAGAAATGAACCCAGAAGAAAAGAATGACTGCAAAACAGCTGTACTATAAGAAAAGCCCACAGCTTGGGCACAAATGCGGTTAGAATTCCTAGAAGAGATTGTCAAGCAAGAATTTTGAGGAAAGAGTTGAAAATAATTTTGTATATGAAATGAGAAGCCTAGAGGAAAAAATGGAAAAATTAATGAGAACTTTGGAAGAATTGAACAGGGAATTAATTAATACCTTGGCGTAAGAGGTATAAAACTTTACCTTCAGCTAAGGGGAGATTATTTATTGATCACCTCTGAATTGTATCATCATGATGAGCCATAGAAGGAGTCTAATTAGACTGAAGGTCTCAGGGTGGTTCTGTTATATCTTGATAATCCTAAAAGAAGAATGGAAAGAGAAAGAGGAATGCCATAGAAAGGAGGAGAGAAAAGAAAGGGAAATCATAGCACATAATCAGGATGTGAAAGTAGCAGTCTGTACAAAGAAGGAAAGGTTAGAAAGAATTGGCTGATATGAACTTCATTGTCATCTGAACTGGTCAAAGTCAAGAATACACAGATATGCGCAGACATACAGACAGACACACAAACATACACACATGGAATAAAGTGGGTGCCCATCATATAATGAATGACTGAGTAAATTTTGGTATTGGAGTACAGTAGAATATTATACTATTGGAAATGCAAATATGAGGAATACAAAGTCCTTGTGTGCAAATTCCGTGATTGTCACTTAAAGTGTGATCTGCTTAACCTCTCTGGATTTCAAGATGACCTCAAAGGTCTCTTTAGCTTTAAATTTATGATTCTGAAAACACAATAAGCAGATTTTCATTTTTATTTCAGATTTTTATTTTTATTTTATTTCATTTTTTGTTTAATTTTTGTCCCCTATTGGTCAGTGTTCCTCAGTAGAAAACACCTTCCTAATTTCGAGGTTTGTAGCAGCTTTTACAAAGCAGAATATGATATTAAAGGGCAGAGTAAGTGCTGACCTGCACTAATAAAGGAAGTTTCCTCATTTAGAAGTTACATATACCAATGAAATCACAGACCAATTTCTGTAGATGAAAGGATACCTAGAATTAGCCATAGACAATTGGTTACAATGATGATGGTTTCAGCTGTAGCTTTTATGTATGATATTGTTATGATGCCATTTAATTATGCAGAGTAACTTTCTGCATAATACCTTTTATAAACATGTATAAATTACACATCATTTCTCTGCTTTTGCAAAGCAAAAGATGACAGTATTTTAAATTGTTATGTGAAACCAGAGTTTTTGGAGACAAGGGAAATGCTCAAGTCTGTTTTTTACAAAATAGAAATTAATATCACCATTCTATATATAATCTCTTCACCCAAATACTGACGCCTCTTTCTGTCAACAAGCGTCTTTGTTTTGATAGCCAAGAAAAATTTTAGCTCTGTGTAGATAACGGAATATGCTTCGTAAATTACAAAATCCAATTTCTGGAATACCTTCTTTTGGAATGTATTTTGGAAATTTTATTTATTTTACTTCATATTTTTCCAAAGCTTTTCATCTAAATCAGATTTTTGTGATCTTAGTAAAGCTTTTTGGGACCCCCAAAACAAAAAGTGACTGCTCTTTCCTTTTCTGATAACTGGAGAGTCTAGGAATGTAAAGTAGAACGTAGCAACTCTAATACCCCAGTCCTCATTGAACCTGTTTTTCATGGTCCTTTTGCAGACTTCATAGAATCATATTATGTTAGAGCTAAAAGGGACTTTAGAGATCATATGTTCCACTATTCACATCTACTTCCTTTTTACAGAGAAGGAAACAATCTGGATCTAGGAGTTTATATATATGAGGAAAGGGACAGGGAGGATAGTTAGGGGACAATGTTGTTGTGTTTCTAAATAGTTCAAACCATGAAGCTTCTGTACTGTTGAACCATTGCTGAGCAAGTTTGGAAAGGGGACTCAGGGTGCATAGGGGCAATATGGGAGGACATAAATTCTTGGACATTTTGAAGTTTCTCTGAGAAGACTAGCAATTGCAGAGGGAGTTGCTTCTGGGGGGAAGAAAGATGGTCTTAGACAAGGCCAACATAGCTAAAGGTGGGGCTAGGCACATAAGGGCCTACCAGGAAGAGCAAAACGACCTCACTAGATTTATAAGGGCTAAACTTGGTGGCTGTTAACTCTATAAACCACAGATTATGTGTTTATTGCTTTTCTATTTTTGCTTCCTAATTCTCCCCTTTAGGTTTTTCAATGCCTGGGCTATTGCAGTAGTCTGCTGATTCGTCTTCTTGCCTCAAGCCTCTTCCTGCTCCAGTCCATTCTCCGCTCAACTGCCAAAGTGATTTTCCTAAAATTCAAGTCTGTCCATATCTATCACCCCCCTGCTCAGTAAATTACAGTTATTCCCTATTTTTTCTTCTGTCATGAGTTCCACTATTCATTTATCTGCTTAGAACCCCTGAATAGAAAAATAAAATTTAGAATAGCTTAAATCACTATAGAAACCAAGAGGAGGAAAAAGTAAATAAATCTCAGAAAAGGGCATTGCAAAAGAATGCTACTTAAGAGATTAGAGGGGAAAAGAAGAATTGATACCTGGATGTGGAGACATAAGGATTTTTAAAAAGAGAGAGAAAGAGAGAGAGAGAGAGAGAGAGAGAGAGAGAGAGTGTGTGTGTGTGTGTGTGTGTGTGTGTGTAGAAATAAGAGGAAACTTGTCAAGAAAAAAGACAGTGGTTTTACTGGACTGCATGCTTATATATGAGTCAACGATGTGAAACATCAGGCCAAAAAATTGCCATTTTAGGTGCTTTGAGGGAAGTGTTATGTTTAGAATGAGGGGAATTATAGAAATGGTGCCCTTGATAGAAACAGGGAAATACGGAAGAAGAGTAGGCTTGTAGAGAGAGATAATAATTTCTATTTTAGACGCTTTCAGTTTGAGATACTTACGGCAGGGACATGTAGTTAGAAATGTCTAATAGAGGCAGTTGGTGAAGTAGGATTAGAGCTTTGGAGAGAAATAAGGTTGGTAGATATATACATCTAGGGGTCATTTGCATAGAAATTATCGCTGAACCCATGATAGTCAATGAGATCACAAAGTATAGAGTATAGTTAAAAAAGAGGAGGGGACCCGGGACAGAGTTTTGGGGGACATACCCACAGTTAGCATGGGGGTGACATGGATACAGATCTAGCATAGCACTTTGAGAAGGAATGATCCAACAGATGGGATGAGAGCCAAGATAAATCAGGTTTATGAAAACCCAGAGAGGAGAAAGCATCCAGAAGAGGTAGTCGGTTGTGTCAAATGCTTCAAAGGTCAAGGAGTGGGAAGAAATGAGAAAAAAAAGTTTTGTTTGTATGATGAGATTGGAAGTTAGACAGTAGAAGGTTTAGGAGAGAGTAAGAAAAGTAGAGGTACTAAGTTTAGGTGACTTTTTCAAACAGTTTAGCTGAGAAGGGGAGAAGAGATATATGACCCCAGCTAACAGAGATGGTACAATCAAATGAGCATCTTTTAAGAATTTTTGGAGACTTTTGGTATATTTATAGACCAGTAGATAGGCAGAGATTGAAGTTGAGGGTGCAAGTGGAGGTGGCAGGATGGAGTGATAGTGAAGGCAGTTTATAAGAGAAGATTGGAGGAGAAGGGAGCAAGGGGAATCTCCAAAAAATTGTTACCACTAACGTATTTCAGATACTACAGAAAGAAACTCTGTTTTGTAAAATGTATACATAGAGGTATGTTATGCCACAGTGTTGACTGGGTCTACAACAAATTTGTTTGTTATGTCATCAAAACTAGCCCCTCACTAATATAGCAAAACAATCCTTATAACTCTGCCCTGATTGTTCCTCTAGCAGCAGTTTCTCACACATCAGATATCACAAACCTTTTTTACTTTTTAAACTCCCACACCATCTCTCTCTTATCTGCTCATCTGAGGTTCTCATCATATACTTTATTGTAAAAAAAAAAATTAGAGACTATTCACTTTGTTCTCTCTTTTGTTTCTTTGGTGGGACTCGACACTACAGATTGCAGTTTTTCTGTTCTGCCCTTTGTTTTTGCTGTGCAGGCCGTGAATTCTCTTTTAAGCCACTCAGGTACATGGAACCAGCATGTTGCGGTTCCTTGTTCTTCTCAAATTCACAAGATCCTCTGTCTCATCAAATGATGTATCATTTGCCTTCACTTTGGAATGTTTACACATAGATGCCTAAATTAGTTTACTAGATCTGGAGGCCATATTTCCTTCTGCTGTTAATGTTTTTCCCTTTTGCTTTATTTGCTTATGTTTGAAATCTGAGTTTTCTTTTTCTGGAGATCTTTAGTAATTTCAGTCTTTTCCCCCCCTTTATTTTCTCTTATTTATTGCTTACTTTTTTGACTGTCTCCCATCTGATAGTGGTTTCCCAGAGGACCTGGAACTCAAAGCATGTCAGCCTCCTCTGACACTGGGAAATTCCCAGTTTGCCAGTCTTTAGGTTTTCTCTTTTTGTGCCCCAAGTCACTGTAGCGGGTGAGGGGAACAGAAATGGCCCTAGGCAGATGCTAAGCTCTTTCCTCAAGCTTAGTGGGGTGCTGCATAACCCCTCACACACACCGTACTTTCTCATTCTGTCTGTTCCCTCAGTGACTTGGCTCATTAGTACGTTTCTTTGCCATACAGGTACCACTGCAGCCAGGGTGGTTTCTGTTTGTTTAGAGTTTGGGTCTCCGAGACACAAGTTTTAGTCCAAGCTCAGACATGTGTCCTGTCCCTTTCCTTCAGTTTACCTGTTCTCCTACAGAGATTTTTTTGTAGCACAGAATGCTGCTGCTGTGACAGTGGCCCTAGCAGGCTTCTTCAGTCTGGAGCCTAGATCTCCATGGTTTTAGAGAAAATACGGGAGGACCAGGGTATGGGGCCCTTCCCTGTGCTTGCGTCAGCTGTTGCGGTGTTGCCACTAGTAGCCTGGTGTACAGTTGGGAAAGGGGTGCGGAGTGAGGTCAGGACAGATGTGAGTTCATTTTTATTTTCTTTTATATACTGGGTGTCCTAGAAAATAGAGGCAGTGGGAGTTGCCTTATCTTTTGTGCATGATTTATGTTTTGGAGAGATTTAAGAGGTGTGGGAATCAGAGGAAATGTCTAGCCCTCCATCTTGTCATGTAACCTGCTCCAGCTCCGCCACTCACTTTGGTTTCCCTCCTCTTTGAGTCTGCAATTCAAAGCCCTTTGACATCTCTCTCTCTCTCCTCTTTTACTCGAGCCTCTAATGAAGAAGTAACCCTTCCCACCAAAGACAAACTCCTTTCGTGTTCTTGATCCTCCCTGCCCCTCCATTTCCTACCACTTTCCAGTTTTGTAGAGAAGCCAGAGTTTGAACTGTCTCCTTTGATAAAGCTTTTCTGTCGTTCATATTTTATCTGTGTAAGCATTCTGTTTCTTGTTTAAGGGATTAAGGTGCTGAGATTTTATGACCTGATTATAGTAAGTCGTTTTCTCTTTTTGTTCATAAAGGTCAAGGGGTGGCTTCAGGTGTCCTCTCTCATTTTTTGGACCCTCTTTTCACCCTGTAACTTATTACTTTACTCAGATTATATTACTACAGAGACTCCCCTTTTCCTATGAGCGGTAGCTGCCACTGCTCTTCTAGTTGAAAAGACATGTAATTTGTTTTACTGAGCCCCACTCATAGCGCAGTACCTTCATGAGGTCGAACCTCTGTTGGTGAGATATCACACTTAAGCTTTTTCTGACTTCCTAGATATGAAGTGACTTTATTGGGAATTGTTTTATATTTTGTGAAATACTGTGGGAAAATGTTTTATAACAAATAATAGCTCTTTTTTGTTAAAATTGATCTTCTAGTTGAATTAATTACCTACATCTTTAAAAGGTTTTTCTAAATTCCAGTCTAAGTATGTCCATATCTTTTTCAAAGACGATTTGAAATATTAATGCTGTTTTTGTTACCTGATCTGTTATTAGGCATAGTTTCTGTAATTTTCATTAAAAGTGAGGTGAAAATCAATTTCATGTGTTAATTTGTCTACTCTAAGTTTAAGATGAAGTTGTTTCTTTGTGCACTGCTTGGCAGGACATTGTTGTATCACATGGAACTGAGCTTATTGGTTGACAAAAAGTAGTGTAAAGACCTTTATAAGTGGTGAGATCAGTCTCTAGTTTTGTTGTGATATAGTACTGGCACATAATGAGAATACTGACCTCTTTGGTCTATTTCCTGTACATTTATGGTTTGCCCATTTTAGTGGTCAGTACCATCTGCTCTAAAACATTTCTAGCATGTAGAATATTGGTATTTCTGATTAATTCTGAAAAAATTAATTCTGGTTTTTTTCCCTTCTTGGTACCGCAGTATGAAGGAGCACTACTCAGTGCACTATAATTTTTGACAAACAGATAATCTCAATGATTTTGAGTAGGATCAGCCTGCATTACTCTGCCACTCCATCCATTTCTTCGACTTTTAAAAATAGTTGAATTGTACTGGCCCAGGGTATTAGCCTACTCAGTGGTATTTTCTGAGCCCTGTTTTCTAATGTTTCATAGTTCTTGCAAGACCTTCACAGCTACTATAACAGTCTCACTCACATGAATTCCCTGCTTATATTCCTCTGTTTTTCTGTTGCTCTCTCGCCTCCTTCCTGAAATGAATGATATGTTGGACATTGAGCAGTTTATGATAATGGTGATCCATCACAGGTTCTCTCTCTCTTCTGAGAGAGTAACTTGTCTTTTCGTATAGAAACTGGAGGACCCCTTTTTAACTTAAAAAAAATTGATAAATGTTATCTGTGAAGATAGAAAAGAAGGGACTTGTAACTAGTAGGATAGTCATACCAGTGACAGAAATCATATGCTTGTCCTTCATCTTTATAGCTCTTGTATTTACTTGCTGATTTTGAAAGAGCCCTTCATTTAGTGTCAGAAGATCTAACCTTTTTTATTACCTGTGAGATCTTGGGCAAGTTACTTGACCTTACTTTCCTCATCTGTAAAATGAGTGGATTAGAGTAGATAGCCTCTGATGTCCCTTCTGACTCTATGTTATCCTCTGACCAAAGAAAAGATCCTTCCTAATCATTATAAGCTAGAAACTTATATGGCAACAACTTGTTTTGAGCCTAACCATTCCAGAGAAATTGGGAGAGAAAGAGAAGAGGATCTTTTCTCTTCTCTTTATCCAGAAGGGCATGTTGGGTATGTATGCCATATTGAGGAGACAATAAGATCTGAAATTAATATATCTTTCCTAATATATCTTATAAACAGAGTTTGATAGCACAATTATTTGAATGCCATGTCATATAATTGCATACGACTTTTCCAAATAGCATCTGTAGAATGTTAATGCATGGCTTCTGTGTTCATAAGTGTTTACTGTTAGACTTTTTTTAAATAAGTCATCTTGGCATTATGTCAACAACATAATTTGCTTTCCTAAGAAAGTAGATGAATACTTCCTGTATTTGAATTATTCACAGATCAACAACACAGTGAGAAGGGGAGAAGAAACAGAAGGCACTTTTGGATCATTTCTCCATTTCTTTGGGAAGGCTCTTGCTTTAGACACAATCCATGGACATATTAATGTTGGCCCACGCTTGAAACAATGTGTTCGAGATACTTCATGTGAATACCGAGCCACTTTTCAAAGGACTTCAATTTCTCAGTATATTACTGGTTCTCTATTAGAGGCAACTACGTCTTTGGGTGCAAGAAGTGGCCTTTTAAATACTTTTGGAGGATCAGTAGGAAGAACAATGTTGAAAGGTAATGTCTGAAATTTTGTTTTTAACTTAAACGTTTTTAGCATAAAAATGTTTATAAGACTCCTATTGATTGATGCTAGACAGTGTAGTTGATTTTTAGAAATTTATCAAGGTAGTTAATTTTGGAGACTATAAATAAAAAGAGTTTAATTAATATTCTTTAAAGTATAATTTCCTATTGAAGAAAGGTATTTTAAAATTGTGGTAAAAATTGAAGAAGTTATCCTCAGTAAACAAACAAATAAAAACTGATTACATGCAGAACATCAAGCTTTGAGCAAAGTTTATTGTAGAACATTTCTTTATAAAATAGTCCTGTAGTCATAATGAAATCAGACTGGTGGCCACTTGCTAATTTGAGTACTGCTAACCTTCTCTTTATGAAATAGAAGTAATATGGAACCTGAGACATTTTCAGCTCTGCAGCCCAGGGCAGTGCCTCTACCCTCCTTGAGCCTCAGTTTCCTCATCAGTAAAATGAAGATATTGGATTGGATGCCCTCTAAGGGCCTTTCTAGCTCTAGGTCTAAGTATCTTATGATTGTGATTTATGTAGAATATCTTCCAGTAAGTCTAAATATATCATTAATATTACATCTCTCAATTCATATTTTCCATTTTAAGATGTAGTTTTCTTACTTAAAAATGAGAATCAGTGGAAAAACAAGGTTCTCTGCCTGCCTAATTCCCATGAATCAGACTAGATTAGATATAGGAGAACATCAAAGAATTCCCGCCTCATTATTAACATCTGCTAGCTTCTGGGGTACCTCAGGGAGAAAGTTGTGACTGCAAAGACTATACAAAAGTGTTTTGACTTTTGGGGTCTAAGTTCCCTTTCTCTTAGCTATGTGGTTCAGCACTCCCAACAGAATCTGAAGGCAGCGTGCAGTTGTCAGACAATTGTGATAGAGCGAACCCAGCTCCAGAGAATTCTACCCCAGCTAATTTTTATACTTAAAATGTTAGACTTACACATTGATAAAGTAATGAACTCAACTTTAAACCTCTTCAATAATAAGTAAGCATATTACATATAATTAAATATTCCCTTTACTGTTACTTTAGTCAATTTAAATTTTACTTATTAAGTTGTTCTGGGTTTAAATGAACCTTCCTCCCCATCTTAACCTCCAGTCCTTTCACCTCTTAATACTCTTTCTTGGGATAACCCTCCTCCAGCTTATTTTTTCTGCCTTCACAGTCTTGGCCATAACCACTTTAATGTTGCATTTTCCTCTTCTTTCAGATTCCTTATTCTGTTTCTGCTCATGGTTGCCAGACCCTGACCCTGTATTGCTCCTGCTCTGGCTTCTTTGTTCCTACTCACATGCTGTTGAGTTGTGCTGGTGGAAGTCACACGATGGCATTAACAGGGTCCACTGAGATTTTTGTTATCGAATCTCAAATGGATCATCAGTTCAACAGAGCAGTCCTTTTACTTTTCCCTGATTTTTTCTCTGTCCTAGTGGTCTCCAGATTTTTTTTATTACATGTGTGAATACAAAAAGATGCGCCTCCTCAATGTATTTAATATATTATATTTGCACATACAGCACATTTGCATTTATTTACAAATCATATGCATATACTACTGTATTATATATGTTAGAAAGGCTATATAACATGGACATTTTCAAAGGACAACATAAAGTAAAATGAATATTTTAAAATTCTCATTAAAATATTAAAAATCATGAGCAAGAGTGAATTTTCTTCTATTTCAACTCAGCAGAAAGGTGCGAATATAAATTTATTCATCTTTCTGTGATTCTGCTTAATAGATGTTATTATACCTTAGTTTCCTAGTAATATTTATGTAGTTGTGTTTTTGTATTGGTGTGAAGTGCAAGGAGGCCAAGTTGACTAGATCACACAGCGAAGGAAGGGTATAATATATAACAAGTTCAGAAAGGTAGATCAGAGCCAGGTTGTAAAGAGTTTTAAACACCATTCTAAAAAGCAATATGGAAGTATGCCCAAAAGATTATAAAACTGTGCATACCCTCTGACCCAACTATGCCACTACTATAGCTATACCCTCAGGAAGATCAGAGAAAAAGGAAGAGGACTCATATGTACAAAAATATTTACAGCAACTCTTTTTGTGTTGACAAGGAAATGGAAACTGAGGGGATACTAGTCAATTGAGGAATGGCTGTCCACATTGTATATGAATGTAAAAGAATACGATTATGCTATAAAAAATTATAAAGGAGATGGTTTCATAGAAACCTGAGAAAATGTATATGAATTGATGCAAAGTAATGTGTGCAGAACCAGGAGAATAATCTACACAGTGACAACGATATTGTAAAGATAGCAACTTAAAAAGACTTAGTAAATATTCAATTCAATGAACCACCACAGTTCTAAGGAACTCATGATGAAACATGATATCTACCCCCAGATAGAGAGCTGATCAGCTCAGAGTACAGATTGAAGCATTCTTTTCCTTTTCTTGTTTATTTTTCTTTTCTTTTTTGTGGTGGTGGAGAAGGGTATGTGACTAATGCAGAAATTTGTTTTACATGACTTTACATATATGTAATAGGTTTTGTTTTTCTTGCCTTTTCCTTAGAATGGGGAGGGAGTTGAAGGGAGAGAATTTGGAACTAAAAAAAAAAAAAGAATAAAAAAGTCTCTGTGCTTTAATTTTTTTTAATTAAAAAAGAGCTTTACATGCTGAACAGAGGAGTTTTTATACTTGATCTTAGAATTAGTAGAGCACTGTTTGAATAGAGAGAATGGGGGATATAGCTAATGGATGTTGTGGAAAAAGAAATGACAAGAATTGGCAATTGGTTGGATATGTGGAGTGAGTGAAAATGAGCTGAGAATGATAATGCCCTGACAGTAACATGAAAGTTCAGAAAAGGGGTAGGTTTTGGGGGGAAACGATGATATAATGATATCTGTAAACCTGGACTGCCTGGCCAATCTACTGACTGTCCTCAAATGACCTGGGTAGTTTGCTGACCTCAGATCACCTAGACTTAATCATCTTTTCAAAAGGGCATGGAACAGACATTGCATTTCTGTCTCAGAAAGAAGAGATGAGAAAATCTTTGTCTTTATGTGGTAGGGGATATTGAAATGCCTCTTATGGTTCTTACTTCAGTCAGATGTCACCAAAGGATTGAACTTCATTTTGACAACAGGAAAGGTGGCAAAAGTTACAGTACATATAGACCAGGACTCTAACCTGATATGACTCCCAGCTTCAGTATTTCTTCTTCAGCAGAATTACCAGATGTCTGCATTTATTCAGTTCTTAGTTTCCTGATCCAGTATTCTTTTCACTTCATTCTACTACTTCTAGATCTCAATACATGCTTAATTCAAAAAATGGGTAGCACAGGGTGAAGGAGGGACTGCTCTGCACAACAGTTAACTCTTTTCCCCCAAAAAACCCAACACTATATGAAAAAATAGTCCCCCTTCCACCATCTGTGGCCAGAAGTGGCCCCAAGGACTGTTCTTTACCATGACCATCACCAACTTCATTAAAGGACCTTGCGAACCTTACCAGTTGCCAGGGTTGCTTTCTTCCTGTCTTAGCCAAGGTTGGAGGGTGGGGGTATTCAGGGAATAGTAGTGCCTCTGATGTGAGGGCTGCTTTCCACCTTTGATGTCCACCTGATTGACACAACTCTTACTGGTGGCTTCAGAAAGCTATAGCATTCGCAGCAGCTACACTCTGGTAAACAGTTTTGGCAGATAGGCTAAACCAGATTGACGGTAACTGATGGGTCTCAAATCTGTTGGTGAATTAGTATCTATTCATAGCATGTGAAGATTTCCTCTGGTAGAATGGGTGAATGGGAACAATTTGTTCCAATGGCCATGAAGGCACTGGATCTGATGAGGTCACTGAAAGAGAACAAACTCACTAAGGAAATGAAGAAAGAACCTTGGGGAACATCCACAGTTAGGGATCTTGATATGATTAAGGAACAAGCAGAAGAGACTGAAGAATGGTTAGACTGATATGAGGAAAACCAAGAGAATAAATAAGGTCACAAAGGTTGGCCCAGGAAGGAGAGACTGTCTGGGGGAGACAGTGGTCCACATTGTCAAATACAGCAGTTCAGTCCCACATTGCCAGCCACCTATTGGCTTTTTCCAGCTGGATATCTCACAGGCAATACAAATTCAACATTTCCAGAGCAGAATTCTTTCCCTTCCTGTGCATCTACCAATCAGTTCCTCTTTTGAAATTCTGAAATTTCGAGGGTACTTTCTTCCTTCCATTTTTCTAGCATTGCAACCTTAGGGTCAAATTCAAGTCTTCCTTCTCTCCTCTGTCCCCCATATTCATTCAGTTCCCAAGTCTTGTCAGCTTTGTCTCCACATCTAGTTTTCCTTTGCACCCTCGTCCAAGTTCTCATCACCCCTCTGACATGGAAGATTACAGGAGCTTCCTAATAGTTCCATGCCTCAAGTCCTTCCCCTTTTGATTACATCCTTCACATCATTACCAAAGTAAGATGCCGTGTCATGCCCCTGTTTATATCCCCCAAACCTAGCCAGGCACGGAACAGGCACTTAGTATTTGCTGATGGATGATGTGGGGAGGGGTTCAGCAGGGCAAGAATGGGGACTAATGTATACCAGAAAATAGTTCCCTGCTCAACTGTGTTAAAATCTTATTTTTGCAGTTGCAAGCATTATTTGTCACATTTGTCCTTCTTTATAATATTGCCTCTTAGATATTTCTTAAGCTTTTTGCAAATCCAGCTACTTCATTCCTAAGTATGACAGCCTGATCTGTTTGCTCTTATGGTTCCCAGCAGTTTTCACTATATATCATGTTTTGAAGCTGTATTTCACTATGTCCTTCAAGAGTTTCTTTTGTCATTGAGCCTTATTACTCAACTTTAGCTTGTTGAACAGGAACTTCTGGAGTGTCCTTATTTCACCTCTTTTCTACCATGTTTGCTTAGTGGAAAGATGTTGAGCTTGCTTTTCGAGATTGAGGTTGCTTCAGTGCTAATGGGATAACTATATTCCAGAGCATCTTGGTGGTTTTATATCTTGAGTTAAAATTAAACGTATACCTATGATGTTTCCAGGGCTATGCTAGGGGATGCAGAAGGATATTTAAAAATATGAGTCAAAGTCTCTGCTTTTAAGGAGTTTATAATTTTGTTAGGGAGATGAAACATGTAGCATAGAGAATACATAGTAGTATAGAGTCAGTGGCAAAATTGTGTTGTTTTAAATAGAAATGTTAAAGAAGTTCAGTAAAAGGAGTTAGAGGAACCCAGATTTTGATAAATTATCATCAGTAATAAAAACCAATACCACTTAATGAGTGGTAACAGTTCTAAAGGGACTGGCCCCTTCTCTTGGTAAGTAGGGTAAGAAAGGAGGGGAGTAAAGAAATAGCTAAGTTCTTTCCCTTTCATCCTGCTCTCTATGGAAGAGACTGGTGAAGGCAGAAAGTAAATGAGATCAGGGATGTGGAGAAAGGAGTAGCACAGGGAGGAATCTGCGAGACTGTCTTACCAGCAAACACCCATTCCTAAGTGTCTGATGGGCCATGACAGGCTCTGGAATGGCCTGGGGTACTGGAGTTCTTTCTCAGCCTGAGCAATGGGAGTGTGGTCTTGTGACCCACAGTTCAACCCGTGCTGGGAAAGCTTAGCATGTGAACCCTGATGAGATGTTGTCTTGGCTTCAGCCTCTGTAATTCCCTCCCAGTCGGCAAGGTCAAGCTGCTGGTTCCCTTTTCATTTTCATCAAGGGGCATTACTGAGGGGGATATGTAAATCGCATCACTCTTCTGAAACCAATGAGAACTGGAAGACTTCCAAATGAAAAGCGCCGGTGCCCTCCAGCACCCAGAGTTCCAATCCTCATCTTCTCTGTAGGAGTGTTAGCTACATTAATAAGAGCGAACTTTTATTTTTAACTCAGAGCTCAGTAACTTTAGACACAAGCAGAATATACTTTGTTGTCATAGCAATATAAAATAAATAGAAAATTTATGAGATTACTATTAAAGCCAAAGCAGACTCTGGTTCATGTTCAAATAAGAAAATTCAATTTGCAAAGCACTTGCTGTACTGATATCAAAATTCCATTATACTTTTCAGGAGGTGAATTTATATGAAGATACCATATATTTGAAACTTTGAAGATCAGATAATATAAACATATTAAATATTGATGTGTAATATATTTTAATGTCATATTAAAATATATAACTTCAGTTCTTTCTTACCTTCCTTTCATCCTTGCTTTTTGCCAGTCCTTCTACATGTGTCTCCTTGATTGTATTCCCAGATATGTGCTCGTGCATATGGCACTTTTAAATTATCTCTTGTCTCTAATGACCACTTTCCCTATCTATTGGTTCCTTCTTTGCTGCACAAAAACCTGCACAAGTATCCTCATTCCTTAAAAAACTTTCACTAGACCCAGTCACCTCAAGCATTCTTCTTTTATCTCTCCTCTTTTTCTCAGCCAAACTACTAGAGAAAAATGTCTGCACTAGTCTGCTCTGCCTCCTCTCCTCTCATTCACTCCTCACCTCTTTGCAGTGTGGCGTCTGACCTCACTATCTAAAACTGCTTACTTCAAAGTTGACAGGGATTTTAGTTGTTAAATATTATGGTCTTTTCTTAATCCTAGTTTTTGACCACTACGCAGCCTTTGACATTGCTCAACACCCTCTTGTCCTGATTATTCTCTCTTATCTGAATTTTTGTGACACAGCTCTCTGGTTTTCTACCTGCTTCACTTTCTGTCTCATTGCTCTTTTGAAAGCTGTCTCTTCATACGTATCACTCAGCTTGTGTACAAGGCTCTTTTCTAGGCTCTCTTTTCTTCTTTTCTGTCTTACCCTTTCTCCCTTGGTGAACTTCTTAGCCCTCTGGGTCTAATTATCATCTGTATACAAATGACTCCTAGATCTATTTACCGAGCTCCATTCTCCCCCCCACCCAGTCCCCAGTTACCACTGCCTATTGGACATGACAAACTAGATGTCCTTTATGTTGTCAAGCTCAGCATTTCCAAGATAGAATTCATTATATTTTCTCCTAAACCGCACCTCTTCTGAATTTCTCTTATTTCTGGCAAGACTTCTACCAACTTTCTAGTCTCCCAGGTTCCCAATCTTGACTCTTCGTTCTTTTAAGATATTTTTTCCTAAAAGTTAACTAAACTAAATAGATAGACCTCTTTCTTTATCCTGATGGAAAGTTGATAAATTTTAATGCATATCAGTGGTTTTTTAAAAGAATCACTAGGTAGGGCAGCAGTCATAAAGTGTTCTTTTGGGGTACTCAGCCTACTTAAGTTTGGACTATTCATAAAAATTAAAAGTACTAGTTAAAGTATTTAAGTACAGGCAGTCCCCAACAAAAAGGTCATTTTGTATAAGGGGTTGTTTGAAAATAGGAGCTCCCCCTCTCTTTCCCCCTCCCCATAGCAGCAGTCTTATCTTGGAAAATGAGCTTGGTAAAAGAACTGGGCAAGAGGAGGAGAACAAGCTTGATTACTTTGGCAGTATATTTACTGAACCCAAATTTCTCCATGAAACAAAGAAGAGTGCATATTTTTTAACACAGACAATCTTAGTGTTGTTCAACAACTGCAGGTTATGGAGTACTACATGGTATCTAATGCACTGAAATTGAGGCTCATCTAAAGGGCAGTGGAGAGGTCCATGTTTTGGGTGTGACCAGACTGTAAACATACAAATGAGGAAATATGCAGGAAAAAAACATGTAAAGAGTCTCATCAAAGAGATGTATTTGACAGAAAAAAAGATAGGCCAGTCATATAACAAGAGCCAGGTATAATTATTGAATGTTAACCAGCAGGGTCCATGTGTTCCATTGGTGTGCATAGTGTCAAGGGATCAGAAGGCTGGAATGAATGAACAGCATTCATTAAACAAGCACTTTCTATGTGCAAAACACTGTGCTAAGGGAGGTGCACAGATAATAAAATGGAGACAGTCTCTGTTACCTGGGAGCTCACCTTCTAATGGAAACGATGGGGTGCAGGTTTCAAGCTGCAGGTCAGATGGAAAGACCTCGTGGTCTTTAGGATGCGGGAGCAAAGTAACTGGTAATTCATCATCAGTGTCTTTTGAACTGGTAAAATTGTTTCTAATGTCACACCCTTCTGCAAGGCCAAGGACTTGGGCAGTAAGAATTTCCTTTGGCTTGGGGGAACAGGGGGCGTCTCTTGTAATTTGACTTCTTGAGGCGGCATTTGCTCCAACACCTGCAGAAATATTTGCCAGAGTGTAACTCTGCAAAGGTTGTTTCCTGGGATGATGGCTTTGGGGGCTGGGCTAGAAACTAGATGGGTGGGACTTAGGGAGGCTGCCATTTTCAGAGCTATTGGACTTAGCTTCTCATCAGTATCAATTGGTCTTGAGTTAGTTTTTGTGGTGGCAAGGAAGGTGGGTCCCTTCTCCACAGCAGTGGCTTCCTTTAATGATAACTGGATGCAGGGACAGTGGTCTTGGTGTTGGCAGCACTGCTATTCCCAGGGCTCTTAGGTCATGGTTCTTGAACTATCTCCATTGGGGTTGAGGAGTTGGTGGTGGTAGAGATGACAGCAGTGGTTTGCCTTGCCTGTCATGTGCTGCTGCATGTTGCTCCCTCAGGTGCCTTGCTGGAACGTCCCTAACATACTGAATGGAACCTCTGTGGTAGATTTATAGTAAGACATGAATTAAAGATACATGGGAAGGAAGAATGAAAGAAAGTAAAAAAGCTTTTATTAAAGCTTATTATGTGCCAGACACTGTGCTAAGTACTGAGGATACAATTGTAAGCAAAAAAGGGGAGAAAAAACCAGCCTCTTCCCTCAAGGAGCTTGCATTCTAATGAGGGAAGACAAAACATAAAAGAAAGTTGAAGAGTTGATGGGAGGAGAGATATTGAACTTCAAAATGTTAGGTTCCAGACCTTCTGAGAGTGAAGGCAGGCCCACCTGGACCATTCTACAAAATGGAGACTCTAGGAAGAATTCACCCATAGAAAGAGAAGCAGGTCTTACACAGGAACATTTCAGGGTGAGCAGGCCCCAAGGGTAGTAAGCTGTTCCAGGGCATGAAGCCCCAAATACTGAGGGAAGTTCAGATTGTTCTAGCAGTAGAAAAGGTATGGTTTTGAAATCTAGCAAAGTCAGGGGCAGAGCAAAAATAGTGATTCAAATGGGTGGTGACTTATTCCATATGAAAGTATTGAAGTAACATTGTTTTAGATGGTAATTGGGTTATCAGGGAGTCCCACAAAAGCCTTCAGAGCTCAACTTTTATTTCACCTTCTGTGGAAAAACTTTCTATGGTCATTAGTGTTATCTTCCATGTCCCTTAAATTGTCACAAATATACTTTTCTTTCTGTAGTTGAACCACCTTCTCCTCCCCAGTAAGTTATCTAAAGGCACTGTTTTTCATTTTGTCTCTTCTACTCAGCAGCTAAAGAGGGAGAAAAGAAAATAAAAGATTCAACTCATCTACTTTAAAAAAATTAGAAACGGGGAATCCAATTCAATTTAACAGGTATTTATTAATACTGTACTATATGCCAGGCGTTGTGACAGGTACTAATGATGCAGATACCAAGAAGGAAACTGTTCCGGCCTGCCCTTGAGTAGTTTAGATTATACTAGGGATTATGGGGTGGGAGCCTAGAAGTTGGGGAAATAATAGCCTATACCAAAAGGCCAAGTACTGAAATAGTAGGAGGCCAGTTGGGCTAGAGTCTAGGGTGCATGAGGGAAAGTCATATGAACCTAACAAGATAAATTGGAGTCAAGTTGACAGGCATTTGTTAAGTGCCTACTATGTTCCAGGAGTGATTATGAAAAACTTTATATGCTAGAATAGGCATTTACATTTGATCTTAGAGGCAATACAGAATCACTGGAGCTTTTTGAGCAGGGAAGTGACCTAATTAATCTTGTACATTTGGCACCCTTGTGGGGTGTGAATTGGAGAGGGGAGAAACTTGAATCAGGGAAACCAATCTTTTTTTTTTTATTTTTTTTTATTTACTCATTTACTTTTAATGTACAAGATTCTGTTCCACAATCACTTGAGTTTCAGATTTTCTCCCCTCCCTTCCCCCCCCCCCCCATGGTGGCGTGCAATCATGTATAGGATCTGCAAATACTTTCACATTGTACAATAGTTTGGTTGTATAGAAGGGTTGTAACCAATGAGTGATCACTGGGAAAAGAAAAAAAAAAAGCAAAACCAGACATGAAAGAGAACGATAATGAGGTTTGCTTCAGTCTCCATTTAAACTATAGTCTTTCTATATCTTTCTCTGAGTTTAGATATCTCCTTCCATCCTGAGGCTTGTAGAGTTGTCTTTAGCTGTGCGTTGTTGAGGAT
>CM053582.1:514871881-514883131 GCA_028627135.1 Pseudochirops cupreus
GAGGAAGAAAAACTGAGTGGTCAGACGGGTGGTGGCACCTTCAACAGATGACCTAATCAAACCCCTTCATTTTACATGTCAGGAAACTGAAGGGAGAAGAGGAAAAATGTCTTGTTCAAGGGCACATAAAGTAGCTGAAACAGAGATTTGAACTCAATCTTTTAAGAGCAAATCCAGTGCTCTTACTACTATATCACACTATCTCTGAAAGTTCTTATTGAACTAAGAACATTTATATTTTTATCATTATTAATTTATTTTTATTTAAATACTAAAACTTAAATGTACAGTAAGAAAAAGAAACATATTATAAGCTTAAATATTAAAACTTAAAATATAAGAAAAGAAAAACAAAAGCATTGCCATGAGTACAGCAGAACATAGAGCATTCAAAATATAAATATCAAAGACTAATTACAAGGGACTCAATAAGGACAGACTGTTTACCTTTTTGTATATAAAGCATATGTCTAAGATAATTATTAGTAATTGGGTAGTTCAGAAGAAAGATTGGGTCAGACCTGAGCATGATATGATTTTAAAAAGTAAAACCATTGGAGGTGAAGCCAAGATGGCAGCATAGAGGCAGGAAAACTCTGTGAGCTCCCCCCATAACCACCTCAAATACCTGTAAAATAGGATTCTAAACAAATTTGGGAGCTACAGAACTCACAAAGTGACAGAGAGAAACAAATCTCCCACTAAAGGCATCCCAGCAGGCTGGCAGGAAGGGTTCATCACGGTGTGCTTGGAGCCAAGCCCATGGTTTTAGCCCCAGGGTGGCCCCAATCAGCAGCCACTGGAGGGGATTTCAGGAGAGTGGATCACCAGCAGCTGTGGGAGTTTCCAGAAATATCAACCTATAAATGCCAGAGACAAAAGTAAAAGGTCAGTGGAACTCTGTTGGAACTGGAGGGGATGGAGTACAGTCTGGCCTCTGCCCTTGGAACAAGAAGTGGTAGAGATGCTGCGGCTATGCAGCTGCCTCCACGTGGCTGCTTTAGAGCTCCTGGCCTGCAGATCGTAGGGGGGCCAAGCAACCTTTCAGAGGGGTAATCGCTTTTGCTTTAACCTGCCTGGATCTGGATTGCTGTCCTGGGTGGTGGTCCTGAGGTATGTAACCAGTGAGCCAGACCTGGTGTAGAGATGGTGCCCTCCTAATAGCTCTGGCAGCTGTGAAAACCACAGTGATTTGGGACAAAGCTCTCCCCTCTAGAAGCAGATGTTCTACTGTGGGAAAGAGCTCCAAAGTCAAGTAATTGAGTGGCAACATGAGCAAGCAAAGGAAGCAAAGCAAGCACAATAATCCAACTTTAGATTCCTTTTTGGGGGACAAAAAGAATCAAAGCATGGAATGGGAGGAAGACAACATAGTCAGAACTCCTGCACCAGAAGCTTCCAAGAAAAATATGAATAGGAGGAGCTCAAGAAGGATTTTGAAAATCAGGTAAGAGAAGTAGAGGAAAAATTGGGAAGAGAAATGAGAAAGATGCAAGAAAATCATGAAAAGAGACAACCTGACTGAAGAAAAATAACACCTTAAAAAAACAGACTAAATCAAATGGCAAAAGAGGCCCAAAAAGCCAGTGAGGAGAATAATACCTTAAAAAGCCAAATTTGCCAGATGGAAGAAGAATTTCAAAAGCTCACTGAAGAGAATAATTCCTTCAGAATTAGAGTGGAGCAAATGGAAATTAATGACTTTTTGAGAAATCAAGACACTATTAAACAGATCCAAACAAATGAAAAAATAGAAGGCAGTGTGAAATATCTCATTGGAAAAACCACTGACCTGGATAATAGATCCAGGAGAGACAATTTGAAAATTATTGGAGTACCTGAAGGCCATGATTAAAAAAAGAACCTAGAAATCATCCTTCAAGAAATTCTCGAGGAAAATTGCCCTGATAATTTAGAACCAGAGGGCAAAATAGAAATTGAAAGAATTCACTGATCACCTCTTGAAAAAGATCCCCAAAAGAAAACTCCTAGGAATATTATAGCCAAGTTCCGGAGTTCCCAGATCAAGGAGAAAATACTACAAGCAGCCATGAAGAAACAATTTGAGGATTGTAGAAACACAATCAGAATAACACAAGATCTAGCAGCTTCTATGTTAAAGGATCCAAGAGTTTGGAATATGATATTCCAGAGGTCAAAGGAGCTAGGATTACAACCAAGAATCACCTACCCAGCAAAACTGAGTATAATTCTTCAGGGCAAAATATAATCATTCAATGGAATAGAGGTCTTTCAAGTATTCTTGATGAAAAAACCAGAGCTGAACAGAAAATTTGACTTTCAAATACAAGAAGCAAAAAAAGCATGAGGAGGTAAACAGGAAAAAGAAATCATAAGTACTTATTAAAGTTCAACCATTTACATTCCTACATGGAAAAATGATCATTGTAACTGATGAGACTTTTCTCGGTATTAGGACATTTGAAGGGAATATGTATGTGTGTGTATGTATGTATACATATATATGTATGTATAGGAGGGTATATGTGTATATATATGTGTACATGTATACATAGACAGAGGGCACAGAATCAGTTGAATATGAAGGAATGATATCTAAAAATAAAATTAAGAGGTGAGAGAGGAATTTATTGGGAGAAGGAGAAAGGGAGAGATAGAATAGGGTAAAGTATCACATATAAAAGAAGCAAGAGAAAACTGTTACAATGGAGAAAAAGCAGGAAGGTGAAAAGGAATGGGTCAACCTTACTGAATTGGGCTTAAGGAGGGAATAACATACACACTCAATTGTGTATCTTACCCTACAGGAAAAAGGGCAGGGGGGGGGGGGGGAGGATAAAAGAGAGGATGATAGAAGGGAGGGCAGATTAGGGGAGAGGGTAGTTAGAAGCAAACACTTTTGAAAAGGGTCAGGGTCAAAAGAGAGAATAAAATAAGTGGGGGGGGCAGGATAGGAATGGAGGGAATTATAGTTAATCTTTCACAATATAACTGGAAATGCTTTGCTTTTTAGTTTATAACATTCAGTTCCACAAACTTTTGAGTGTTAAATTTTCTCCCCCTTCCTCCCATCCCCCCTCCCCAAGATGGCATGCAGTTTCATATCAGCTCTACATATACATTCATATTAAACATTTTCACATTTGTCATGTTGTAAAGAAGAATTATAATCAATGGAATGAACCATGAGAAAGAAGAAACAAAAAAAGAAAGAGAACAAATAGTATGCTTCGATCTGCATTTAGACTCCATATTTCTTTCTCTGCATGTGGATAGCATTTTCCATCATCAGCCTTTTGGAGTTGTTTTAGAACTTTGCATTGCTAAGAAGAGCCAAGTCTGTCAAAGTTAGTTATCACACAATGTGACTGTAACTGTGTACAATGTTCTCCTGGCTCTGCTCCCCTCACTCAGCATCAGTTCATAGAAGTCTTTCCAGGTTTTTCTGAAGTCCACCTGCTCATCATTTCTTATAGCACAATAGTATTCCATTACAGTCTCATATACCACAACTTGTTCAGCCATTCCCCAATTGATGACCAATTCTTGGCCACCATAAAAAGAGCTGCTATAAATATTTTTGTACATACAGGTCCTCCTCCCACTTGTATGATTTCCTTGGGTTACAGCCCTAGAAGTGGTATTGTTGGGTCAAAGGGTATGCACATTTTTATAGCCCTTTGGGCATAGTCCCAAATTGCTCTCCAGAATGGTTGGATCAGATCACAACTCTACCAACAATGCATTAGTGTTCCATTTTTCCTGCACCTTCTCCAGTATTTATCATTTTCCTGTTTTGTTATGTTAGTCAATCTGACTGGTGAGATGTGGTACTACCTGAGTTGTTTTGATTTGCATTTCTCTAATCAATAGTGATTTAGAGCATGTTTTCATATGATTTATAGGTAGCTTTAATTTCTTCCTCTGAAAACTTCCTGTTGATTATCCTTTGACCATTTATCAATTGGGGAATGACTTGTATTCTCATAAATTTGACTCAGTTCTCTATGTATTTTAGAAGTAAGAACTTTATCAGAGACACTGGTTGTAAAAATTCTTTTCCACTTTTCTGCTTCCCTCCTGATCATGGTTGCATTGACTTTGTACAAAAACTTTTCAATTTAATGTATTCTAAATTCTCCATTGTGCAATTCATAGTGTTCTCTATCTCTTACTTGGTTGCAAATTATTCCATTCTTCGTGAATCTGAGTAAACTATTCCTTGCTTTCCCAGTCTGCTTATAGTATCAGCCCTTTTATCTAAATTGTGTACTCATTTTGACTTTATGTTGGTATACAGTGTAAGATATTGGTTTATGCCTAGTTTCTTCCATACTGCTTTCCAGTTTTCCCAGCAGTTTTTGTCAAATAGTAAGTTCTTATCCCAGACACTGGAGTCTTTGGGTTTATCAAACAGTAGACACCTTTGTGATTCTTAATGCCATGGCCTTCACATGGCATATAGCCCAAGCTGTGAAACATGCACACAGTAGCCAGTTGCCATAGAATCTGCATTTCTGGGGAGATTTGAGGCACAAACATTGCCAACACTGACTTCCGAAATACCCTGTTAGGCTCAGAGAGAGACCAAGTACAGGAAGAATGGGTATTTATATTAGAAGAAAAACCCTGGGGGTGACTAGGTGGTGCAGTGAATAGAGCACTGGCCCTGGATTGAAGAGGACCTGAGTTCAAATGTGCCCTCAGACACTTAACACTTACGTGTGACCTCAGGCAAGTCACTTAACCCCAATTGCTCTGCCGTCCCCTCCCCAAAAAGCAAAACAAAAAAAAAAAGGAAGAAGAAAACCTTATAATTGCAAGGTCTCCTGGGGCCAGAGCAGCACATGTATAACACAGCTAGTGTACGTTACCAATTGACCAATGGACAGTTTTAATTTTCTGTGAGAACCTGAATTTTTAACAAGACTTACCCGCCCTCCCCCACCCCCCAATTTTCTTCCCTTCTCCCAGGTGAAGGTACTAGCTCTTATTACTAGACCTGATTGATTTCCCCCAATCATCATACTTGTTAACCTGCAATGCAGGAGTAACATTCCAAATGAAATAATTGTATTAGCCTTCTCTCTACTTTTTGTTCTTTATAGGTTCTCCTCCCTCTTTTTAAATGTTAGGGAAGCCCAACAGTAACAACATTGAAGGCTCCATGCTCACTGAGTTTGCACTAAGATGCTGAGCTTGCCAGGGTCCATTTTGGAGCTCTGATAGATATTCATGTAGTTTATCTAGGTTCTTGCCAGATTTTTTTTAACCCTGGAGACTTGGTGTTCTTTATCTCAGAAAATATCTTGCTATATATTTATGGTTGGGTTTTTACTATTCTTTTTTCTTTTCAAACAAAAAGCTCCGAAAGTTTCCTCATCTATAAAATGGGGATAATAATATTTGCCTATCTCACTGGTTTGTTAAAGGATCAAATGAAATAATGTGTCATATGACTATAGGATTTTTACATCTGGAAAATGTGTTAGAGATAAAACTCCCTAATTTTAGCAAAGAAGAAAGATTGGCCCCAGAGAGTTGAAGCAGTTTGCCCAAGACTAAACAGGAGACCAGTGGCAGAGCAGAGACTTAAACCTCCAGCTTTCTTGATTCCCCAACAGTATTTTTTTCCACTATTTAACAGAAAACACTTTGCAGAAAACAATGATATATAATTACTAGCAATTATTACTATATTATTGCTTTCTGAAATTCAGATAGCTGATTAACTACAGTTGATTACTCTTAGTGGAATAAACACAACAGCCCCACCAGTAGTGGCTCAGAAGTGGAGTGGAGAGAGCACTAGGGATTGAGTTAGGAAAACCTAGTTCAAATTCTGCTGTAGGCACTGTGTGAGCTTGAGCCAATAACATTTCAGCCTGTTTCCTTACCTGTAAAACAAGAGTATTGTGTTTGCTAGCTTCCAAAGTCCTATACAGCTCTAAATCTATGATCTTATGATTTGGCTTTCACTGAGACCTGGTTTCCTCATGATAACACAAGATAAACTCATTCTTCAGTGAGTTCAGTACCTGGTTCTTTCAGTCCTTCCCACCTCCTGCCCATATATTGCGGGACTTCAGCATATATGGATATGTATAGATATAGAGATACTTGCCCAAACATCTTAATCTCCAAGTTCCTCAAATTGATCATTTCCCATAACCTATTCTCCTCCTCCATAGTAGTAACACACAGAAATGGTCATACCCTTGATGTTGCCATTGCCCACAGATGCTCCACTTCCATGTTCATTCTACCTCTCCCTCTTCTTTACAAAACCAAACCCTGTTCTCTGTTTACATCATGACCTCCATGCCCTTTACCCCTTAGTTCTCTCCGAGGCCTTCACCTGTACTAGCTATACTCTCTGCCTTTCTCCATCTTGACTTCTTGTTGAATCAGTTTAGCTCTGTACTGTCCTCTTATCTTGAGTCTTTTCCCCGTTATCATATTGCTCATCAGGCACCACCAAACCTCAGCCTTAGATCACTCCCACTATCTGCTGCCTTTACATGTGCCTCTTAATGAAGCTGGAGAATATCACACAACTATGCCATGTCCATTACAAATTTATGTTCCATAAACTCAACTTGACTCTCACTGCTTCCAGGCAATCTTTTATATGTTTAATAAACTATCCCACTCACCATAATCACTCTTCCAAACCTTTGTATCCCTCCTGAAACCTCTCATGACTCCTCCTTCCCTCCCAGCTGAGAACTTTGCCTCATATTTTATTGAAAAAATTGAGGCTGTTTGTTGAGTTCCCTCCTTCTACCCCCTCCTTGTTTCACATCATTGAGATATCTTCCGCCAGTATCTCCTTCTTCATCCCTGTCTTTGCCAAGATCAGTCCCTCTATATTCATGAATGGTCCCTTTTCATCCTGTCTTCTCTACCACATTTCCCCCTTTATTAAATTCTCCATTCTCACTTATCTTCAGTCTCCTCCTTCTACTCACTGCTTCCTTACTGCCTGCAGATATACCCATGACTCCCCCAAGGATCAACCTTCACTTGATCTACCCATCCCCACTCTCATCCCATGTCTTTCTTGCCTTTTGTGGCTAAACTCCTGAAAAGATTGTCTTGCAATAGATGCCTCTTCTTCCTCTCCTCACTCTCTTCTAAATTCTATAGTCTGGGGTCAGCCTCATCATTCAGCTAGAACTATTTTCTCTAAAGTTACTAACAGTCTCTTAATTGCCAAATATAATGACTTTTTCTCAATTCTTATCCTTCTTGATCTGTCTGCAGCCTTTGGCACTTCTGATCATTACCCTCTTATTCTTGATACTCTCTCTTTATGAGTTTTCAGGACACTGCTTGTTTCTATTCTCACATCCTCATGCCATCCCTCTGTAGTACCAGTGTGATATTCACAGCATCCATGGTGGCAATCAGTATGACAGCTTAAGTCTGAATTGCAAAATATAACAAACTCTCCACATGGAAGACAGAACCAAAACACATATTCAAACACTAGAAAGCCGTATCTCAGCACCAGAAAGCCAAATCTATCATAGCAGCAAAAACATCTATACACAATGACAATTCAGGGGACACCCAAAGCCTTCCCCCTACTAGGGCCTTCCCACAAATGAACACTCACAGCTCACTGCCTGCTTCCTCTCTCTCCCTCAGCTCTAACTGCTCTGACCAACTTCCTCTCAGCTCTACTCCACCCTTCCTGCTCCACCCACTCAACAAGCTCCTCCCACCATAGACTCATGTGAGTCAAGCTTCCATGTGACACAAGCAGGTTACATGGGCCTATTAATGGATGGGAAAGATCTTCCCTTTAAGCAAAACTACATTAACAATACATTCGGCCCCAAGATCTTAGATATCCGTTACATAGGTCAATGGGGCAACTGGTATCAACAGAACTTTACAACAGTATAACAGGGATAACACAAAATAAGCACATAAAACAGTATCTTAGACTTGAGCACAAACGTCCCATCATTCCCCCCCTCGAACAAATGGAGCCCAAAATCTTGGGGTAAGGGGCAAACGTCTCTTCTTCCATAGCTACTTCTTGCTGAAGTTGGACATAGAGCTGTCCCTGCCCCAAGAGGTCCCATTCTGGAGGTCTTTAGCTGGCATCTGGACCTTGGTCCGTGACAAGTCCAGGGGTGACACATCACAGTTGTGGATAGGGTGTGACATCCAGCTTAAGTGATCAGGCATCTGCAGATGGAGGGCACTAAGCCTGCAGGAAACAAATCTAGCATACAGGTTTAACAGACAAAAATCCAAGAAGAAACAAGGAGACAATAACCAGAAGCAGGGTAGATATAGGGTCAGCCTTATTTCTGGAGTCCATGAACCTGCTCTCATATCCTTATTCATTGTTGTTTACTGTTTTCTAATTTGCAGTTTGGGGATCATCATTCTGGCTAGAGGTATGCTTTCTTTGATCCAAGCTGGGGCAATTTCCTATTCTCCCTGAAAGTGTGATGAACTTGGATACAATGTTTCAGGAGGATCTGTAGGGGCAGTTCTTACTTCCTTCCTCATTCTAATACTAAGCCCCTTTTCTTGGTACATTTTATGTAGTTCATTAGTTGGAATACAATCTATTCTTCCCAAATCTACCCTTGCTGTCAGTAGAGCAGTACACAATTCTTTTCTTGTCAGTCTATTCTGACTTTGAATCTATTGGCTATTTATTCATCTCTCCTGAAGAAATTTATCTTTAACCCATTCCCCTCAGTCATTTAACTGTGAAATCTTATCCAGCACCTTCAAAAGAGAGTGCCCTATCTCCCCAGTTAGTAGAGTCAGAATTAGGTATTTCTTTATAAGCAGGAGGAGCCATCTTCACCATGATATTTCTATAAGAAACTGCTAAGGGAGTATTGTGATACACATTTGCATCTTCCATCGTAATTGCAATCTTCACTCCTCTTCCTTTAACTTTCTCACACAATCTCTAAGCGAGTACCAGCGCCTGTCTCTACTAGGCCACATAGAATCAGTAGGATACATTTTATTGCATCCCTCAGCAGCTAAAGCTAACAGATTAGTTGCATTGTTACCTGTTGGCATATGGTAATCTCTAAAAGCTTGCTGTACAAAAGGATTCTGACTAATACCTATAAATTTCAAGCAGTCTTTGTTATCTGTTGGTACTGCTCCAGCCCCTTCATCACTGATTCTCACCATCCAAGCCACTAACAATTCTCCCATCCTTTGGGTGAATTGACCTATTATATCAATGACTTTCTGCTGAGTAAAATCCTCAATTACTTCCCTAAACTCTGTGTGGCCCCCCAGTTCTCCTGCTTTCTTCTTAGTATCAGGCAAAGTCATAAAAGCCTCCTCATCTAACTTTCATTTTTATCCCACGCATTCTCCTGGCAATCGGCAAAACTTAGGGCCCCATTAGGCCCAGCCGATGCAAGGGCTGCATGCACATACCTTTTGTTAATTTTTCACTTCCTTTTAGCTAAATGAATAGTAACTTGTTCTTCTACCACCTGAGACCCCCAAGCTTGCTCTTCTAACGGAGAGCCCAAATACCGTGGCATAAAAAGATTCCCATGCAAACCAGCCAATTTCCTTTCCATCTGATCTTTCTCTTCCAGCAGCTTGTCTCTACTTTTACACATAAGGTGATAACTTGTTCGCTAGGCCAGTCCTTTTTTACACACCCCTGCCAGTTCTTTCCCTGGTTCTATTGGTATTCCCTGCAAACATCTTTCCAAATCTCTAGGTTCTTCTTTCTGTAGCCTCAATTTCACAGAGCCCTGTGCTTTTAGCCCATTCTCTTGCTAGGGAAGAATAAGGTAAATCCTCCCATCCTGGGATATCCATTTCTCTAAAGCACTTCTGCTTCCAAATTGAGGTCTAATATTTCACAATCCCATCCTTGTGGCCAAATGTAGCACCAATGTGATATTTTCTCAGCACCTATGGCAGCTATCAATATGCCGGTATTCTGAATCACAAAATATAAAAAACTATTCACATGGAAGACAGAACCAAAACATTTATTCAAACTCTAGAAAACCGAATCCCATCACCAGAAAGCCAAATCCATCATAGCAACAAAGAAACAATCCCCAAGTCTCCTTCGTGCTAGATCCTTCCCACAGACACTCACAGCTTGCTGCCCGCTTCCTCTCTCGCCCTCAGCTCTAACTGTTCTGATCACCTTCCTCTCAGTCCTGCTCCACCTGCTCAGCAAGCTCCTCCCACTACAGACTCATGTGACTCAGGCTTCCGTGTGACTCAAGCAGTTCACATGGACTTATCAATGGATGGAAAAAATCTTCCGTTAAACAAAAATATGTTAGAAATACACCCCCACACACACTCCAATCTGTTGCTTAGGCCTGTTGGTTTTTACCTTCGTTCTTCTCTTGAATATTCCTCCTTCTCTCTTCTGACACTGCCACCACCCTGCTGCAGGCCCTCATCACTTCACTTTTAGACTGTTGCAGTAGCCTGCTGATGTGTCTTCATAACACACATCTGTCCTCACTCTAGTCCGTCCTCCACTCAGCTGTCAAAATGATCTTCCTAAAGTCCAGGTCCAGCTATGCTCCTCCCTGCCTACCCAGTAAGTCCCAGGGGCTCCTCACTTCCAGGATCAAATATAAAATCCTCTTTGGCATTCAAAACTCTTTATAACCTCCTCCCATACTTCATGCTTTCCATACCTCATAGCCTGCCACACACTCTTCTATCCAGTGACACTGGCCTCCTTGCTGTTCCTGGAAGGAGACACTCTATCTCCTGTTTCTAGGCTTTTTCACTGACTGAATCCCATGCATAGAGTGCTGTCCTTAATTTTTACTTCTTGACGTTTTTGGTTTCCTTGAAGTTCTAGTTAAAAGCCTGCCATCTACTGGAAGTCTTTTTCAAATCCTTTTGATTCTAAGACTTCCCTCAGTTGATTATCTCTTATTTATCCTGTATATTACTTGTTTGTACATAACTGTTTCATGTTGTATCTTTCATTAGGTTGTGAGATTCTTGAAGGTACAGACTGTCTTTTGCCTTTTTTTGTATCCGCAATGCTTTGTACAGTGCCTGGCATATAACAGATGCTTAATAGGTGTTTATCAGCTGACTGATTAATCCTAGGAGTGAAATCAATCTCTAGTTCTGCATAATTTCACATGTTCAGCCTGAATTTGATTGCTTGTCCTTCCAGTGGGGATGGGTGGTGAGGGAGGAGGAGAAAGAATCTGGAATCTGGAGTTCCATAATCAAATGTTATGAATGTGTATCTATCTATCTATATCT
>CM053582.1:514883631-514901443 GCA_028627135.1 Pseudochirops cupreus
AAAAAAAAAAGAAATCAATCTCTAGACTGTGGGGCCAGAGCAATGTCGTATCTTAAGGTACTTGGTGAGGAGAAATGTAAGACAAAATCAAAAGACAAAAAAAATCAGAATTTTCCTACTCATAAAAACTTTCCATTAATATTTTCCTTAGCACCCAAGCATGTACAATTGACAACCATACTTTAGTCTATTTAGTATCTTCAGAAATGTGAAAGTAGACCCCTGATATGCACTAGGAAGTGCCTGGTACTTTTTTGCTATTTGAGATAATGGTGTGGTTTTTGTTCCTATACCCATAGAATCACAAGTGGTTAGAGTCTGAAGGGATCTTGTAGACCTCATTCAGCTCTTTCATTGTATAGATAAAGGGATTGAGGTTTGGAGACATGAAATGACTTGTCTTAGGTCATATAAGTGGTTATTTATTCGCAGTGATGGAATTCAACCAATGTCTGTTCATTGCAGAGGGGTGAACATAGGAGAATTACTTAATTCAAAGGATCTACAGTTGGTATCAAGTTTAATTTTTAATCCAAAAGTAGTACATTTTTATGAAGATGAATTACTTGTTATGATTAAATTAAATGGGGTCCTAAGTACTGAAAACTAATCTTTTTTAAGTGTGTTTAAGTTGTTTATCGTTTAGAGTCTTAAATACTCATTTTGATGAGCAATGAAACTTCTTTTCATGGGAACATTTATAGAACATAATGGAATATACATACTATTTGTTTGCAATAATATGTTAGTAGCACATATTTAGAGGGAAAAATAGAGGGAAAAATAGACCTCTGAGTCATCCCTTAAAGTTCCTTCACTGTTGAACATTTATACCAGCTATCTCTCTCTCTCTCTCTCTCTCTCTCTCTCTCTCTCTCTCTCTCTCTCTCTCACACACACACACACACACACACACACACACACGTACGTTACAGGGGCAGAGTGTTATTACAGAACATATTTAATTCTGGGAGGCAAAAGTGGGGTATCTAGACTTTTTATTTCATCTGTCTTCTACTGATGCAGTTCATACTTGGCATCTTTTTTCTTCTAATTTTATTTTAGACTCAAATACTAGAATACTATTTACAGAATAGACAACAGAAAGAAAAACATATCATAAATGTAAACATTGGAACTTAAATACAAAGAAAGAAAGGAGGGGAAAGCATGCCATATGCATAGCAGAACACGAGAGGATTCAAAATATGTAACAATAAATTTTCATTTCAAGAAAGCCTGTATGGGCAGCTAAGTGGTGCAGTAAATAGAGCAGGAGGACCTGAGTTCAAATTCAGCCTCAGACACTTAACACTTACTAGCCTTGTGACCTTGGGCAAGTTATTTAACCCCAATTGCCCTGCCTTCTCCCTTACAGAAAGCAAAAAACAAAGAAAGAAGGCCTGTATGCTGTGTACTACATGTTATGCTGAGAGCTACCCATGTTCTCTTTGCTTTCTTGTAGTTTTTTTCCTCTGCTGTGCACTTTTTCACTTTGTTCTTTTTTTCCCCTCCCTGCGTATACACATATATACATATACATATATGCATACATATATAGACATATTCTTTCCCAAACACATTCTACTCCTGCTCTTTGTTTTTATCTTTGTGCACATCTCTTGTTTCCTATCCCTCCTGCTTCTTCTACTTTTTTATTTTTTAGTTAATTTACTTATTTTTTGGTTTCAGCATTCACTTCCATAAGTTTTAAATTTCCTCCCCCTCCCCAAGACTGCACGCAATCCAATATAGGCTCTACATATACATTCCTGTTAAACATATTTTCACGTTAGCCATGTTGTATAGAAGAATTAGAAGGAATAGAAGTAGCCATGGGAAAGAAAAACATAAGACAAAATGAAAGAAGAAAATAATCTACTTGGATCTGCATTCAGATTCCATATTTCTCGGCCTCCTCTACTTTACTTCTCCAGTACTTTGCCCCTTCTGTTACTTGCCCACCCTCTTCCAAGGATCTCTCCCCATCCTCCCATTCCCATAAATCTAAACACCCTTCTATAGCACCCTATAACTTATTCCCTCACCCTCTCTTACCCTCCCATTCCCATTGATCTAAACACCGTTTTATACCCCCCTTTTACTTATTACCTTACCCACCCCTCTAAAGATCCCTCCCCCCATCCTTTTACTGTTTTATTTCTTCTGAATTTAGAAGACTTTTGTACTGTCCTAAATATATATGTATTGTTCTCTCTTAAACCCATTCCCCATGAAAGTAGATTACCGGAACTACCAGTCCTCCTCCCCCATCTAATTCTTCTGTATTGATTTTTCATCTTGTACTTCATTTGTATAAAATAATTATTTTTTAGCTGTTCCTAAATGGTTTACTTTTTAAATTCATATAATACTCAGGTTTAACCCTTCCCCCCCCCAGTCTTTCTTATTAGCTCTCCAGTTATTAAGAATCTTAGACATATGTTTTGCATTTTACATATATAAAAGTAAACGGTCTGTCCTTATTGAATCCCTTATAATCAGTCTTTGGTATGTACCTTATGTTTCTCTTGGCTCTTGTATGTCAAATTTTCAATTGTTTTGTTTTGTTTTTTTTAAACAAAGCCTTGAAAGTTTGACAGTTGATCAAATGTCTACTTTTTTTTCATTCAGGATTATGCTTAACTTTAGTGGAAATAATATTTTTGGTCAGAGCCACAGTTCTTTTGCTCTTTGATATGTAGTGTTCCAAGATCTGCAATGCTTCCAAGTCTCTGCTGTTAGGTCTTGTGTGATTTTAATTGTGGCACCATAATATTTAAATTGTTTTATTCTTGTTCCTTTTAATATTTTGTCCTTGAGCTGGGGGTTTCAGAATTTGAGTGTAATATTCCTATGGGTTTTCCTCATAGTATCTCTTTTTAAGTGATTGGTGGATTTTTTCTATTTCTACTTTCTCTCCTTGTTCTAATACTTCAGGACAGTTTTCTTCAGCTACTTTTTGCATTATTGTATCAAGATTCTTTTTTTGATCATAGCTTTCAATTAGTCCAATTATTTTTATGTTTTCTCTTCTTGATCTTTTCTCTAGATTGATTGTTTTTCTAATAAGATGTTTACTTTCTCTTCTATTTTTTCATTATTCATATTTTAAATTATTTCTTGATCTTGCCCAATTTTAATTTTCAAGGTATCATTTTCTTTCTTAAGATTCTGGACCTCTTTTTCTAATTGATTGACTTTCCTTTCATAATCTTGTTTTTCTTGGATTATTCATATCTTTTTTAAAAAATATTTTCCTCCATATCTGTCATTTGATTTTTCAATTCTTTTTAAAGATCTTTAAATTCCTTTTGGGCAGGTAACCATTTGAAGTTACTCTTTGGGCTAGAAGGGGGTTTCTTTGCTTCTATATCCTCCTCTGAAGATGAACCCCATTCTTTTCTGTTCCCATAATAACTTTCTGTGGTTGGATTCTTTCTCCTTTGCCTGTGCATTTTTTTGTGGAAATAGCTTAATTGTTGTAATCACCTCTAGCCCTGGGGTATGGGGGATGGTGCCTCTAACCCCAGATCTTCAGTTCTCCCCTCTAGCCTGGACCCAAAACCAAACCTCCAGCCTCTTCTAAGTGCCCACAGCCAGGGGCTTTCTGCCCCACTGATTTTGCACTCACCTGGGGTGTGCTCTTTCTATCTTGCCCTCTCTGCTCTTCATAGCACAGCTGGGTCTGGTGTTCCTTGTCAGCAGAAGTTCCCTCAATATTTCCAGTCTCAGTCACCCAAGTCCTTTCACTGGCCTGGGGGTAAAAGTTCCTGTGGCTGGGGCTGAGGCAGCCTCCCAAACCAACTAACCCCAGGGCTTGCCACTTGCTGTTTCAGCGACTTTCCATTTGCCTGGAGGTGTTTACCCTTCCTGGGATTTTTCTTCTGAACTGCTCAGATTTTCCTAGGAAGACCCCTGTTATGCCCCCATTCTTATTTATTTTTACCTGCACTTTGTTCACCCTATTTTATCTCTTTTATGGGGGAAAATCTTGATAGCTTGGAATTTTCTGACCTACTCTGCCATCTTCCCAGAATCCTCTTGCTTGGCATCTCTTAATAGGTTACTTCCCTAGAAAACTTTTATGGGAACCCTGAAGGTTAAATGATTTGCTCATGGTGACATAACTAATGTGTGTCAGTTGTCACCCAGCTCTCACCTGTGGCTCTAAGAAGCTGTAGCATGCACTGGAGCCACACCCTGATGAATTGTTTCAGCAGATGGACTAAATAAGTTTGAGGGTAACTAACAGGCTTCAGAGTCATCAAGGAGTTAGCGGGATGTCTACCCTTAGCATGTGAAGACTTCCCCCAGCAGAATAGTGGATGAGAATGATTTCTTACCGTGGCCATGAAGGCAGCTGAAGCAGGTGCTATGGAGCACTGAGAGCTTGGTCAGACATGGAAGACGCCTAGGTGGGTCCCAGGCCAGGCATCCCGGGCCATCCACCAATAATCTTGACTTTTATTTTGCCACTGGATTTCACTAACTCAGGAAGAGACAGTGAGGCTGACTGACCACTTTGTGCAGCTGCCTCACTTAAATCCAATTCTCTTGAGAGACAAGATATTACACTGAAATGTCATTGGTGCTTTTTGAAAATGAAAGATAAACAACAACAATCAGAAGCAGAACTAGAACTTTTAAGTCTTCCTGACTCCAAGACTGGCCCTCCTTCGACTTAGCCATACTGCCTCTACATTTTCAGTAGTTAAATGAAATTTTAGAGTACTCTAAACAACTTAAAGCATAGTGCTTGCTATTTTTAAATTCTCCAAACTTGCATTTCCTTTGCTAATTTTCTTTCACATTTTCTGTAGTATTAATGTATCAGTTTGCTGCATATTCTCTTATTTTATCCTTTCAACAACTCTACGAGTAGGGGCTATTATTACTCCCATTTTGTGGAAATTGAAGCTGAGAGGTTAAGTGGCTTACCCAGGGTCACACAGCTACTGAGTGTCTTAAGGAGAATTTTAACTCCATCTTCCTGATCAGCAGGTTTTATACACACACACACACACACACACACACACACACACACACGTATATATGTGTGTATATATATATGTATATATATATATATATATATATATATATACATAATGTTCTCTGTATATTTTGAATGTCAAACTCTTAAGGGATTTTTGATGAAAAAATATTTTCCGCATTTGACTTCTCTTAGTTGAATTAATTGTTTTAGTTCATGGAAAACCTTTTAGTTTCACATAATTAATATTAATGATTAACATTAATCATTAATATTAATTAATAATGTTCTGGTTGTCTCTGCTCCTTGTTTGGTTAAAATTCTCCCCCTAGCATTAGTGATAAAAAATTTTTTTTAATGGTGAGACCATATTCACACACAACCTTGGCAAAATGACTAGAGCAGCTTATCTACAAAAATTTCACTGTCAAGTTGCTTTTTACTAGGGTTTACAAGATTGATTCAACTTTAGCAAGACAACTAAACATAATTCTGTTAAAAAACAAAATATCTCAAATTACATTACTATAACAATAAGCAGAAGAAGTTTTGATAAAATATAGGTCATTTTTTGCTTTAAAAAACCATATAAAACAGGAATAGAGGGATCTTTTTTTTCATCATAAAAGTGTGTGTGTACACACACACACACACACACACACACACACACACACGCATTAAAGCTAGTGTTATATATAGTGGAGAAGCACTAGAAATTTTCCCAAAAAATACAAGAATTACAACAAGGATGTCTCCTTCCTCTGCCATTGTTTGACATAGCTCTAGGAATGTTAACATTAACAATTACAGTAGCTATTGTTAATAGCATACACCCAGTGTATTTGCAAACCAGTTAGAAGGTTTGCAAAGCACTTTACATATTGTCTCATTTGGTCCTTAGGCATGACATTTGAGGCTGAGAAAGAGGTTAAGTGACTTGCCCAAGATCACATTCCTTCTGAGACAGCATTTGAACTCTGGTCTTCCTGACTTAAAACCTAGCATTTTGTCTATAGACAGAAATTAAAGGTATAAACATGGGTTAAAGGGAAAGAAAATCATCTCTACTTTCAGATAACATGATAGTTTACTTAAGAAACCTTAGAGAATCAGTAAAGAATGTAATTGAGACAATTAATAGGTTCAGTTATGTAGCTAAATACAAAAGTAGCTCATCATTAATATCAAAATCAGTAAGGAAATAATAGAGGCGTTCCATTAAAAATTATTAAATGAACAAAATGTATGTGTCCATTTACCAAGACACATTGATGACCTGTATTGAAACAATTACAAACATTTTTTAAAGAAATAAACAGCTAGGTGGCGCAGTGAATAGAGTACCAGCCCTGGAGTCAGGAGGACCTGAGTTCAAATGTGGCCTTTAGACACTTAACACTTACTAGCTGTGTGACCTTGGGCAAGTCACTTAACTCCAATTGCCCTGCCTTCCACCCTCAAAAAAAAAAGATATAAAAAGAAATCAAGAATGATTTGAATAACTGGAGGGATATTAATTGGTCATGGTAAAGCTATGCCAGTACAATAAAAATGATAATACTAAGTTAATTTACAGATCATGTGTTTTTAAAGGTCAACAATATAGGTAGGACACACTTGACTAATATCTTATGAGTAGTTGGGGAGTAGCAAGAGGGAAGTAGTGACACCACTGGTCATTGTGGAGTTGGGATGAGAGGTCTTATGTTAAGGAATATGAAATCCTATATTCCTGGTGAGAGAGAGAAACAGCCTTTGAGTTAGGAAGACTTGGGGTCCAGTATTTTCCGTGACATATGATTGCTGTGGGATCCTAAGCAAATCACTTAACCTCTTAGTTGCCCCGGGGGACTAAGATTCTGAGTTATAGAGGAGTAACTAGTCTATCAGTGGTGGGTGTGGCACAGGGAGTTTCTACCCTGGCAATTCCCAACACTAGATGTCTCCAAAGAGGAGTATACATATCCCAGGGGCTCCATAAACCTGTCCATTGGGTATGAGAAAAAAATATTAAAGTATATTTTTGTTTTTATCTAAATATGCAATGAATCAATCTTTACTAATACTCAGTATGGATTGGAGAGCATTTAACATGGTGCCCTCACTTTTTCCATCTTTCAGATAATTGTGTGTCATGTATAATATACTTTGTGTGTTATTTATTGTACATGACACACAAGTGTCTTCAGCAGGAAGCGGTGACAATGGCAACCTCATTCCTTCATTAGCTTTCAGTGTCTTGTGACTTACTACAGTTGATGTATGCACAGATAAGTGTATTTATCAATTATATCATCTAGTTTTATTTAAATTCAGCTTTACAAAAATGGACACATGGCTTAAAAATGGTCCTGCAAAGAAACAACACATTGAAGATAATGCTAATAACAAAGCTCAATTGAAAAACAAATATATGTAACTAATAATTCTCTTACCCCTAGAATAGGAGCTGATGCTCTCTTAGCCACATTACAAGATAAAAATCATGACAGTTTATCAGATTTGACAAAGTTTTCCATAAAATTCTTAAATTTTCAAGATTATTTGATATAGGCATTCATATTCATATGTAATAGTGAATATTTCTTCTTTTGTTTTGGTTGGATTAAATGAAATGATCCCTTTCAGCTCTCCAATTCTTCGATTCTGTGATTTACATCTACTACAGTTTCCCAGATATTTTTCCCTTTGCCTTAAGCATATACTATGCCTTGAGATATTAGTTAATAATAGTATGAAGTGATCACAATTAGAAAGACACTTAAAAACTAAACTTTTGATGTTGAAAATGATAGAAGGATATTATCTCTTTTGTTAAAAACCCTCTCATCTGTACCCTTAGAAGGCATGGCAATAGAATTTTCTAACTTATTTAAAAATCTAAATGAAAAGTTACAGTGGCTTTTTAAGTCGTTTGTTAAATTTATGATAATGGCACTACTTTCTGATAGAAGTTGATGAACTAGTCAGACTTTAATACAAACTTTGCCTAGAAGTTGATTAACTAGTCAGATTTTTATACAAACTTTTGCCAAATTGGTGGATGGAATTGAAAAATGAGTGTCATAACTTTAAATACCACCATTGCTTCATTCTTTTGGAACCTTGTATCATTGTGAGCTATCTTTTTTTCAGTTTCAATAGCCTTTGAAAAGGATGTATCAAAGCAAACCAGGCTTAAGAGCAAGACCTGTATTGCTGTCTCACAAAGTACTAAAACTAAGTTCACCATCAGAAAGTAGGCTGGCCACTTGCTAATGAAGTTTTTAGACATGATGGCCCAGAAACATTTTTTTTTAAATGCAGGCAAAAGAGAGGAAACAATACAGTCAAGTTCCTCCCCCTTCTCCAGGCATATCTAGGGGGAAAAAAACCAACAGATTGAATCCTGGTGAGAACATCTAAGAAAAGCCATACTAGGTCCTTTTTTCAGTCTTTCTTTTTTCAGCAAACAGACAGGGAAGGTAGTAGATGCTGGGGACAGGGTTGGTCCTGGAACACACCAGTGCAGAAGAAGCTGTATACCACATCGAGAAGAGGTTTCAGACCTATACTGGGCACTATAATAAGAATGAGTGCCATCTGGCAGGTTTGTCACTCACTATCCAGTTCTGGCTCACAGATCCAGGATAGAATGTGGAAGAGCGCTTGTGCCCAGGAGTGGCATTCAGTGGTACAGAACTGCTATATGTGCAAGGGTGAGAGAAGCAAGTTCAGGAGCAAACAGTAGTTATGTGACTCGGACTCCAGGAGCAGAACACTTTCAGCTTCATGGTGACATGGCAGATTCAAGTAAATTTGATGAAGCATTAATGAGTAGAGTGGTAGAGAACTAAACAAAGCATACCTGAAATCATCAGTTTTACACGTGTAGTAAGAAAACAGGTCCATCAGCTTAGGTGGTTTGCCCAAGGTGAATTAACTTACTAATAGTACCTTTTTTTAAAACCCCAGTTAAATATTTCTCTAAGTCATTTGAGGTCTTTGGGGTTGCAACAAGGATAACTTCATGGGTAGGCAGTCACAGCCACATTTACTGGGTGGATGCAGTCACTGGCAGGTGTCTAAGAGTCCTTTAGACTCATTTACACCTTTTCTTTTCATTGACATTTGCTGGTGAGCCAGTCCTGGCAGTTAGAAAGTGTTAATTGGCTCACAGTGTGAGATATCTTTATCAGCCTGTTCAATAATTTTTGTTCTTTTGACCTCAGTTGCTCTTACATATTCTGTATTATTGGCATATAAATGTGGAGTTCCTTATTTGCAGGTTTGACCCCAGATAGTTGTTTGGGAAAGTTAAGAAAAGAGTGGTTAGACTTTGCTTTGATAATTTTGAGGTCTGACCTCAAAACGGGGGTGAAGCCCAGACTCTTCCCTATAGGTCTAGAAAAATCCATCTTTCTGTGCTTATTAGAAACTAGACCAAGACAAACGCTGAAAGCAGAAATAGAGGACGTGAAAACAGGTTTACATCAATCATCAAAACTAAAACCTAAAATTTCACTTGTAAACAAATGAAATATCCTATTTTCAAAGTCAGTCCAACAAAATTTTAAGAAATTTCAATCAAATTTGAATTTGATTACTCCTAAGTATAAAGACAGATAAAATCAGTTGTCATAGAAGTCTAATTAATGTTAGAGAAAGATAGAAATGTGTGATAAACTTCAGCTCTCTGGGTTTTTTCAAACACCTTTAATTATTCTCTCTCATTACTATCCTTCATTTTAGCAGATGGTTTTGCTTAAATTTTTAAAGTTTTTATTGAGCTCTAGTATATATATTTCAGTGCTGTGATAAGGAATATGTAGAACAGGTCACCAAGACCTGTTCTTCCTGTGTAATATTTCCCAAACCCATCCCATTCATCTCTTTCCTATGACCAATATGGGCTCAGGCCCTCATGACTTCATACTTGGGTTACTCTTAACTGGTTCCTCTGCTTTCAGTCTGTCCTCCATTTGATCTCTGTTTCCCCTTCGGTTGCCCCTCCTAACTGTATTCCCAGTAAGAGTACCAGACTAACAAGTACCAGTGGTTAACATTATTTCCAGAAACAAAGTACACACTAAAAACAGAAAAAGGAGGTGAAAGCTTCACAGCCCCATGACCAAGGAGGGGAGCTGAGATGTTTGGGTTCCTGCCTTGGGGTCTCTAGGGTATGGGGCACACGGAGATACTGACTCAACATTCGCCGTGTCTGGAGTCTGGCCTCTCTCTGGTGGCAGCTTCTTTTGCCTGCACTTCCACTCTTGCCAGGTCCCCGTGGCTTCTCATGGCTCTCTTTCCTCCAGGCCCATGAGTCTTCTAGATCTCTTCTCAGAAGCTGAGTTCATAGTCTATTCTGTCTCCTGATCTCAGTGAACTGACCTCTAAAGATCATTCAGGGTTCCTGTCAGGCAGAGAGAGCCCCAACAAGTTGTGGTATATGAAGGTGATGGAATACTGTTGTGTTGTAAAAAAAATGATGAATGGAGTGAAATGAATAGAAGTAGGAGAATGGTTTATACAACCACAACATCATAAAGACAATCAACTTTGAAAGACTTAAGAACTCTGATCAAAACAGTGACCAGCCCCAATGCCAGCGGTCTCTTGATAAATGATGTTACTCACCTCCTCACAGATTGGTAATGGACTCAGGGTGAAAACTGAGACACCATACTTTGTTGGACGTGGCTAATGCAGGAATTTGTTTTGCTTGATTATGAATATTTATTACAAGGGTTTTGTTTTTCTTTTTCAATTAGAGTGGAGGGGAGGTAAGAGGGACAAAATAGATTTTTTTTTTGGAGGGGGGAAGGCAAGGCAATTGGGATTAAGTGACTTGCCCAAAGTCACATGGCTAGTGTGTAAAGTGTGTGAGGCTGGATTTGAGCTCAGGTCCTCCTGACTCCAGGGCCAGTGCTCTATTCACTGCACCACCTAGTTGCCCCAAAATAGATTTTCATTACTTGAAAAGAAAATAAAGAAATAAATTTTAAAAATAAAGCTTGACCCAGAGTCACTACCTATTTTTTATCCTGTCTATCGTGCCCTTTCTAATTCACTCTAAGGTCTGTTCACACCTCAAAAAGGGCTCATATGGTGTCACTGTGTCTTTTATCGTTAATTTAACACTTCATTGTTGGTACCTTTTCTGTCATCAGATCTTGAGTTTTCAAAGACTAACAGCTCCTAGTACAAAGGCAGACCTCCAAATATCAACAATTCTGCAAATAATGGACAAAGTTGTTCTCCACGACTGCCCAGGTGTGACACGGACGCGTGAAAATTTAAGGCCATTGTTTTAGTTGCTGTTGCTGTACTGAATGCTGAATTTTTCTCAATAGCTGGAATTAAAAGCCTTCATACGATCAGAGATTTATAGTTAGAAAAGACCTTGGAAGATACTGAATTCGACCTCCTCATTTTACAGATGAGCATCTGAGGCCCAGAGAGGCTAAGTAACTCGTGCAGTGTCACACAGCTAAGTCTCTCATGTGGCATTCAAACCTAGGCCTTCTTTACCCCATTACTCTATGTACTTTACCAAAATGCAGGGTCTTTGTGGAAGAAATCAAAACCTGTGTGGAGACAGAGTGAAACCCAGGTCATCTACTTCATCCTGCCTACGACCAGGGTTTGTCTTAAAGATGCTCTCAGGAAGCCCACCATAAATGCACTTCTGCCTCAACTTTGCTTCATTTTCAAACGCAATCATTTTATTTCTGTTAGCATGGCACATTAAATAGAAAAGAAAAAATAGCAGTATTGTGTCTTGTTATCTATCTGAGCTCCATCAAACAAAAATGAGAACAAGATAAGAATGGTTATAATAAGAAGTAACTTTTACATGGGCTTTACATACATTATTTCATTTGAAGTCTGTTGTGTGAGTCCAAGAAGCCAGGGTCTTAACTCCATCCACAATGAAGCATCATAATAACCTATTAGGCGTTGTAATACACTGAAAAATATACTTGCCTTGAGGTCAGAAGACATGGTTTTTTTGTGTTGTGTTTTTTTACTTTTTTGGAGTGAGGAAGGCAGGGCAATCAGGGTTAAGTGACTTGCCCAAGGTCACATAGCTAATAAGTGTTGAGTGTCTGAGGCTGGATTTGAACTCGGGTCCTCCTGATTCCAGGGCTGGTGTTCTATTCACTGTGCCACCTAGTGTCCCCTGAAGACATGATTTTATGTGGATAGAGTGCTAGACCCAGAATCTGGAAAACCTGAGTTCATATGTAGCTTTATGTACTTAACTAGGTATAGATCGCCCCGGGCAAGCCTCGTAGCTCCTCTAAATCTCAGTTTCCTCATTTGTAAATGGGATGATAATAATAAACTTATCTCTTGAGGTTGTTGTTAGGGCAAAATGAAATAATGTTTATAAAGTGCTTCGAAGACTTTAAAATGTTATATAAATATTTAATTTAAAAAACCCCATTGTCCAAATGATTCTGAGCAAATCACCGTATCTCTCTATAGCTCACTTTTTCATTGTCTATTTATTTATTTATTTATTTTTTTGAGGAGAGAAGGTAGGGCAGTTGGGGTTAGGTGACTTGCCCAAGGTCACACAGCTAGTTTCTTGTGTTAAGTGATTGAGGCCGGATTTGAACTCAGGTCCTCCTGACTCCAGGGCCAGTGCTCTATCGCGCCACCTAGCCACTCCCGTCTCACTTTTTCATCTGTAAAATAGAAGAGGGACAGTAATAGGACCTGAAACTTCTTTGTATAAGAAACTCGTAGATAAGGAAATTGTCTTTATCAATGCAGATTGGCACCTTCTCTTCACTTAAGGTTACCCTGATGCGCTGAGAGAGGGAGACAGAGACAGAGACTGAGAGAGACAGAGATTGGGGTGGGGGAGCAGGCAAAATGTCTTACTCAGGATCACACAAGCCAGTATGTGTCTGTAGCAGGACCTGAACCTTATTCTTCTTGGTTCTGAAGTTCCTCTTAACTATAACATGTTACATTTGCAAAATAAGAAGAATAATAATGTTTAGAATGCTTCAGTGTGTCAGGAACATCAACTTAAAGAACATATAAATGTGAGCTCACCAGCTGCATAGAGGTAGTAACTGCAGTCATGGGGTGAATAAGTGTTTGTGGGGCCTGTGAATTATCCCTAGTTGGGCATCATGGAGAAGCAGTAGAATTGTTGGAGTGGCCCAGATGTAAGGGGAGGATGAGGTTGCCACAGAGTCCTTGGGGTTTCGAGTTGTGAGAAGAGCGTGGGCAGCATGGCTAGAGTAATTTAGTGTTTTGATCTTTGTTTGCTACATTTGTTGAATTTTTGTTTGGTCTATGGTGGTTTCTATAAAAATATGTAATTCTGATTTATGATTATTTCCTATTCAAACTTGGTTTGCTTATAAAAAAATAATTCTGATGCACTAAACTGATCCAAATAGCATTGTTACACAATTATAACAGTTTGCTATCTTTCTAGCATTGGACATTGTTTATATATGGTATCAAACTAGTCAAAGGTGTGGAGTAGACATTTGGTAGCTAGCTATTTGATTTTGAGTACCAAGTGATCAGTAAGTGATTTGTTCTGAAGTGTATTATTTTTCAAACTGAGGTTTTGGCCTTTTATTTTCAATATCATTTAATTCAGACATGTAAACCATTTTTACTCAGATCCTAGATTAACCATTAGTAGCACAAGATCATTTATGTTCACCTTTTATGGGCAAAAACCAATGTTTTCCATGACTATATGTGTTTTCCTTTTAAAGTCGATGCTCTTTGACCTGCCTAAGGTCTGGCACAGGTTATTTTGTTCTAAATCAGAAATAATGTAGGAAGGTTTCATTTCAAGTAGTAAAGTTACTTTAATTGACATATATAGAATCTTTTTTTTTAATAGAAAAGGTTTGAAGATGTGATTGTAATAACAGATGACAATGAAAAGAGTATGTTCAACAGGGGTTTAAAGAAAGCAAAATCCATTTCCTTTCCTTAAGATAAACACAAAATTTAAAAATATCAAAGTGTTTGTGATTTGCAGTCATGGTTACTATAATTCCAGAGTTTGCCATCTGTTCCTCTCCAATGTACAATTCAAAGATAGAGCCAGTACTGCAAAGAGATAATACATGTCTGTTTGGCTACTGCTATTTCTGAGATTGTTCGTATGAAAACAAATGTACTTAAACAGCTCCAGCTGTATTTTAGTGTGAACATATTTAACTATAGGAATACTCTAAAATCTTGGTAAGTTTTGCTTATGACAACAAACTGGAAAGAAGAGAGAATATACTTTCCAAAGAGGAAAAAACTATCAGATTGCAAATCAGTGAGATGTCTTGATGTTTTTTAAATTGGGGGAATATACATTGCTGTGATATATCAGTATATAAAATATATAGATTTCTTATTATATTAACGGATGAGTTTAGTTATTTATAATTGGGATCTTTGTAGACACTATATCAAGGGTTAAAGTTATAGAGTATGAAAATAAAATATCTAATACTCATGTTTAAAATCACAAATTTCAGAGAACATGTACCTGAACAAGAATCCCCTTTACAAAGTAGTCCAAAATTGGACATCTAGCTTTTTCTTGAAGACTCAAGTAATCAAATACTACCAACCCACAAAGATTTGAAAATCATCTTTTCGCTTTTCCAGTTTGGCCATTTTTTATATCCCATAAAACCTATGAGAACTTCCCACCAGATAAATAAGTGTGTGTGTGTGTGTGTGTGTGTGTGTGTGTGTGTGTGTGTATACCTTATAATTTACAAAAATATATAGACTACTGTATATAAAATTAGTTCATATCAAAAATGAAAGAACCTAAAAAATGAAAGTTATACTGCAAAAATTACAACTATCTTAGGTCCTGAAGTTTCTTGAAATAGTTCTCATTTCAAGAAAAAAAAAATTCAATGCAGCTTCTTCACAGAAGGTCTGCTTTGTGGAAATTCTCAAAAAAGTCAAGTGTCTTTTATCTTTTAAATTCTCCTGTTAAAAATAATGAACCTTCCATTTGGCCTTTTTATTATTTGAATTAATGTTATGTAAATGTACTTCAACCATCGCTAAATCTCAGTATGTTGTCTTTTTATTTTTAAACCACATAGCCTATCTTAAATACTAACTGCCTAGTTTGGGAGACCATTAACTTATTTTACCAGTTTCATGGTTTAAAAAAACTGTCCTTTGTGGAGTGTTAGGTATTTACTAAATACTGTTTTTTAAAATGACTCAGTTTTTACAAAAAATCAGATGATTAAAAATAACAGATTGAATGGCTTCCTCAGAAACTCATCAGTTCTTGTTGAAAAGCAATTTGCAGCTCTGTATGAAAGCCAGTATTTCTAAACTAACCTTTAGTTAAAAAAAAAATCCGCACAGCCTTATTGCATGTTTGGTTTTGTACTATTGGAGGACTACGAAATTTTGTCATTGATCAATATAAGATAGGAAAATTTAAAAATTACACTTTCCCTTAAAATTTCCAGTTGATTGTGTTACTTTTCTGTTTGTATCCCTGGCACTTGATACAGTGCTTTACACAAGAGAAGCATATACTAATTATATGCATTTCACACGTTCGTTCATTCATTATTTTTCTAGATAAAATTTTCATAATTTCCCCCCTTTTATAAGGAATGTTACAGTGTTCTACCCCCATTAAATCACTATAGTGTCCCCAGTTGATAATAGTAGCCAGCATTTACATAATACTTTAAAGTTTGCAAAGCACTTTAGAAACAGTATTGCATTTTATCCTATGATAACCCTAGGAGTTGATACTGTTATTATCTCCATTTTACAAATAAGGAAACTGAAGCACAGAGCAGTTAAGTGACTTGCTCAGGATCACAGAGCTAGTGGGGGTAAATTTGTATTTAGGTCTTCCTGATTCCAAATCCAACATTCCATTACCAAGGAGATTCACAAGCACTTGTCAAAGAAGACATCCATATTGTCAATACCTGTATCAAAAAAGTGCTCCAGATCATTTAGTAATTAGATAAATACAGACTAAAGCAACTCAGATTCGACTTCACAGTCATGAGATCGACAAAGAGGAAAAAAAAGACCAATGTGTAAGGAGCTGCAGGCAGACAGGTGCCTCAGTGCAATGTTGACGGGACTGTGAATGTTCTGGTCATTCCCGAAAGTAGTTTGGAAATGTTCCCCCATAAGTCACTAAACCGACTCCCACTGAGAGATGAAAGAAGGGGAAAGGACCTATATGTATATAAATATAGTGGTTCCTTGTGTAGTGGGAAAGAACTGCAAACTAAAGGGGTACTCATAATTTGGGTGGTGGCGGAACAAATTATGGTAGATGAATGTAATGCAGCACTATTGTGCAGTAAGAAATGACAGAAGAAATGGTTTTAGAGAAACTGAGATAGAGTTGTATGACCTTATGCAGTGAAATGAGGAGAACCAGAAGAATACTTTACACAATAACAAGAGAATTGTAAAGACAAAAAACTATAAAAGACTTAAAAGAACTCTAATCAACACAGTAAACACTTGTCCTTCCAGAGGACTCATCATGAAGTATACAGAGAGGTGATGGATTCAGATGAAATTTATGAATTACAAAATGAGGCATATACTTTGGGATGTGGTCAGTGCAAAAATTGATCTTGTTTGACTATGCATATTTGTTACAAGAGTTTTATTTTTCTTTTGCGCTTTTAAATCAAAGTGAAGAGAAAATAAATGTGAGTTGATTGAAAAATAAAATATATTGGAAAAAAAATCACCATAGTTCCATGATGATGGACATTTGTATAAGGTAGAGTTTATGTCCCGATTTTACACTACGTGACCATACTCCTACCCCACATATTTCTGACCCCTTAACCTGTTTAGTCAGTTTGTCTTCAAATTAGATTTTTTTTTTCATCCAGGGACTCCATCTAAACTTTGGCCCAGATTGGTATGGAGTGTGTCTTCAGTAGCCGCCTTTAGACTATGAGTTTACCTTCAGCTACCTCACATATACTTTTTCCTCTGGGCAAACCCATACTTTAAAAGGAATATTGAAAAACCAGAGTGTGCAGAGGGAGATAAATAGGATGGTAAAGATCTCATGTTTAAGATCACAAATCTCAGAGAACATGTATCTGACAAGAATCCCCTTTACAAAGTAGTCCGAAATTGGACATCCAGCATTTTCGTTTTTAAAAAAAAAATTAACTTTTGTTTGTGTTTACATCATTCATTTCCACAACATTTTGAGTTACAAATTTTCTTCCTGTCTTTCCCCTACCCACCACCCTAAAACAGTGATCCCACTGTATACCCGCTCCTCCAATCTGCTCTCCTATATCCTCCCCCATCACCCCTCTGACTTTCAGGTAGGGCAAGATGGATCTCCCTACTCCAGTGCCTGTATATCTTATTTCCCAGTTGCATGTACATAATAATAATAATAATAATAATAATTATTATTATTATTATATATACAATTTTTTTAACATTTGAATTTAAAACTTTAAATTCTAGATTCTTTCCCTTCCTTCCTTGTCCACCACCCCCACTGGGAAGACAAGCAATTCAATACAGGCCACATATGTGTAGTTATGCAAAACATGTCCACAATAGATATATTGTGAAAGACTGACTATATTTCCCTCCATCCTATCCCGCCCCCCACTTGTTCTATTCTCTACTTTGTTCCTGTCCCTTTACAGAAGTGTGTACTTCTAACAACCCTCCCCCACCAACCTGCCCTCCCTTCCATCATCCCTCCTTTCTTCCCCTTCCTCCCTACTCTCCTGTAAGGCAAGATACCCAATTTAGAGTGTGTATCATTCCTTCCCTAAGCCAAATTCAAGGACAGTAAGG
>CM053582.1:514901943-514927337 GCA_028627135.1 Pseudochirops cupreus
CCATCTGGCAAATTTGACTTTTTAAGGCATTCTTCTCCTCATTGGCTTTTTGGGCCTCTTTTGCCATTTGAGTTAGTCTGTTTTTTAAGGTGTTCTTTTCTTCAGTCAGGTTGTTGACCTTCTTTTCATGATTTTCTTGCATCATTCTCATTTCTCTCCCCAATTTTTCTTCCACTTCTCTCATTTGGTTTTCAAAATCTTAAGCTGATCTATGGCTTTTAGGCAGTCTTCATGTTTTTTGGGAGCTTTTGGTGCAGGAGTTCTGACTGTGTTGTCTTCCTCCCATTGCATGCTTTGATCCTTTTTGTCCCCAAAAAAGGAATCTAAAGTTGGATTGCTGAGCTTTCTTTGCTTCCTTTGCCTGTTCATGTTGCCAGTCAATTACTTGACTTTTGGGCTCAGTAGAACTCTGCTTTCAGAGGGGAGAGCTCTGTCCCAAATTGCTGGATTTTTTGCAGCTGCCGGAGCTGTCAGGTGGCCACAGTCTCTGCAGCTCCCACCAGCTTTGGCTCTCTAGCCATGCACCTCAGGACCACCACCCAAGACTGCGATCCCGATCCAGGCAGCTCAAGGCAAGAGCACTTAACCTCTGAATGGTCACTTAGCTCCCCTTCAATCTGTAGGCCACGAGCTCTGAAGCAGCCACGAGGAGGTGGCTGCAGGGCCATTGCTTCAGACCGCTTCTAGGTCTGGAGGCAGTTGGCCAGACCCTCTCCCCCAAATTTAGCTGAGTTCCACTAAGCTTTCCCTTTGTTCTTGGCTCTTAAGGGTTGAGAATTCTGGAAACTGCCACAGTTGCTGGTGATCTGCTGTCCTGAAAGCTCCAGCCGGGGCTTATTCTGGACGGCCTGGGGTTAAAACCACATGGGGCTGAGCTCTGCTCCCAGCACCCTGCAATGAGCCCTTTCCATCTGTCTGCCAGGCTGCCTTCAGCGGGAGCCTTGTTTCTCTGTCATTTGTGAGTTCTGGAGCTCTAAAATTTGTTGAGAGTCATATTTTATAGGTATTGGAGGTTGTTATGTAGGGAGCTGCAGAGTTTTCCTGCTTCTATTCCGCCATCTTGACTGTGACCTCCAAGGGTTTTTTTTTTCAAAGTATGATAGAGATCTGAAGCAAGTTTGTAGGTAATAAGGATAGAAAGAGATTGTGTATAAGAAGACATTGAAAATGGGAGAGAAGGTGTGATCCAATGGGCAGGTTCCTACAGTGTATAGGAAAGAAAAAACTCAAGTAGAAAATCTGACGCCGGCAAACAGAATAACAGCTATTCCTACAACATTGGAGTAATGGAGAGAATGGAATGGGTAATGTTGATGAGGGCATATGATGTATAGAACCATGGAGGAGAATTCATAGTGGATGGCTTCTATTTTGTTGTAGAAACCCTCTGCTCAGTGGAATGGGGACGAGATAAATGCATGATTTAAGGGTGGAAAAGGTTTGGCTGCTTTGGTCATGTAGAGGGATTTTAGAAGTGGAATGGGAGAGTGAGTGATATACAGATAACTCTCATAGGAGGCAGGAAATTCTCTCCTAAGATAAGAGGGTTTGTTTTTGGGGAATTTTAGACAAAGAGGTAAGAAAGTACCTAATAGCTGCTTCGGGGAGTATAATAACTCAGTTGGAGGATTAAAAGTGTAACAGAAGCTCTGGGATTACTCTCCGAAACCCCATTCTTACTGTCAGGTTAGGATCCCAAATTTCAGCTGCTATATTTTAGGAGACCTTGAAAAATTTGGTTGGATTTTTAGTGTTGTAGCTTAAGAACTCCCATCAGTATGCTTCCCCTTTGAGTATCAGTTAATATCAATTAGTCAGCCTGTCTTAGTTGGCTTTTAGAAAGGGGTATTTACAAAGGTGGGACAGCTAGGTGGTGAAGTAGAGTGCCAGACCTAAAGTCAGGAAGATTCATCTTCCTGAGTTGAAATCTGGCCTGAGAAACACAAAAGAAGCAGCCTGTGCTCATGGGCATATGGAAGGAGACTGGGTAAAGAAGCAGGGCCAGCAGCCTCTTCCATCCTGCTGAGAAAGCAGACAAATAGTCCTCCTGCTTCAAAGCCATTGTTGACCAGCTATAACTGTTAGCTCTGTCTTGCTTAAGCATCGAGCTGAAATCTTCCTGTAACCTTTCTTTGGTTCTAGGTCTGCTCTCTGTAGTAATATAGAACAAGTCTACTCAAATCTTTATATGAAATTGTTTCAGATATTTGAAAATATTTCCTGCTTTGGGATGTCTCATGGCTCATTGGCTTTCTAATTGATGATGACCCATCCTCAAAATGCCTTCTATTTCAGATCTGCCTGTGTTTTCAACCTGAAGCTGAATGCCCATTTCCTCACTCCATTTTTCCTCTTTTTGACTTTCATTGCCTGGCTAAGCACTGTTCCACTGCCCCTTCTCACTTTCCTAGCTCTGGTGCTGGCCTAAACTACCCTTATCTTTCTTCAGATCGGCCTTTCTTCCCAACCTTAAACTTTGCTCTGGCCAGCCTGAGGCTTCCTGAACCCACTTGTTTTATCCCTTCTCCTTAAGGCTATAAACTCCATTCTCTCTTGAATTAGGTTTTGTCCAACTGACATAACTACCTTAAATTCTCATAGGGCTCATTGTGGAGCGTGTGTTAGGAAGGACAGCACTGGTCAGAAGAAAGTGTTAAAAAGCAGACACCTTTCTTTACCAGCAGAAGCAATCTAACAACAGAGCAAGACAACCTGAGCATGACAAAACAAAATAAAAACACTTAAAAACACCTGTTCCTTAAAGCATTTGGGTCATTATGAAAACCTTCTCTTTAGTAGCAGATGTGCCACATCCTGACACATCATTAATGAGACACAAAAGCTTCCCTAAGGTAATTGATCTTTGCAACCAGGGTCACAGGAGCACAGCCATAAGGGACTTCAGAATCTTGTTGAAATTGTAGATGCAATTATTCCAAAATGTAATTTATATTTTAAGTGAAATTTATAGCTAGTTGGTTAGTATGATTTTTTAAAACTAAATACATTTCTTATTATAAAAATTAGATCTAATAGTTTGATGATATTTTCATGCATTTTAAAATTGCACAGTGTAATGTTGTCCCTTTGGGGGGGGCGGAAAGAAAAGTGTCTTATTATTTTAGAAAAAGTGAGTTGGTGGTCTGGGTTTGCGTTGGGTTTCTACTGCTTGCTGCCTGTCAAACCATAGACAACTCAGTCTGATCTTCTGGGCCTCAGTTTCTTCAGCTATAAAAATTAGGGACGTGTACTAAATGAACTCTAAGGGCCTTTCCAGCTCTACATTTCTGTGATCTAGAAGAAGCATGTGAGAAACTTCGACTCTTAGCAGAGTTTCTTAACTTAAAGTCTATAAACTTAAAATTTTTGATAACTATATTTCAATGAAATTGGTTTTCTTTGTATTTTTATGTATTTTAAAACATCATTGTGAGAAAGGTTCATCATACTGCCAGAGGGGCCTATGACGCAAAAAATGCTATCATGACCGTTCTGTCTCTCATTCATGTCAGGGTACACTAGTGTTCACAGCAAATTCCCATCAGAATAGATTTTTGCCTTTTCTTGACCCTTGGCAGGTAGGTGGCTCAGTGGATAGAGCCCTGGGCCTGGAGTCAGGAAGACCTGAGTTCAAATTTGGCTTCATTTACTGGCAGTATGAGCTTGGGCAAAGCACTTGACCTATTTGCCACAGTTTCCTCGTCTGCAAAATGACAATAACACCTTGTTGTGAAGAGCAAATGAGATGATAATTGACAAGTGCCTGGTACATAGCAAGTGTTATAGAAGTGTTAGCTTTTATTAGCTATTATTGTTCAGTGTGTGTGTAAAAGTCCCCTTGTGCTTGGGAATGGGTGAGAGATTGTGTTTGAGAGAGAATGTCTAACTAATGCAAATTGAGTGAAAGGGGGAGGAAAAAGGAGCACGAGAAATAAAATATAAAGGCAGGAAGAGAAAAAAGTTCACATTTGTATTCATAGAAATTAAGGACAGATAAAATTTATGTTATTAAAATGCCAGAACATATATTATCTTGAGCAAATGAAATAATCACAGACCTTACTGTTACTTCCATAGACAAAGGAAGCTAAATTAAATAAGGCTAAATCCAGTTATCTTTATAGAAAACATTTATCTATAAAAATTCAGAATTTTATAACTATTGCACTGTTAACTGCATCTTATTGATATTGTAGATATAATTATTCTAAAATAAAGTTTATATTACAAATGAAATCTGTAACTACATTGGTTAGTATTATTTTTTAAAAGTAAATACATTTCTGATTATAAAAATTAGATCTAATCACTTGGCAGTCTTCGATTATTTTAAAATTGTAATTATTTTTAAAAATCTAGTTTGTAGTAGAGTGTAATATTGTCTCTCTCTCTCTTTTTTCCCCTTGCAGGAAACTCCTGAATTGACTACCAAAGTCAGATGCAGCTAAGTGATGGAGCAGCTATTCCAGAATGCCCCCTCTGCTAAAAATTAAATAAAATAATTCCACAGAACAGACAGGGGGTAGAAAATTACTGTTTTTGCAAAAGTAAACTACAAAATTACTATACTTATAAAACTCTTCTGGAAAAACATTTCGTGTTACTAAGTTACCAAAGGAATAACCTTTTTTTGACCTATTGCAACTGTGTGAAGAGAATAATCGCTATCTTAAAACAGGACATACATGTGTGAGATTATTTTTCTAGAAAATTATTATTTCATAGAAATCATGATATGATCATTAGAGAGAAAAAAACCCCAACAACTGAAGTCAGTGTATGTCAAGATGACCTCTGAAGAAATGGTCACTTCTGTTCTTGTTCCTGTGACACAGAAGAAAGTGATAGCTGCTCACTCAGCTACAGACGAAAGTAGTGAAAATGCCACGGACATCAGTGTTCTCAAAAGACATGCTAATAAACCAAGCAAAGAAATTCCTCCTACTCCCTCATGCTTAAACGTACTTAGAGAAGAACGTATTGAAGGTTCATTGCCCAAGATTTTCTCAGCATCAAGTAAAGATGCAGTGGATGACATGAATAGCCATGAAAACTTTGGGGAGAGAAGCGTGCCAGATTCAGTGGAATATATTAACATTAACTGTAACAACGTACCTAGTAATTGTCAGAGTTCACATGGTCAGTTGTCTAAATCATGTGAATCTGTATCAGAAGAAAACCTGTGTTTGGATACTGGAATTTCATCTTCACTGGAAAGAAACATGTTTTCTGGAATTAAACTGGAAGCAGATGAACCTTCAGGAGAAACAAGAAGTCAATCAGCAATTATTCAGACTAGCAGAGATCACACAGATAATATGGCTATATTTCATTTTCATTATGCAGTTGAGAGAAATGTGTCAAAGACTTTTTGTACCATGTCTGATGGCTTAATTTTAGATGATTGTGATAACTGTGTACAACTACCAGATACCGGAAATGATCAAAAGGACAATTACTCAGCGTGTACTTGTAGTTTAATGGAACTGGCAAATGACTGTGACGGTAAGAATGGACTGGAGAGATGTGATAACTATGATGCCTTAAGTGATAAATATTTATGCTTAGAAAGACCTTGCCAGAAGGTTAAAATGGTATGTTCAAATAAAAGCTTCTGTGGTGATAATTTTCCTGGAAGAATGCCCACAAAGGCTTTGTTGAGTCATTTGGAAGATTGTACTGATAATTTTGAGGAAGACATGGAGGAGGATTTTTTTAAAAACAAAAAGGAGCGGTCCACTTTATTAATTAGGAGATTTTGCAAAAACGATAAAGAAGTTAAGAAATCTGTTTACACTGGAACCAGAGCAATTATGAGAACCCTGCCTTCTGGGCACATAGGGCCTGGAGCTTGGAGTTATATTGAACAGAAAAGAAATCATGACTTTAAGAACTTTAGCAGTTCAGCCGAGCATATAGCAGCAGGACAGATGTGGCAAGATGTGAATCTTTGTCTTAGAAAATCCCATTGGCATCTGGTAAGACTTCAATTTTTCTTTTGAAAAATTTGTTTAATTTTTTTTCTGTCTTGATATCCTTTAACTTAAATGCCCAAAAGCTTCAGACTTATGTAAGTCATAACTTGTTGATGGACTAATACAGTGCAGTCCTCAATTAATTTAACATAATGCTGACTTTCTGCCTTGAATCATGAAAAGAGTGTAATAACTTAAGTGACCCCTAGAGGGCTTCTGAAAAATGAAGGAGTTCTTTTACAATTGACAGTTTGAGTTGGATCAGCATTGCAAGATAATTTATAAATATATATATGTATTTTGTTATAGGGGTTGGAGAAGTATTTTTGTAGATGACAGAAGAGTCAGAAAGACTAGCTGTCCAAGTGCAAGGGTGGAATGGAGGACATTGGTGAGGGTAAAGACTGTCACTTTCTTATGTCTGTTTTTTCTCAGCCTCCCAGCTATTGAAGCCAGCACTCCATGATTTAAAAAAAAACCAAAACAACATGTTTATATACCTACCATTCATTTTGTCCATTTAGAACTCACTTTTCACAGTCTCTATTGGAAGCGTGAGTTTGAAGGAGGGAACTGTAGATGTTATTACTTCTTATGTCCGTTGGAAGCTTGTCCACCCCTTCTCTTTGTTTCTTTTCAAAAGATCCTCAAAACTTCCCATATAGGGGGAAAAGACAAACAAACCAAGAACACCCTCAATTCCTGATCTCGTGTTAGCTTCCTTTCTTCCCAGGTTGAAAAGAAAGACAACTCTCAGGGTCTTTGTGGCCAGTCCAAGCCATGCCACATTATACTAGTTGTGGACCTCTGGTTGTATTCTTGTTGGTCAGTATTCTTCTTAATAATGTCACCTAGAACTGGATGTAATACTTCAGATGTGATGTGATCAGTACCTATAAAATGGAACTTTTTACCTTTACTGATGTAGAAATTATACATTGAGTGGAAAGAGCTATAGATTTTGAGTCTGCAACTGGTTTTGGATTTTGGCTTTGCTACTTGTATATCCTTTAAAACACCTTCTAGGCCAGCGGTTCTCAACCTGTGGGTCACGACCCCTTTGGGGGTTGAATGACCCTTTCACAGGGGTCATAGGGGTCGCCTAAGACCATCGGAAAACACGTATTTCTAATGGTCTTAGGAACTGAGACACCGCTCCTCTATCCATCTCCAGGCAGGTCCGCCCACATGCAGATACGCCCACATACGAGTATTAAAGGGTTGCGGCATTAGGAAGATTGAGAACCCCTGCTCTAGGCCTCCATTTCCTTATCTGTAAAATGAGTGAATGAGACTGGATGATTTCTAAAGTTCCTTCTAAGCATGTAACCCATCCTTTCTACTTCACTGCATTTGTAAATAAAACCACACACGTGTGTGTGTGTGTGTGTGTGTGTGTGTGTGTGTGTGTGTGTGTGTGTGTGTGTGTAGGTAATAGCCATGTGTATATCGTTAAGTAAATAGTAATAAGACTCTTTTTAGAAAGAAGGAAGTTTAATTGAATTTAAGTTTTCTCCTGGAGGTGTTGTGGAATTCAGAGGGGAAGTAGTAAAAATAGGGACAACTCTGGATACAGAAAATGCCAAAAGGCTTTGCCATCTTCGAGGTTTGTTTTAAAGAATTTAGTTTTGTGTTGATAGTCTGGGCATAGCAGATTATAGTTTATTTTTCAGAAGCTTATTCTTGACATTAGCATTATTCTTCCTATTTTGACAACACAGTGAACTAAGATTTTTTGGATATGCATTTTCAGAGTCAGATAGCAAGTAAAGATGCAAGAGGGATTATTGAAGTTCATGGACAAGTCCTAGGGACTGCTTACTTTCTTGGGATAGAGCTTGGAGCAGTAGGTGTAAGGTGTGAGTGCCCCCTCATTGGAGATCTTTTTAAAACATTTATTGATATTTTATGTTTTTAAAATTCTCTCCATATCCCTTCTCTCTTCTAGAGAGCCATCCACTTAAAATATTTTTAAAGAACAATAGGAAGAGACTCCTAGATTTTGAGCCTGAGGGACTGGCAGGATGGTGTTACCTTCTACAGTAATAGAGGAGGCAAGAGGAAGAGGGGATTTAGATAATGAGTCCTGTTTTGGACATATTTAGTGTAAAAATCTACTAATATCCAGTTTGAGATGTCAGAAGGCAGTTGGAGACGTGGATTGTAGGTCAGCAGAGAGTTTGGGAGTGGGTAGTAGATTTAAGAATCTTTGGTATAGGGATGGCAGTTAAATCCATGGGAGATGATGAGATCACCCAGTGAAATAACATAGAGGGAGAAGAGAAGAGAGCCGAAGGGGAAGAGGACCCTGAGGGCCACCTACAGTCAGAGATGAGAATCCAGCAAAGGAGACTGAGGAGCAGTCAGATAGGGGAGAGGAGAACCAGAAAATCAAGAGAGAAAAGAGAATATCAAGGAGGAGATCACTGACATTATTGATAAACTGTCAAAAACTGCAGAAAGATCAAGGAGAATGAGGATTAAAAGAAAGCTACTGGATTTGGCACCAAGAGATTTTTGGAGAGAGCAGTTTAAGTGGTATAATAAGGTCAGAAACTGGATTGAAACTAGAGACTGAGAGGAGAGAAAGTCCGTGGAGGCATGTGTTACAGATGCTGTTTGTGAGGAGTTTAGTTACAAAGGGCAGAAGATACAGGATGATACTGGCTGCAAGGATCAACTGAGAGTTTTTTTCATGGGGGAGACATGGGCATGTTTGTCTGCAGTAGGGAATGATCCAGTAGACAGGGAAATACTGAAAATAAATGATACAGTGGGATAAGACAAGGGGCAGTCTGTTGGAGGAGATAGGATGGAAGGAGATTGCTAAAGGAGTTAGCTTCCTCTCTGGTAAGGAGTAAGTCACCTGAACATGTGAGATGGAGTAAAAGGAGGAGATGGTGGCCAAAGAGATAAGGAAGAGGGGAAAAGGGGGAGTTCACAGAAAATGGCCTCATTATTTTCTGTAACCTGAAGCAAGGATTTCAACTGAGAAGGCGGAGGGAGGGGGAGCCATGGGAAATTTGAGGAGGGATGAAAAGGTTTGGAAGAGCCATTGTGAAGAGTAGAATAGTGAGTTGATAAAGGAAGTAGAGCAGGATTACCTAGCAATAGTGAGGGCCCAGTTGAAGTTGTACAACATAAATTTGTAGTGGACCCATTCAGAATGGTTGTGTGATTGTCTTCATCTTTCTTCATAGGCACGCATATAGGAGTGAAGACAGTAAATCATTGAGTGATCTGGGTCTGAGACTTGGCAGAGAGGAATCGGCTGTGTGATAAGAAGGCTAGCAATTAAAGAGAGGTCAGTAGAGAGGTGAATTGGTTCACCAAGGGAAAGGTCAGGATGGGGAAAAGAGGAGACTGTGATGAGTGCAGGAGAGATGACTTGAGAATTTAGGGGTGAAGGGATTGGCGGTCTTGGTGTGGACAGAGTAGGGTTTTGTAAGGGCAGGCAGAAGGGGAGGTGAGAAGCCAATAAGATTATTGTGGAATAAGGGAGTTTCAGAATTCTTGAACATGGACATTTGTGAATAAATGGCAAATTCAAGGGTATGACCATCTTTGTGTATGGCTGAGGTGGAGTAGAAGAGTAGGTCATGGGAGGTAAGTAGATTGAGGACCTGAGTGACTAGGGTATTTAAGGGACAGTCAGTTTGTATGTTAAAGTCTCTGAGTATGGGGCAGAAGTTGGGGAGAAGAGAAAAATTGTAAGCCATATACCAGCTCATTGAGGATGAAAGGGATGGGACCTAGGGGTTTTTGTGGACAGCAGCTACCAAGATTTTGAGAGGGTGGTAGATATGAATAGCATGAACCTCACAAGAAGAGAGGTTTACTGAGTGATGGAGATAAGGGAACAACTGGAAAATGGCACTTTGGTGAAAGGAGCATTCTAATTCCCCCTCCTTGGCCAGTGAAGTGAAGTAAATGAGTGAGGGCACAGCCAGTACTAGAAGGGGAGGAGAGGGAGGCTGTATCATCTGAAGGGAGCCAGATTTCAATCAGAGCTAGTTACTGGAAGAAATGGGAAAGGCAAAGATTTAGAAAGTAACAAAGTTTGTTGCCTATGATAGAGGAATCGAGAGGCACAGTGGAAGGTTGAGCCTTTAGGAAACCAATGCCACATCAGGAAACTGAATCGCTTCCATTTGAATTGTCTTAGGAAGATTCTGAAGATCACCTGGCAGGATAAGATACAAGACACTGAGGTCCCTTCTTCAATTAAACTGCCAATCATTCAAACTCTACTGCAGAGAGTGCAGCTATGTTGGGCCGGCCACGTTATTTGAACGCTGAACGTACACATGCCAAAAAGACTATTTTAGGGAGCACTCACACAGGGCAAGTGCTCACATGGTGGTCAGAAAAAGTGATAGAAGTATTCCCTCCAGATCTCTCTTAAGAATTCTGGAATTAATTTTGTGACATGGAAGATACTGGCACAGGACTGCCTAGCATGGCGTGCCCTCACCAGAGATGGTGCTGTGCTCAGTGAGCAAAGCAGAATTGAAGTAGCTCAAAAGAAACATGAAATGAACAAATTTAGGTAGTCCGCCCCAAGTATTCACAAGGGACTGTTTGTGCCCTGCCTGTGGGAGAGCATTCCAAGCTCCAGCTACTGGATACGCTGTGGCTTGACCCCAACATGGTGATTCCATTTTGCTCCTCTTCGAGAATGAAGGACAACAACCATGAGGGTAGGAAGGTTGAATTGATTGGGGCTCACCGTCTTCATCATTTAAAAGCACTTAAAAGTCTTGCTAGTCAAGGCTACCATGTAGTGGTAACAGGTCTTTTTTTACAAAGGTCATTTGTGTACAGCCTTGCATGCTAATTTTGTTATTGTATCTATTATTAGTGATTTTTTCTTTTCAAACCTGCCTTACCACATGGAACCTGCTAGTTACAAGCTACCACTGGCAGTGTCTCTCCAAATTGCCCCACCACTTGCTCAGATTTATTTAGAGGCAGTGAGGTGCAGTGGAAAGAGTACTAAAAACTAAAAACTAGCATTTGTTTCCATTTTGTAGATGACAAAAATGAAGTTTAGAAAGCTTCAGTGATTCATTTTCCTAGCATGATGTTGGTAGTTGACTGTATTTTAAACCATCTAATTTCAAATGCTTAAGAACAGCTGTTTCTGAGATTCTGTGTACCTTGAAATAAAGTAGATTGCACTCATGTTTGCCTTGTCTACCTTGTGTTCCTGCTCATAGTCCTTCCTCGTAATTGCACATAAATCAGTCTTATATATACACTTTATTTACTAGTCCATTTGCTTCTGTTAAAACTGTTTATTGCAAATGGATGTAGACATAGCATTGATCTAGTCAAATAGTAGTACGCTCAGTTTCTGAATTTTTTTTGCTGTCTTTATTGTTGCTATTCGGAATATTGAACATTTCCCAATTAAGGTTTGCACTTTATTTAATTTGGCTTTCATGTGCTTATTTAACTTTTGCTGGTAACTGAACGGAATGAATCAAATCCCTTTCTACCTTTCAGATTTGCCTGTATTCTACTCCCCTCTGGGGGGGGGGGGGGGTAAATGGTCTAATGACACTGGCCTTCTTGATGGAAATATTCCATTTCCCTACTCCTTACCTCTGTGTCTAAAATGCCCTCCCTCCTCATCTCTACCTCCTGGTTTTCCTGAAATCCTTCAGGACTCAGTTCACATCCCACCTCCTACAAGAGACCTTTCCCAGGGGCCTACCACCCAGCTGTTAGTACCTTATGGCTGAGATTACTTTACCCTGTATACATACATTGTATGTGCATGGTGGTTTGCACGGTTGTTTCCTCCATTAGAATGTGAGCTACTTGAGGGCAGAGATAGTGGGGGTTTTTTGGTTTAACAATTTTTTGTATTATTACTAACACTTAGTACAGTGCATGCATGGCACATAATAAGAACTTATTAATAAACGCTGAGGCCCTTGTCTTAGAGTTTACTGAGAAAATAGAAGTCATTTGCCAAAAGCTTCCCTCTTTTCCCTTTCTTTATGTCTCAGAACCCCTTGACCTTCCCTTGATGGGATTTAACCGTTCTCTTCTACTTTATTTCAGTTCTCATGATGAAGTGACCTTTCTCCTGGACAAAGCCAGGCCTCTTACATGAACCTCATAACCGGCCCTTTTCTTTAATTTTCAACTGCTTCTTGGACATTTACAAGTGGATATCTCATAAATATCTCAAATTTAGCGTGTCCAAAACCAGAACTTGTTATTTTTTTCCTCCAACCTGCCTCTCTTCTGACCTCTTCTGTTTCTGTCAGAGGTACCACCATCCTTCCAGTCACCCAGGTTGATTCTGCCTTCATAATATCTCTTACATCCACCCCCTTTTTTCTGCTCATGTATTTACCACCCTAGTCCAGGACCCTATTGCAATAGTCTCCCTACCTCTGTTCTCTCCCTTCTTCAATGCATTCTCCACATGGCTGCCAGAGTAATATTCTTAAAGCACAAGGCTAACTTTGTTACTCTCCTACTCAGTAAACATTTCTGGCTCCCTATTGCCTTTAGTGTCAAATACAAACTCCTTTCTTTGGCATTTCAATCCCCAGCTTAGCTCCAACCTTCCTTTCACAGACCTTTTTAACATACTCTTATGTTCCATGTTATTCTTCACTCTTAGAAATAGCAGTTTATGCAAGTGATAGATAAGCTGTTATCCCATGGTAGGAATTTCCTGTATCCTTGATTGTGCAGTTTATTATTAACCTTTGCTTTCCCCATGGTCACTTCAGTACCCCCCATTTCATGTGAAATCTCCCTGGGTCCATAACCTTCCCACTCTTCTATTTGTCATTTGCCCCCAGGAGTTCTCATTCTTCTCCTAAGGCAGAAGAGTGATCTTTCTAAGCACCAAATTCCTATAGATTATACCCATTGTAATGTCCCCATCTTCCTTTATAGAATACTTTTCTTCTCAATTTCCTCATCTACCAGGGCCCTTCCTAATCTACCATTCTTCTGTACCTTTGTATTTTCTTGACTCTAAACCTCCTGGAATAAAAATGAAATTGTGGCTGGAAGATACTGGGAACTGCACAGGTACTCACACAGATATATTTTCCATTGGCATGGTGTCCAAAGTGTACTTGCTGGCAAAAGTTTAGTTAAACCAAATTTGAAGTTGGAACAATCTCCCTGACTCAAATATCATTATCTCTTCTGCCAACTGCTGTAGTTGTCAGGCAATTTTAAACAAATGCTCAGGGAAAACTCTAACTCCAGCTTCATTTTCCCTCCCCAACACTTCATAACAGTAGCTGTGGTATTTGGCTGAGACAATGAAACCCTTCTCTCTTTCCCCCATTAGTCAACCATGGTGAAGTATTTAGAGTAAAGTAGTGCTTTCCTATGGGTTCTGAGAGAAGACATAATTACAGCCCCCTCCATGGACCTCATGAACATAGGGGACCTAGGAATTCTAGTTGATAAGCAATATTTTAGTGTTTTTCAAATCTAAATTTTAAAATAGTGTGTATATTCTCTACCAAAACAAAATATAAACCCTCAGTAAATAGTTTTTGAGTTTCTTTGACCCTAAAAACTTCTCAGGGGGCAGCTAGGTGGCACAGTGAATAGAGAGCATCAGCCCTGAAGTCAGGAGGACTTGAGTTCACATCCAGCCTCAGACACTTGACACATAACTATCTGTGTGACCTTGGGCAAGTCACTTAACTCTGATTGCCTTGCCTTTACCCCCTCCAAAAAAAATAGAAAAACTCCTTAATTTGTGGGAAGCTTTCCTGTTGAGGAGTCTTTACTAACCTTGGTAGATCTGTCTCTTCTTCTAGGTTTGGTTGCTCTGGAATGATACCAGGAAGTTCCTCGGACTTCTAGGGAAGGAGTGAAATCCCTTAAGATTCAAGCCAATCACATTCTCTGAGTTTTTGTTCCATTGGACCTGATGAGCTTCCACCAGTGTGTCAGTCAGTCAGTTAACGTGCATTTATATAGTGTTTTTTAATGTGCTTCAAGGGCCTCATATTTTAATGGAGGGAGACAACATGGAAAAACTACGTGTGTGTGTATGTGTATGTATATGTATATGTATATGTATATATGTATATTATATATGTATATATGTATACGTGTGTATACTATATGTGTGTGAGTGTGTGTGTGTGTGTGTGTGTGTATAGTGTAATTGGAAGCTAGTGGGAGAACATTCTAGTTACTGGGGATAGCCAGGTACAGATATATGTGGAAGTCAGGAATGGAGAGATAGACAGTTGTGTGTGAGGCATAGTAGGCTAGTGTAAAAGGATTGTAGAGTAAGTGAAGAATTAGTAAAGGAAAGAAAGGGACAGATTGTGAAGGTCTTAAAATGCCAAACAGAATTTTATATTTGATCTTGGAGATAATAGGGAGCCATGAGAACTTAATAGTGGGACGATATGGTCACATCTGTGCTTTAGGAAAGTTACTTTGGAAGCAAAATGGGAGATGAATTGGAATGAGGAGAGGCAGGGGATTGAGTGGAAAAGGGTCTTACTGGCATCACCTATTCTCCACCCTGGGCAGTTAAGGAGACACAAGAGGGAATGGGTAGAGGTCCCAGGGCTAGGTCCGCTAATTGGCCGTGGCTCTCAGGGTAATTACTGTTGTCACAGCCTCTCCCTATTTCAACTTTACTTTTCTTGCCATTCCTATTCTTCTTGGTATGATGATGAGAGGTTTAATTAGTATTTCATGACTGGTGAGGGAGTTCTGGAAGGAGCTGACTCCTAGCTTTTTTTACTTTTTGACCCTCTTTACCAGAAGTGTCTCGATTTTCTCCTTGGTTTCCTTTTCATTGCTCCTCTTTTCCAGTTTCACTCCAGTCTATTTGTGAAGCAGAAATCTCAGTTCCCTATGAAGTGTAAGTAGCAAGTAAGTATGAATAGTATTAGTGATAGGTGTGTATTAATAAAAAAAGAAAATTGTAGAATGAAATTAGGTATAAAGAATTAGTGCCATCTGTCTCTAAAGCCTTTCAAAATGTCAGAAAGATCCCGCTCACATTCTCTGCCAAAGTCTTTATTTACTTCTTTCTCTTCTCAATAAACTTGATTTTTTTCCAATAGGATTCAAGATGAAGACCTAATTTTATTCAGTTTTATTTTTTTATTTTGTTTAGTTTAATTATTATATTGAAGATGTTATCCACCACTTTAAGTTGAAAATGTAAAATAATATACCTGTATTATGAGTTAAATAGACTTCAGTAGACTAGCCTTATAACTTACCCAGAATGTGTAACTTGTTTCTATCGGAAAATAGCTAAATGGCCAAAAAGTCTTTTGGAGTACATATTATTTACGCATTGACATCCTATGTGTCCAGTTCTGTAATTGTTTGTCCTGTACAATTTAACAAGTATTTATTAACCATATAATATGTATCCGTATCTGTGTTAATTGTTGGCAGGTAAGACATCATTCTGTACGCAGAGACAATTAACAGTGCAAGACAGTGTGCATTTAATTGCATGAACTGTGTGGGTATATGCTATTAGGCCCTTATGAATTAAGGGAAGAAAGAAACTCAATGATGGCCCAGTAGTCAGGAAATAAGGCATGATGTGTTGAGTAAGATTTAAGGTGAGCAGAATATAGTTATGATGGAGGTGTGGGGTGTAGTTAAGTGGATTCAAGAATATAGAACATTCTAGATGAGGAGAATCTGAGCTAAGACCCAGAAACAAAAATGAGTGTGGTCTGTTAATGGGACAGTCGTAAGGACAGCCTAGCGAGAGCAGAAGTGCTGAAGAATGTGTATTTAATAAAATGTAGTTTTTCCCCTTATCCTCAGGTTTTCTGTAAAGTTTTGGATTTTTTTTTTTTTACCATGTTTGTTACAATTGTTTGGTTTTGTTTTAAAATGAAGAGAAAAAAATGCTCATTAATGGAAAATAAAATCATTTTAAAGTAATTATTAATAATTAGTAATTTTGAAAAAGTAAAGTCACAGAGGTAGATAAAAATTAGATCATAGGATTTATAGGTGGAAGGCATCTTAAAGTTCATTACTTCAATCCTGCTGATGTTCCAGCTATTCTTTGGAACTTTCCTAAATGTGTTCTTTTTTCTGCATAAATTTTTGTGGTTTTACTAAGTAATACAGATATGTGCATTAGTTCTACTGCATTATTGATTTATTTAAATAGAATGAATAGTATTAAGCCACACTTCTGTTATACAAAGTTGTGCTATTACAGTATATTAATAATAACAGTTTAAATTTAGGTGAAAAGTATGAATTTTCTTTCTGCTGAACATTCAGCTAACATTTGAAAAACTTTGGATCTGTGGTCAGAAGATCTAAGTTCAAATACTTTGTTGCTGCTTACTAGCTAAGTGGTCTTAGATAAGTATACAAAGCAAAACCTAATGCAGAACGTCGTGATGCATTTGGATTTAGAGCACTTGGGTTTAAAAGCCCACTTTTTTTTTTGGCTTTTCGGAGCAGGGAGGACCGGGCTATTGGGGTTAAGTGACTTGCCTAAGGTCGCACAGCTAGTAAGTGTTAGGTGGCTGAGGCTGGATTTGAACTCAGGTTCTCCTGACTCCAGGGCTGGGGCTCTATTCACTTCACCACTTAGCTGCCCCTGTAGCCCACTTCTGCTGTACCTGCTGTTTGTATGACCTTAGCTTTGTCTCTCTCTCTCTCTTTTTTTTTTTTTGCTTTTTGGAGGGCAGTTGGGGTTAAGAGACTTGCCCGAGGTCACACAGCTAGGTTTTGTGTGTGTGTGTGTGTTAAGTGTCTGAGGCCGGATTTGAACTCGGGTACTCCTGACTCCAGGGCCAGTTGGTGCTCTATTCACTGTGCCACCTAGTCACCCCTTAGCTTTGTCTCTTAAATACTCTAGGCTACATCTGTAAAATCTAGTTTCGAGAGTCTCATAATCCTCTAAATCCTTTTACTTTTTGAGATCTCACTAGCTTTCTCTGTACAATAAAGGAATTGGACTCAGTGGTCTCTATGGTCCCTTCTAATTCTAAAATCTTTTGATACTATTTTTTCAAAATTGCATCTTTTTAAAAAAAATGATGTTTTTTTATTTTTACATCACATTAATTTCTGAATATTTCCTTCCTCCCCTAGGAAATGTCATTCCTTGTAGCAAAAATGAAAAGATGGGGGAAAGCAGTTCATTAAAAATAGCCAACATAACAACTGTGTTTGATTGCAGCCCTCCTAGTGCTGCGACCTTTAATACCCGCCTGTGGGCAGGCCTGCCTGGGCACGGATAGAGGAGCGGAGTCTTGGTCCCTAAGAACATGGGAAGTATGTGTTTTCCGATGCTCTTAGGCGACCCCGTTCGACCCCCAGAGGGGTTGCGACCCCACAGGTTGAGAACCACTGCTCTAGGGTTTTGTGACTGCTCCTTCTCAGTCTCCTCTGCTCTGCACCATAGTCCACAACGTGACCCACCCCCTACTTTGGATGTACACCAAGGCCGTGTTCTAGCCCCTCTTCTTTCTCTATACTCTCTTGGTAACCTACTCATATTTGTTCAATTTAATTGTCATGATTCTTAGACCTGTATTAACAGCTTTAGTCTTTCTCCTGAATTCCTGCATCACTGACTGCCCTCTACACATTTTGAGCTGGAATGCCATAGACATCCTGAATTTAGTATGTTTAAAACTGAATATATTATCTTGCCCCCCAAAAATCTGTTGCTTTTCTGAACTTGACCATTTCTGTTGAAGGCGTCACCATCCTTCCAATCACCCAATGTCATCCTTGATTTCCTGTTCTCATTGCTATCACATATCCGGTCTGTTAGGCAGCTGTGTAACACAGTACATAGATAGTCTTGGAGTTAGGAAGACTTGAGTTCAGATGTTGCCTCAGACCCTTATTAACTGTGTGAGCCTGTGAAGGATACTTCATCTCTGGTTTCCTCATCTGGAAAATGAGAATAACAGTATCCCGTACCTCACGTGATTGGTGAGTGTTTTAAATGAAATAATCTCTGTCAAGCACTTTGCAAACTTAAAGTGTTCTATAAATGCTATTATTATTTTTTTGCCCCACATCTTGTTTTTTCCTCCACAACATCTCGCATCCATCCCTTTCCCTCCATTGACATGAGCACTGCCCTCGTTTGTCTGATCACCTCTCACCTGAACTATTACAACGGCCTCCACATTGTTCTCCCTGCTTCTTCTCTCCCTCTCCAATCCACACTTGATAGAGCTGCCAGAGTGAGAAGGAATGGGAGCAAATGTGTGCATGGGGAGGTTTTGACCCTCGCCCAGAGAAGAGCCCCCTTATTGCCAGAGGACATCCTTCCATCTTATATAACACATTTGTTGTTGTTCGATCATTTAAGTCATATTCTACTTCTTTTTTTTTTTTTAGTTGTAACAGCTTTATTGGGGACAGACAGAAAGTACCAGGGAATTAGGAGTTGGCATTGGGGCCCTTCTTCTTGCTAAAGGTGAGCGCGACATTGACAAAGCATCAGTTGTACTGCATCCTTCTCTTAGCACGCCCAGTCTCCTTCTTCTTCTCCTGCTTGGCCACCTTGGGAGTCTGACCCCTCACTTTTCCAGCTTGGGCCAGAGAGCCATGGACTTTACCTCCCAGCATCCGGCCAGCCGCTTCAAGGGTGGACAGGGGCTCCACCCCACACTGCCCCAAGATAGCTTCATCTTCCATCGGGTAGCCCCCTAGAAGCAGGACCTGGTCCTTGGGGGTGATGCCCTCCAGGGACGCCACATGGGCCTCGATCTGGGCCACGGTCTCCTGCCTGGTCACCTCGAGGGTGTGCAGAGCCTGCGCATGGACACACAGCTGCATGGTGGCCACTCGGACTCACTGGTCCTGCTTCCCCATATTCTACTTCTCATGACACCATTTGGCAAAAAAAGATACATTGACATATGAAAACATTTCAGTGTGCAATGTACACCTGCAAGTTTCCCTTGTGCGTGAATTAAGGATGTTCTTCTGTCTCTTCATTTCAGTTATGCTTAATTTATGTAATTTTGCTGTGTTCACTTTTGATGTGTGTGTGTGTGTGTGTGTTTCATTGCATTTACATTGCTGTAATTATTGTATGTATTGTTTTCTTAGCTCTGCTTACTTTACTCTGTATTCGTTCATGTAGGTCTTTGCACACTTCTAATTCATCACATTCATCATTTCTTATTTTTTTCTTTTTCTTTTTTTTGCCTTTTTTTTTGGAGGGAGGAAGGCAGGGCAGTTGGGGTTAAGTGACTTGCCTAAGGTCACACAGCTAGTAAGTGTTAAAGTGTCTGGGTCGGATTTGAACTCAGGTCCTCCTGACTCCAGGCCTGGTGCTCTATGCACTGCGCCACCTAGCTGCCCCACATTTATCATTTCTTACAGTATTGTAATATTCTTTTATAGCTGCATACCACAATTTGTTTAGACATTCCCCAGTTATTAGGCATCTATCTTTTCCCAATTCTTTACTATTACAGAAAGTGCTGCTATAAATATTTTGGTGTATATCAAGACTTTCTTGTTACCAATGACTTCCTTGGGGTATAAAGCCAGTAAACGTCTTTGGTCAAAGAGAATGGACATTTTAGTCATTTTTGGGGCATAATTCCAAATTGTTTTTCTAAAAGGTATATCAATGCACAGCCCCTCCAAGCATGTATTTGTGTGCTTGTTACCTGATGACCCCTCCAGCCCTGACCAGTCACTCAGTAAATATTTAATAAGTGTCTCCCGTATGCCCAGCACTGTGCTAATCACTGAGGATAGAGATGCGAGGAAAACCTGAAAATGGCCCCTGCCCTCAAGGAGTAAGGGGGGAGATGGTGCACAAAAGAAAGTTGAGAAGGGGCCTGGGGAGAAGGGACCCACTCGCTGGGGCGCGATGGAGAGTTCCAGAGAAACCCAGAAGTGGTGTGGAGTCGTTTCAGCCATTTCCAACTCTCTGTGGTCCCATTGGGATTTTCCCAATGACATTTTAATCAGGTTCAGGCTGCCTACTTGTTTGATACTGGTATTTTAGTATATACCCATGGCAGATAATGCTTGCTTTTGGTCTTAGATGGGTTTTTCTTTTTTCTTTTATTTCTTTTGTAAAATGGTTCCTCTGCAACTATACTCAGTAGAGTTTTTAGCATAAATGAATGCCGTACTTTGTTGAGGGCTTTTTGCTATCTCTGTTGGTAATCACTTAGTTTATAATTTGTTTTTCCTATGACTAATTATGTTGATTGTGTTCCTAACATTGAACCACCCTTGCATTCCTGGTATAAATCCATACTGCTTATAATGCATGATTTCTTGGATAAATTGCTATAGTATATTTGATGGGATTTTGTTTAAAACCTTTGTGTTTGTTTGAAAACTTTTTCATTAATGCTGTTGGCCTGTAGTTTTCATCCATGAGTTTTGAGATAAAGAGAAGGGGAGAAGAGAGAACTTATGTTGAATAATCTCAATTTTCTCAGTAAAGTAAGGGGTGACGTCTTCATCTCATAATGGTGAGGAAAAGGAGATGTGGAGGCTTGTGGAGAGAAGAGGTTTGAACAAACAAGCTATATGGATAGTGAAATGGGGAATCAATTTGGGAAGAATAAAGGATTACTTGTTGTAGTGAGGGCCTAGTTAAAGTTGAATGATCATCATATAATTTACTTATAAGGTATTTAGGTTGATTACCAGATACTTTATGCATTTTATAGGTATTTGGAATGGGATCTCTTTCTATTTTTGTCTCTTAGATTTTATTATTATTATTACGTAGAAATGCAGTTGATTTTCGAAGATTTATTTTGAAGCTGGTAACTCTGAAGGCATTATTCCCTCACAGTTCTGTTACTTCCTCCGGCTGCGTACAGCTTGTGACTAGGAGTGGAGGAGGCAGGTGGTGGCAGTAATACAGGACTGGGGTTTCATAAGGGATGATTGGTGATAGGATAAGAGGTTGTAGAATAGAGGACAGAGTGATAATAAGTGATAAATATAGGGTCATGATTGGAAAGGAAAGGGTTCTGACCATCTAAGGCAGTAGTTCTCAACCTGTGGGTTGTGACCATTTTGGGGGGGGGTTGAACGACCATTTCACAGCAGTCACAGGGGTCGCCTAAGACCATCGGAAAACACATATTTCCAATGGTCTTAGGAACCGAGACACCGTTCCTCTGTCCATCTCCAGGTGGGTCCACCCACATACGAGTATTAAAGGGTCATGGCATTAGGAAGGTTGAGAACCACTGATCTAAGGGGTAGAGAAATTGGAGGTCTTAATAAAGGGGAAGAATATGGAATGGCTTTAGCGCAGATCTGCTCAATGTATGGCCTGTGGGCCACTTTTGGCCTGCCAAAGGATTTTGGGTGGCCCTCAAAAAATGTAGAGAATGTAAAAGAAAGTAAAGATGTAACAAGTGCTTTGTCCATGCCACACGTAACCTGCCTTCCATTAATCACTATTGTGCCCATCATGTAACTTGGTGGGTGGTTGCCACTGCATACTCTCTCCTGTTTGTTATGTGACCTGTGGCAACCAACCATCATCAGTCTGTCTCTACTCTGAGAGGAGCAACGGTCATAGCTTTTCTCTGTGTTTTCAGTCATTACTGGCATTGAACAGTGAGGGACAAAGTGAGTGCTGCAGCCATGTACCAATGCAGCTGATGCCCACTATGCAATGAGTGGCAACAACATGAGGGCTTCTTCCCCTCTCTTGCTGTGTGACCACCCTCCAAGTTACATGAATGTCTGGCGCTCTCTCCAAGGTCAGTTTTTCTTTGTATGTGGGTAGCTACTGTGGAGATTTTTTGGTTCTAACATTAAAGTTTTTGGGGTGACCTAGTAAAATGGGTGATAAAAAGAAACAGCAGATCAAATCAGAACATAGAGTGTTTAATCTGGAATGGACAAATAGATACTCGTTTACTTACACGAGAAAGAAAATATTGTCCCTCGTTTACTAAGAAGTAATAGCTGTTTCGTAGGCCTATAATCTTCATCACCATTTAGAATCAAAACATCTTCACTTAAGCAATTTGGACACCAATGAAAAACAAATTAAAGCATCCAAATTATTGAAAAATCTCAGTGGGGAACAACCGTTTTTCAAGAAAGCAAACTCAGAAAATGAGGTAGCTACAAAGGTTAGTTTTCAGATTTCTAAAGAAATATATTTCAAATGTTATTTCAGAATATGATAAACTGATTGCTGACAAGAAGTGTAATATGTCTCATTAACTAAATGTAAACATTAAGAAAACGTGAAAAATGTATTAAACTTGTACCACTTAGCGAAGTAATTTTTTAACATTAATGTGATTTCATGATAAATAAAAATTGTAAGTAATAAGTTTAATTAATTGATATTAATTAAAATTTCCCTTTTTAAAAATATGGTTTATTTGCAAAATAGTTTAATCATTAATTGCCTTTACTTGGAAAGTGAGCTGCTAAAAACTTATCTCCAGCCCAAAGAAGTTTAGTCTATTTTAATTTTGGCCCCTACCTACTGCTAAGTTGTTCAGGTCCACTTTAGCATGAGGCATAGAAAGTGATGCAATGATAAGAGGTTGTGATCAGATGGAGAAATGTCAGCGTTTTTAATTAGGGAGGTGGAACTTTTGTGATTAATGGTGAGATGCTGTTAGTATGTGACTATCCCTATGCAGGGGTGAAGTGGAGTGAAGGAATACCAAAGTCATGAGATTTAAAGAGATTGAGAAATTGAGATTTTGAAGGAACTTCATAAAAGTTGAGGTGTTTTCTAGTGTAAGGGCAATCATTGGGGAGGAAAGGAAGATGATGCGCTATATGAATTCCCTGGAGAAAGGAGACAGAGTTAAATATAACTGGCATATAACTGTCACCATAATTTGTATTGGGTGGAAAATGTTGATATTGTGAATGAACTTCAAAGGAAGAGGGGGTATTTAGTGATAGAGGTAAAGGTAGAATCTGAAGCTGCCAGTGGAGAAGGAAGAATATTCCCACTCTTCCTTCAGAACAAGTGGGTTGGATGATATGGGTAAATGTATAGCCCCTGCTGGATTGGAGGGTTTGGGATGTAGTATCATCAGAGGATGCCAATGCCACATCTCAATGAGGGCTAGTAGATGGAAGGAGATTTAGAAAAAGAATTCCAGGACACAGGGAAGTTTGTTCACTATGGAACAGGTATTCCAAAGAGCACAATGTAAGGAGTGTGCAAGGTTAGAATGAGACATGGGTTTGGATGAGTGACCAGGAAGAAGTGGGTCGAGATAGTTTTCTTTTATATGGCTGGGAGAGGCTAGAGGGAAATTGGTAACCAGAGGGAGAAGCAGTGAGTGGTAGATGAAAAATAAAATTCATAGCCTCCAAGGGGTGCTGTTGCTTGGCAAGTGCTAGGGGTGTAGGGTCTTACTTTCTCTTCCTTGACTCTCTCTTGGTCCTTTGTGTGAGGATTTAGGTGTTGTTCAGCTGGGGTCTCACCTGGCTGACAGAAGGCACTGGATCTGGGTCTGGTGCTCACCTAGAGTGAGTAGAGGAAGGGATGGAGAGGGGGTGGTAGTGGGTAGGTGGGGTCAATGCAGCTTCCTACCACACCGGCACAGGGATCTTCTGACAACTTGTCAGGTATACTTTAAAGCCAAGATAGCAACCAAACAGCCCAGTGGATAAATTCTTCCCACAACACGCCCGAGTACTGCTGAACCACTTTAAAATGTAATTGGGAGATATTTAACAAAATAAATAAAAATGCAGTAAACATAGCGTTTCACGGGTAACACACAGGAGGCACTAGAGTTTTTGGACTCTAGCCTTTAACATGTTCACTCTTGATCGGGTCAGACAGGAAGACAGCTTCAGAGGGATTAATAATTTTACTTTATTCTAGTCTAGTCCTTTCAAAGGGAGTTGCTGATAATGAGAGCACCAACTCCTACAACATTTCTAACAACCCTTTCCTCAGGGGCCTGTGTGAAGAGGGAGACAGCTACCCCTACGTCTCATTGGGTCAGTTGAGAAAGGCACAGTGTGTACACTCATCTAAATCCCCTCAAGCCTCAACGGAGGCCAGTTGAGACAGGTACATGTATTCCTCTATGCATTACCCAAATCCCAGATGGGTTCTGCCATGGGTTCTCCTATGTATTCCCCTACTTATTCACCAGTGCCCACTTGCTTTATAGGGCAACAGACAAAGAAGGCATCTTGCCAACATTCAGCTCACAGGTTATCTTTAGCAATATCATCATTCTCTGCAGGCATAGCAAGTATAAATTATATCACATAATCCTTCCCCCCCCCCCTCATGGAGCAATGGCAATAGGACTGTCTGTTACTATCATTCTAGGAATTACTATCTAGGATCCTTTGGGCTATTCTGGGAGTTATTATCTAACACCTGGAAACTAGACATTGCCATGTCCATGGATCCTGAGAAATTGAACTCTAAAAAGGATAACAAAATCCTTCTTACATACACATAGATAATATTAATAGGTGATCTTTTTAGTCCATATACAGCCAGTTGGGATCCTTCTGTATGGTTTCGTGGCATCAGTTCTTTTTGAGTTTGATTCTACTGCTGCAGAGATTTTTTTTTTCCATAAAGGACTGGATCAGGTGACTTCAGAGATTTTTTTTTCCACCTTTGAGAGCCTGTGTTTGGTTTTTTTTTTGCTTCATTTCATATGTAATGCAAATTAATAGAAAACAAAATGATATTTTTGTAAAAGTTAGAATTATGTGCAGTGCATTGACTGTGAGTGACCTACATTCCTCACCTTTCTTGAAGATTATTATGTTTTCTTTTTCCTAGTAGTAGATAGAAAGAGAATTGAATTTTTCAAGCTTGTGCTTATACAACTGTAGTACTGTGTCCAGGAAAGGAAATAATTACCAAGAAATTTAGAGTGTATAAGTAGAAGATTGCTAACTGTCAGGTAGAATGATTTCTTGTCTGATTATCAAATATTAAATATAGCCACCTAGGTGGCTGTGTTGTTTAAGAAAACATGCATTTATGAAGTTGGAACTTCATTCAGGAAAGGTTGGCTAGAGAAACCTTATCGTGTGTAAACCTTTGTGAATGAAGTTTTGCAGCTTCATAGCTCTTCTCTAAATCCCAAAGGGCCCAGTAACAGCACAAAACATATTTTCAGATAATATTTGATTTAAATTATTTTATTTCAAAATTAATAAACCAGAACATTCTTTCCATTTAATAGTGTTCATTATGACTGACCATAAGGCAGGACTGTAGTCCTGAATGCTAATTTTTCCAAAGATAATTACACGGATAAATAAATGATCACAAAATAGATTATTCTTTTGACTGTTAGAAGACCTATAACATTTCTTATTCAGGGTTTCAGATCTGGAGAAATAAAGATTTCATTTGATTTCCCCATTCTCAGTTCTTTTCAATATTTTGAAAAACAAAGACACTTGAGATTCATTTGAATTAAT
>CM053582.1:514927837-514946916 GCA_028627135.1 Pseudochirops cupreus
AATTATATAGAATATATATAGAATATATAATTATATAGAATAATTATATAGAATTTAGTAGTGAAGTAAAATGTATTGCCATTAGGCAGTTCCAGTTCTATGTTAGAACAAAAAAATAATATTTCAAATCTATGTTTCCTACCCTGACCTCACTACTGACTTCTAATGTCTCATTTCCAGTTGCCTGTCAGAAATCTTGAACTGGATGTCCAGCTGACATCTTAAACTCAATCTGTTCAGAACTGAATTCTCTTTTGCCTTAAACCCACCCTCAACCTCCTGCTTCCCTCTTACTATAAAGGGCAACACCATCCTTCCTGGTCCCTCAGACTGGCAACCGAAATGTCCTTTTTGCCTCCTCACCAGAGCTCCCCCCACCCCTGCTCCCATCTCATCTGTTTGTTACGGCCTGGCTATTCCGCTTTTGCAGCGTCTCTCAAATAAGTGCCCTCCTCTCCCTCGGACACTGCCACCACTCTGGCGCAGGCTGCTGTCGCTCGTGCCTGAACTGTCGCAGAGGCTGGTTTGTCTGTTCCTACTTTAATCCATCCTCCATTCAGCCACCAAAGTGATTTTCCACATTACTCCTCCCCACTTAGTAAACTCTGCTGACTCTCCAAGCTCCGGGATCAAATGCAGAGCTCTCTGTTTGGCGTACTCTTGGACCCAGTGATGCTGGCCTCCTCTCTGCTCCATGAACAAGATACTCCGTCTGTTGTTGGTTGTGGTGGTGGTGGTGGTTGTTATTGAGTTGTTTCAGTCATGTCTGACTCTTCGTGACCCTATTTGGAATTTCCTCGGCAAGGATACTGTGGAGGTTTGCCACTTCCTTCTCTAGCTCATTTGACAGATGAGGAAGCCGAGGCAAACAAGGTTAGGTGCCTTGCCCAGGGTCACACAGCTGGCAAGTGTTTGAGGCCAGATTTGAACTTAGGAAGAGGAGTCCCCCTGATTCTAGGCCCAGTCATCTATCTGCTGTGCTGTCTAGCTGTCCTCAGACATTTTCTCAGGCTGAGTCCCATGCCTGGAATGCTCTCCCTCCTCATCACCTCCTGGCTTCTCTGGTTTCATTTAAGCGCTAGCTGAAATTCCATCTTCTACAGGAAGACTTTCCCATCCCCTTTTAATTCTTGTGCCTTCCCTCTGTTAAATATTTCCTGTTTATCTTACATGTAGCTTGTTTTTACACATTTCTTTGCTAGTTGTCTCCTCCATTAAATTATGAGCTTTTCAATGGCAGAGACTATGTATACCTCTTTTGTGTTCCTAATGCGTAGAATAATCCTGGCACATAGTAGGCATATAGTACATGTTTATGGATCAATGAACTCAAATCAAATTTAAAGGTAGTCCGTGGCTTTGTAAGACAGAAAATTTTGATAATTTAAGTTAAAAAGTCTTATTTTTTGATTCGTCAAAACACAATACGGTAGCGTGAAAAGACCTTTGATATTTATATCAGAAGAACTGGATTTGAGTCATAGTTCTGCCATTTACTGGCCTTGGGAAAGTTATTCTCTGGTACTATTTCCTCATTTATTAAATGGTGTTATCTGCATTACCTGCTTCACAGACTTGTCATGAGGATCAAATGAGGTAATACATTTTGTTACCATTAGATTTCCATTATTATTACTTTTATCCTTCAGGCAGAAAGAAAGAGTGAAATTTAAAATAAGTATCTTGGCTTGATAATCTCATTTCTGAAAGTCTTTGCTAGATGTTAGTTACTATTTACCTGTGCAGATAATAATTCTTAAACTCCTTCCATGATAATATAATGATAGTTATAGTTAAAAAAAAAAGAAAAAGCATGATTCAAAATAGTTTTTTAAGACATTCTTTTCTTTCAAAGGGACCATACTTTTTAGGAAAAATAAAAGAGAGTATATATTTCCTTCAGAACTTCAAGGAGAAATCATTTTAACAGTTTTGAATGAATTCAGATCTATATGAAAAATAATTCTTTTTGGCACTGAATATCACTTAGAGAAGCTACCAGTGCCCTTGCCATAGCCTAGAGTTGATAATGACACTTAGGAATTAAGTGATATGTATTTCTCACATTTTGTTCCCAGGAGGATATGTTTTCATTGTGTAGATTGTAGGCATGAAAGATGAAGAGGCAATCCAGAGGATAATGAGTAAAACTTTTGCCCCAAGATGACAAAGAATTTTGAAGCTGTAATAAAGGGTAACCCTCCAGTACAGGCTCTCGAGCTAATTCTAGCTGTTCCTTAGGTAACTTTGTTCTGTGACTAGAGATTTCTTTTCTAAAGATTAGGAATGGCTGAAGCTCTTGGTCCATCCCCTGTGCTCCATCCTTCTCCTCTACCGTATCTTTTCTTTTGCAGCATACTTTGTTTAAGATACAAATTCCGTGTGAAGCTGCAGGTACTGAGATTAGTTGAGTTGGTAATAGGTTCACCTATAAACACCACTGCTCTGACTTTCATAGGCTTTCTTGTTCTTTCTCTTTTGCATTTTACCATTACTTTTTACCTAGTCTCTCGGTTCCTGAGGTCCCTAGGGAAGTCTTTTTCCATCTTTGACCTAGGTACTAAATTGCTTTCTATCTTAGTTGTCTTCATTCTGTTCTTCGAAACTTCCCAAACTATGTTGTTCCTTCTCTTGTTTCTTCTCTCCCATTCCCAAACACTGAACCACTTTGAGACTTCTAAACTTAATTGGGTTCCTGTCTCTTCTCAGGAAGACAAGTATACCATAGTGACCTGAGCAATGCATAATGGAATCATAGCACCTAGATTTGGATACTGGCTCTATCTACCACAGTACACAGATTACCCAGAATCACAAGATTACAGATTTAGAACAGTTGTTAAAAGTCATACAGTTCAACCCCATCACTTTACATATGAGGAAACTGAGGCACAGTGGATAGAGTGCTGGGCCTGGACTCAGGAAGACTTAAGTTCAAATCCAGCCTCAGACAGTTACTAGCTGTGTGACCCTGGGTAAGTCATGCTCTGATTGCCTCAATTTTCTCAACCGTAAACTGGGGATGCTAATAGCATCTACCTTATAAGGTTGTTGTGAGAAGTAAACAAGAACAGGATAAATAAGACAGTGCCTGGCACATAGAAGGTGCTATATAAATGCTTATTCTTTCCACCTTCTCTTCCCCCTTGTGGATGTTTAGTGACTTTCCAAGGTTCACACAGGTAGAAAGGAGCAGAGTTACGATTCGAACTCATGTCCTCTGACTCCCAATTCAGCAGTCTTTCCTCCATACCACATTGGCTCTTAAAAGAAAATCATAATTTGAATTCAGGATGCTCTGCACATAAAGCAGATATGGTAATCACTTTCTGAGCCTCCTTATTTGGCAAAAAGAAGCAACATTACTTGTGTTATCTACCTTTCAGGTGAAAAGATGATTTAGAGCTGCAGTTCTCAATCTATGGGTCGCAACCCCTTGTGGGGGGGGGGTGGAGGGTCGAATGACTCTTTCACAAGGGTCACAAGGGGTTGCCTAAGACCATTGGAGAACACTTATTTCTGATGGTCTTAGGAACTGAGACACTGCTCCTCTCTCTGTCTCCAGGGGGGTCCACCCACATGCAGATATGCCCACATACAGCATTAGGAAGGTTGAGAACCACTGATTTAGAGGAAAGTATTTAGTAAATTGTAAAGAGTCACATAAATATAAACTATGATTGATCTCATTAACGGTATTAATATAAGCATTAACATCCTTAAAAATTAACTGTTGTTGAGTTGTTTTTCAGTCATGTCCAACTCTGCATAACTTCTTCATCTGGGGTTTTCTTGGCAGAGATACTAGAATGGCTTGTCATTTCCTTCTCCAACTCATTTGACAGATGAGGGAACTGAGACAAACAGAAGTAAGTGACTTGCTTAGGGTCAAACAGCTAGTAAGTGTCTGAGGCCAGATTTGAACTCACATCTTTCTGACTTCAGGCCCAGTGCTCTAGCCACTGCACCACCTAACTCTTCCCTCCCCAAATCTAACTACATCTCGATTATTCTGGTACTAGTAAGACTAATCTCTAAATAATTTGGGGCAAGGTGTTCCTCCCAGCTTGTGTTCGTGTTGCCTAGATGTTTTGGTCCTAAAAAGAATAGGAAATTTTACTGTGAAGATTCCAGAAGAGTACTTACAGTCTGTGTGAGCAAATCTAATAGACTTTGTTTAGATTATAGCTGCCAGGAGCAGTCTGGGGATCTTTTACTGCAAGGTGGTTCAAAGAGGATATTAAAGAATCTTACAAGAATAATGTAGTTCTTGTTCCAGATGGTATCAGGGTTTACTCAGATAATGTCAGCACATCTTCCTGAGCCTTCAGAACTGGGAGATAAAGTTCATTTGGAAGTCACTGAAGTTTCAAACTTTTGTGACTAGTAACTTAGCCTCCAAATAAGGAGGCTCAGAAAGTGATTACCATATCTGCTTTATGTGCAGAGCATCCTGAATTCAAATTATGATTTTCTTTTAAGAGCCAATGTGGAATGGAGGAAAGACTGCTGAATTGGGAGTCAGAGGACATGAGTTCGAATCGTAACTCTGCTCCTTTCTACCTGTGTGAACCTTGGAAAGTCACTAAACATCCACAAGGGGGAAGAGAAGGTGGAAAGAATAAGCATTTATATAGCACCTTCTGTGTGCCTAAATATGTGAATAGAATGAAACTGGAGCATGTATAAAATTTGGATTCTTAGAAATCTGTCAGAACCTTTTTAGTAGCGTGGAGCCTAAATTTTATTTTTATCCTAAGAATTCTAATTGTTAGTTCTGATCACTGATATTGATATTTTGATTTTTACTTATGAACAACCTTTAGTGTTGTTTTTATAAATCTTATTTCAATCAGTCAGTCACTGAGCATTTCTTAAGTTCTTACTGTGTAACAGACACTGGGCATACAAGGACAAAAATGTTGTAGTGTCTGCCTTTGAGAAGTTTCCGTTCCATGGGGGATCGTAAATAAAGGGCGGGAAGAAGAGAAAACACGTGTGTGTGTGTGTGTGTGTGTGTGTGTGTGTGTGTGTGTGTGTGTGTGTGTTTACAAAATGAATAAAAGTAAATTAGATGGTGGAGGATACTGGCAGCTGAGGAGATTAAAAAAGCCTCATGTTGACAGTAGTGCTTTATCTGGGTCTTAAAGGAAACAAGGGGGTCTTAGACACAGAGGAAAGGAGGGAGAACATTCTGTTTATAGTGGACAGTCAATACAAAAACATAGAGATGAGAAATGGAGTGCTATGTGTGACAAACAGTGAAAAAGGTAATTTGACAGAACTGTGAAGAGTGCAAGAAGGGAAATTCTATGAAATAACATTGTAAAGATGGATTGGGGACAGATTGTGCAGATCTTTAAATGCCAGAGTATTTTATATTTGATTCTGGAATTAATAGGGAGCCACTGGAGTTTATGAAGTAGGGGAGTGCTTTAGGAAAATCACTTTGGCAACTATTTGAAAGATGAATTGGAATGGGGCAAGATGAGGCAGAGATGAATTAGGAGGGTAGTGAGGCTCTGTGAATGGAGAGGTGTTATGGAAGAAGATATAAAAGGATTTGGCAACTTATTGGAATATGAAAGTGAGGAGTTAGGGATAGCATCTAGGCTCTGAGCCCGGGAGCCTGGAAGTGGTGCTCTTGAAAGAAATAGGGAAATTTGGAAGAGAATTGGTTTTGGGAGGAAAGATAATGAGTTCTGTTTTAGACATGTCGTGGTTAGGATTTGGGAATTTCCCATAGGCAACTGGTGAGATGATAATGGAACTCAGGAATAACCACTGAGGCTGGATGTGGCAGTCATCTGCTAGGAATGGCATTGAAAACCTTATGAGCTGATGAGATCACCAGATAAGAGGTTGGAGTGGGAGAAAAGAAGGAGGCCCAGAGAGTTGTCTTGGTGGCACATCCCCAGTTAGCAGGGCATTTATAGAGATCACTGAAAAGGAGCAGTCAGACATGGAGAAGAACCAAGAGAAAGCATTATCAATTAAACCCAGAGAGTGGAGAATATGCAGGAGAAGAGTATGGTCAGCTATGTGAGATGCTACAGAGAGGTCAAGAGAAGTATAGAAATCATGAGCATTAAATAAAAAAAACTTTGTATTTGGTCATTAAGAAATCATTGCTATCTTGGGGAAGAGTAGTTTCAATTGAGTTGAAGTTGGAAACCAGATTTAAAAAGGTTGAGAAATGAGGAAGAAGAGTTGAAGCAATGATTATAGACAATTTTATTTAGGAATTTGGCTGAGAAAAGGAGAAGAGATATAAGATGGTAGATCTAGTGAGCGTTTTTTTTTAAAATTTTTTTTAAGGACAGGGGTACATTTAGGTGTGTGAGGAGCCAGGAGATAGAGGTCAAATAATCAGAGAGAAAGGGGGAATGATTGTCAAAACTATCTCTGGAAAGTATGGGAGGGGTTAGGGCCAAGGACACACATAAGGGGGAGGAGCAGTTTTAAAGTAAAAGAGAAGGAAGGATTAGGTCAGAGGGTTGTGAGGGCTAGGAAAGGGGAGAAGAGGAAGACCATAATGAATAATCTCTTTTTTTTTTCAGTAAAATGCAGTGAGGTTCTCTGCTTAGGGAGGGGATGGGGTGTGATTGGGAACTAGGCGGAGATAAGTGGAGGCTGTAAACAAGCTTTCTGGGGAATGGGTTATAGAATGAATTAGGGACGCTTGCTTAAAGGAATGCTTTGCTGTAGTGAGGGCCCAGTTGAGATTGGATAACGTCATTCCTTGGCCTGTATATTTTGCCCTAGTCCTTCTCCTGAGCTACAGTCCCACATCACCAGCTGCTTTTTGGATGTCTCAAACTCAGCACGTCCAAAAAAGAAGTCATTATATTTCTGCACAAAACCATCAGTCCTCTGAACTTTCCTATTTCTTTTGAGGGTACTACTGTCCTTTCAGCCATCCAGGTTCACAATCTTGATGTCATTCTCAACTTCTCTTTCTCACTTCACATAGACAATCTGTTGCCAGGTCTTGTTCCTGCTTTCACACCTCCCATATATGTACCTTTCTCTTTACGGTTATCCCTTCCACATCCTCGGAGTTCGGGGTGTGGTGCTTCCACCATCTGGAAAGCCCATGTAAAATTTTTTGGCCTGCTCTTTGTGCCAGAAAAAATGCCTGAATCTTTCTTTTCTTTTATGGGGTGTTTGCAGCACCTTATTGTAAAATTTGGGTTAAGTGGTTGTAGACTCTGTCATCTGCTGGCCTTTGTCTTCTGCAGCTTCTGCACAACTCCCGCAGACTGAGCAATGTATCAGAACTGTGGTGGGGAAAGTTGAGATGTGAATGGATAATTGTATTTACAAAGTTGCCATACTAGTACAGGCTCTAAACATCTCACTCCTGAACTATTAAAAGAGCCTGCAATTTTGTCTCCTTGTCTCACGTGTGTCCTCATTCCAGTCCATCATGCACTCACTCAGTTGATAAAGAGAGAAAGAGAAGGAAGGCAGTACAATTTAAGAGGGTTTGGAAAGGCTCCCTGTAGAAGGGGAGTTTTAGCTGGTGCTTGAAAGAAGGCAGGAGGTAAGGATAAGGAGGGAGAATATTCTAGGTATAAGGGGAAGTTAGGAATGCCATAATGCACAGAGAACTGGATCTAGAATCAGGAAGATTCATCTTTCTGAGTTCAAATTTTGCTGTGTGACCCTGGGTAAGTCACTTAATCCTGTTTACCTCACTTTTCTCATCTGTGAAACAAACTGGAGAAGGAAATGGAAAACCACTCCAGTATCCAAGAAAACCCCAGATTGAGTCACAAAGTCAGGCTGACTTGAAATGACTGAACAACAACATAAAGGACAGCCACTAAAAATGCCCAGAGTAGGAAGATGGATGTTCTGTGGGAGGAACAGCGAGGAGATCAGTGTCAGTAGAGGTAGCAGGGAATAAGGTGTAAGAAGACTGGAAAAATGATAAGTTAAGACTGGGAGTGCTAAATTATGAATGGCTTTGGATGTCAGTATTTGATACAGGAAGTGATTTTTTGATTCCCTACTGCTAGTGCTTTTCTCTTTGAGATACCTTCTGTCTTTTCGGTGTATGGTTATTTTTATATGTTGTTTTGCCTATTACAATTTAAGTTGCGTAAGGGCAGGAGCTGTTTTTGCCTTTCTTTGTGTCCCTAGCACATTGCATAGTGACATAGCTAAAATTATTAAGAATTGCTTGTTGTTTGCCTGCCTGACTTGTAGTGGATCCAGAAGACTTGCTTCCACTGACTTCCAGCTTTAGGCAGCAGCACTTGAGTGAGGATGAGTGGAGAAGGTAGGTGGCGCCGGGGTTTGGCAAGGCATGAATGAACATTGACGGGGTTAAGAAGCAAGATACAGAAGAGTAGAAGACAGCGTAGAATCGAAATGTTGGGATTGGAGTTGGAAGGGAGGCCAGTGAAGTCAGAGCAAGAGCAATGGCTGGGGAAAGCGTTTTTAAAGAGGTGGAATTGTTCTCATTCTGATGGGTAAGAATGCCTAGAAAGAGGCTAAAGGCGTTTAAGTGTGACAGAGTTTGCTGTTATCAATTCAGAATGCATTTACATTGTCCTGTGCATTTAACAATAATGTTATTTTAATTATAAACCTAAAGTCATTGAGAATCTTTTCTTAAATAAAGGCCCTAAGCACACTTCTGGTATCCCTCTGTAGTCTGTTTTGTTGTCTCCATCCAGGTGGAGGGAGGAATTTCAGTATTTGCATTTCCTCAAAGCAGCCACCAGATTCCTGTAGAAGCACCCAGGTTTACAAGGCTTAACATAAGTCATCTTTATTTATCTAGTAAATAGCACAAGAAAGACTTGCCTCTGAGCCCGTAGAAACTTAAAAGACCCACTGCCCACTCTTTTCTTTCCCCTGCAGACTCTCCAGAGCCTTGTACAGTCTCTAAGACCAACAGTTCTGAAGGGAAGGACTGAATTTATTCCTTTATGTTGATGCTCCTCCCTCCCCCGCCTTCCCCAGGTCACTTGATTAGTATCAATTTGTCCTTCATCAACAGCTCACCTCTGGTGATCTCTCTCCATTATATCTCCTCCTGTCTTTGTTCTCTGCTTCCGGACAGATCTCTCTCAGATTATTGTCCTTTACCTTCACAGTTGCCCTTACTTTAACTTTTTCTCCAGCAGATGGTGCTCACTTTTTTCTTTCCAGGAGTTCAGCTCTTTAAAAGCAGGTTTCAGAGAGAATGATCAAGTGATAATTCCTGTATTCCTTCAGGCCAGGTAGCCTCTGGATTTTTGAAACCTTCATTTTTTTTTCCACACAAAGGGTCTCTTCAGGTGGCTAAGGGAATGACTTCTTTTTTTTTCTGTCTGGGTTGCTTCATGATATAGCTGATCGGTCAACTTTCTCCTTTCCCCAGTTCTGAAGAGGTGTACCTCCCACTAGCATCAGTAACTTGGGGTTCAGAAAGGACACTTCTTCTTTCTGCTTGTCTTTATGTTTTTTTTTCTGTCTCTCTAGGCTGCTTCTGAACAGAACTCCAGAAGAGAGGGGTGGAGGTAGTTACTAGTGGCAGCTCTCATCACAGTGGTTGTAAAGAAGAAAGAAGCAACCTTGCCCAGAGAATAAAACTTTGTATTCTCAGTACTTTGTATCGTACGCCATAGAATATTATGGCTAGAAAGAACCTTACAGATTGATCATTTAATAACGGTTTTTCTCATTTTACAGATGGGGAAACTAAGGCTCAGAGAGATTACTATACCATTTACTAAATAGCATCTACCTGGTGGTCACTGATCCTGTAACTGCTGAGGATATAATTCTTTCACACCCCGAAAGTACTGTCTTTTCATGGAGGCTAAAAATGTTAATATTTTAAAATAGGTCCTAGAAATGGGATCTCATGAAGGGGCTGGAATTTAGACTCCTTCAGTTTCTCACCCGACTGGTCTGTGTGATGGTTTGTAAGTTTTCTGTCCTAAATTCATTGTGAGGTCCACCTGAGAATATATTCATAATCTTAATATACATGGGTATCTCCTATATGAGTATGATTATGAAGTAGTGAGATTAATTTATATTTGAGAAATGTTAGCTCATATATCTAAATGAGAGCTGGTCTTTAAAATAGTTACTTTAGGAAGCTACATACTGATTCTGATATTACCAATTTTTTTCTGAAACTCTTCTTTTGAATTTGCTTCCAAAATCTATATACAAACTTCACAAAAATATCAGTCCCATTATTTTACATAGTTGTACCTTACTTCTGATCAAATAATCATCCAACTTGATAACTTTTTTTAACAAGCACAGCCAGCTTTAGCCAAAATTTAATTCATTCTCAAAGGTTAAACATTTGCTATCCTTGAAAATATTTAAAAGAATAGACAAGCTTTGAAGTCAGTTCCAAAAGAGGTGTTCAGAAACTCTTTGGAGCAATGCCAGCATTGGTTGGATTAAACATATAACACTGCAAAGTGATTGTGAAGGGCAGAGTACTCATTTGGATATATACATTCTGATGGGATTTTTAAAAAATGTCATACTATCATATTATGTTTGATTTCCCCTTACTTTTAGAAGCCTAACTAGGCTCCAGAGATCTGCTACTTAGAACATAACTGGCATCCTCATAGGGCAGAGAGATCCTGCTGTTGAGCATTTCTGTTCACAAAAAAAATATATATATATATGAAATACCCTCCCATAATATCAAAGGTTTTTGTACATGCTTTGTACAAACTGCCTATGTACTGAGGAGAAATACCTACTTATACTTTGAACTGAAAATCAAATGAATGACATAAATGACAAGAATTCTGAAGTTAGGAGGGATCTTTTGAAGTTATTTACATTTTTTCAACTTCTTGGTTAGCAGATAACTAAAACATGCCAAGAGGATTTAGCTATCCCAGGGGTCCTCAACAAATGATGTCGAAACCTTATCTGATAGGTCTCAGCTATTTGTCCTGCTGCTGCACACTCCTCTAATAAACTTGTACTCTTAGCATATCCAGTACCGTGGTGACCTTAGGAGACTCTGGAGATTGCACATCACCCACTGGGAACAGGTTAGGGAAAGCTTACAGGAAAGGAGATTTCTTTATTTTCTATTATTTTTGAGAATTTAGAGGTTTAGTGTGAATTGCCCTTTTTCCCCCTTTAAGGCCTTCTCATACTTAGAAGATTTTGTTGCGGGACTTCCAAAAAGAGAATTGTGGCAATCTAATGTGGAGGTACTGCTTGTAGCAGAGTGATAGAATGTGGACATTTTGCTTTTTTCTATCTTGAGTGAGATTGATGATCACTATAATTATTGATCAGCACTGGACCTTTGCTTATTTCTCCTCCTATTTCATCCTATGGTTTCCATCAGCTAATCTTTGCTTGGATTAGAATAGGAAAGGCCAGAATTGTTGTGTTAGAAATTTCAAGAAAAAGAATTAAAGTCTAAAGATAATTTTAATTCAGGAAAGTTTTATTATAAATGATTATTGAAATCCAATAAATCTGAGATGCTCTCTATTTTTTAAAAATGCTTCAGTATTTTGTTTCTGCTCTTGTAAACAAATCATCATGCACAATCCAGCACTTTTCACCAAAATTAGACTTCCATCTTCTTTAGTATTGTATTTCTCCAGTGAATAGTTTTAGAAAGAAGAAGAAAGGGGCTTTACAGAGATGGAGGAGGTAAGGCAGCGCCATGTGAAATTCTGCAAAGAGATTAAGATTTGGCACCGATCTTCTCTCTGCAGCCTTTTAAGCAGAGCTGCTGGTGAGGAAGGCAGACTGTCATGCTGTAGGGTTGAATAATCTTAGCTTGCTTTAGGTACTCGCTTTTAAAAATTCTCTCTATATTACCTAATCTTACATTGTTAAACTATGGATATGGATGCTGTGAACTTGGAGTAGACAAGGTATGTAAGTGTTTGTACTGTTATCAAAGAGCAACAAGATTTACTATATGTGTATTGAAAAGCTTTCTTCTCCAAGCACTACAGTGCAGTGATAAACCAAAATATAATATCTCTGAGACATTTAAAAGAGAATCAGAGGAGGTTTTCCTTTATAAAAGGAGTCTGGGGATTTGTTTGTTTGTTTTCTTTTGGTTTAAGCTATATAATTCTAATGATTTTGAAAGAATTTTTTTCTTAAAGTAACAGCTTTAAAATAGTCTTATTGTGTTTTCATTAAATGTTGGAAAAGACCATGATGGTATTAGATTTTACTTTAATTCATTAAGCAGTTATTTATTTTGTGCTTTAATGTATTATAAATTTAGTGAAAAATTGTTATTTTTAAATCTTCACAATTTTAGTACAACAACGCAGCAGTTTGAATGTAGGCTTATTTCCCTTTTATTTTGTATTTTGTCATTACTTTTGGAACAAAACACTTGAAAGGTAATATAATAAGAATACTTTTGGAAATAAAGAAAAAGTTAGATTTTGTAGTTGCATGAAAATGAATTGAGTAGTATTCCTAATCAATATGAAATCTGTCATTTTGTCAGAGTCATTGTGAATATAGCCTGCATCATTTCTCCCATATTCTGTGTAGTGCACTCAAGTTGATAAAGTTTTTACTTATAAATATTAAGATTATTTTAGATCTCATTGCATTAATGGAAGAATTATTATAAGAATGATCTGCTTACCACTAACTCTCTTACAAATTCTTTTCCTTTTTTTAAAACTAGAGTTAAAAATAACTCAGAATAAAACTTGAAAACTGTTTTGTTTCTCTGTATTTGGCTAACTTCATAGCAAAGTACTGTGTTTAAGGAATTTAAGCTATGAAGACTACTCTTAAAATGGCTCAGACAATTCTTTCTTCTTATAAATTCCTATACCCCTCTTGCCTTTCAAAGGCATACAGTATTTTATGTTTATTTGGCTTAAAAATTTAAACTGCCAGTTTCTGTTCCAGCCATGTTAGATGGCTAGCAAATGTAGTGAAAATGTTATGAAAAACTGAAAAGTTGTTGAAGAAAGTTCATTTTCCCCCTTCTTCTTCCCCTGAATAAAATGAGGTTGGCAAAAGAAACAAGTTAGGAAAAAATCAAAAGTACATTTGACTTGTGTTTTTGAGCTCTAGGTCTTATGCCCATGTACCCCTTGGGATTCCTAGGTCATTATGACATAGAGGGGCACAACCCCTGGTAAGAGGTTGCCCTAATTTTTCACATCATCAAAAGGTTCCACATTTGGATTATGCCATGGCCTTTCGTTGATCCTTCAGATGAGAGGATGTCTGTTAATCCAGTTCTTCTTATTTTCAGTTTTAATGAATTTAATGATTCAGGTTAGTCTTAGACTTCCTTTTTTCTTGCTTCCCCACCCCAAATTTGGGGTAATTTGTAGGAAGAGATCTGTAATATGTACTCCTATCCCATGTTTTGCTTTTAGTATGAAAATTATATTTAAGATATTTAAAGTACTATTTGAGGTCCTAGATAGTTTTACTTAAGAGCTATTTGATTTTCAGGTGGTTTTGATTATTTTAAATTGCCCAAGAATGGTTGTAATATTGGAGGAAGAGTACCGGTACCGACAGTAATGATGAAAAGATTGTAGCTTAATTGAATCGTGTCATTTCTGTTGGTGGGAGTGGGGGGTCCACAGAGGAGGAGGATGATAGAGGCTAATGTTTTAGAAGCCCTATTGGGGTGAGAAAGCAAATCTCTCACTGCTCCATAAAATAGCTTAATTTTTTTTTTATCAAATCCTAGAATTTAGGGCTGGAAGGATCTTCAAAATTATCTAGTCTAGCATCTTATATTATGAGTGAGGAAAATGAGTTCCAGGGAGAGCTTGCCCAGAGTCACCCAGGTGAATGAGGAGAGAGGATTTGAATAGTCTTCTGATTCCTAAACCTAGTGTCTTTTACATTTTCCATCTTAAAAGTTAGTTGAACAAAACAAAACACTAGTCTTTGTCAGAAAAAATCCAGGTCATAGTTCTGACAACTACTAGCTATGTGACCCTAAACAAATCATTTGACGTCTCAGCCAGTTTCATCTATCAAATGAGCATAATAATACTTGTATTATTTACCTCATGGTGTTGTGAGGAAAGTAATTAAAATGTTCCATAAATGTTTTTTTTCTGTTAATTTTCAATATATCAGTTACTGTTGCTGAGACATATTAATGTCGAGGTTTTTGGAGTAGGAGGTGCAGTATAAAGTGGCGTAAGTGGCTTCTACTTGCTGTTGATGTATATCATGGTGGCCCAGGAACCATTATTGATTATAGTTGTCTCAACAGTGAGGATAGTACGTTTTTGTGGCTTTTATGGCTATTACAGAGGGCAATACTGGAGGGAAAAATATTAGTGGCAGCCCTGACCACATATATATTTGGGCTATTTTTTAATGGTGGGATGGGGGGAAAAAGAGGAAGAGAGGAGGAGTAAGGGATTAAGTTCAGAATTATGGGAGAGCTAGAAGGGAATGGGTTGAATTTAGCTTTCTATCAGTGTTTCTAATCAGAGTTTTCAATTTCTTGGAATATCATGGCATAACTCTGGACTTAATCCAGCTGCATTTTTTATCTGTCCTCTTTAGTGCCTTTATACCTCTACATAAGGACGTATAGCACTGTGTTGTTAGGGTACAAGTAGGGTGGTTTCATTCATTGTCTTTGATGGAGAAAGCAATTTGGCATAATTTTACAAATTGCTTCCATCTTCTTCTGTATGTATTTCTTCTTCCATTTTCATTCTTGAATGCCCTCATGATAATTTTGCATAGGTTCTTGCCAGCTTTCTTTTAAAATGGTTTTATACTGCTCTGCTGTGAGTATGGTACTATTCATTATTATCCATCATCCTTTTTGTTGAATGTACAAATGAGTTTATGTTCTAACCCAATCCAACCATCTTTCTCTGGCAAAGTAAGTCAGATGTTTGTTGTCTAAAGCACTTTCTGGGCTCTTTTGGTCTCCTTATTGTAGCAGTTAATTTACATTGGTTACACCTGGATACATTTATTATTGCATTTGGAAGCCAGGGAATCTGTGTTGGAGGCCACTCAGTTGTGGAGATGTTGGGAGACTAATGGTATAGAGTGTCTGAGTGAGGGTGGAATGCCAAGGGCATAAAAGGAATCTCAGCTATTATTAATTACCAAAAAAGGCATTTGCCAACCTATAAACTTGCTCTCCCATTTATGTGAAGTCTTTGTGAGAGTTAGCCAGTTGTAGACATTTGTGATGGTGTTAGTATGGAGCAGGTAAGTTTGTGCCGGGATTGTTTAGCAGTGCATTGCATCTTTGCCATTTCACAGTTAAAAGAGGGACATAGAGGGTATGGGATCCCATTATACTTATTGATTGTTGTTTGAGAATGGAGATTTGATGCCATTGAGCAAAACACCCCTTACAGGCTCTTTTATTGCAAGTTATCTCCCTTCCATTTATCAAAGTTACTTTGGACAGCCTTTGTTTCCAAAGCTATCCAGAAAATTGTTAAAAGTGTGTGTGTGTGTGTGTGTGTGTGTGTGTGTGTGTGTGTGTGTATGTTTATGTTTCTTTGTTTTGTATAGACCTAGTAGTGGTATTATGAGTTAAAGGGTATACATTAAAGCAGAATTAAATATATTTTTTAAAAAATAAATATGTTTTTGAGAAAATTTTAAAATAATTTTGGGAAATTCCTAGTGATCATTGGAGCTATTCTGAGTGGTGCCAAACCAACTGAGAATAATAGGTTTAGCCTATAGAATCATATAGGATGCAGGGCTGAATGGGACCTTATAATCATTTGGTCCAACCCATTTGTTTTGTAGAGGCAAATTCTAAATCCCAGGAGATAGCACTCTCACACAACTAGTAAACAGGAGAGGAAGGACTCAAACCCACTTTCATGACTTCTGGTCTCAGATTCTATTCATTTTTATCTATATATATCTATATATATATGTATATCTATATCTATATATATGTATATACATATCTATATCCTTGCTGGGTATGTAATAGGTGTAGTCAAACAAAAATTACTTGCTTACCTTTTTTTACCCTTATTCTTTTTGAACTAGAATTGCAATTAAAAGAATAACAGTGGTGACAAAAGGAGAGACACAGTTTATTTAGGATTAATTTAATACTTTCAATATTGTAGGATTCCGCAGGTGACCATTGAAATTTAATCTATATATGCATCTGATAATAATCCTGAAGTCCAAAGGAATACGATAATTAGGAGTGTAGATAATAGAGTGTTGATGATATTTGTGTGTGTGTTCATATGTGTGGTAAAAAATTGGATTTGGGGGCAGCTAGGTGGCATAGTGAATAGAGCACTGACCTTGGAGTCAGGAGGACCTGAGTTCAAAGCCAACCTCAGACACTTGACACACTTACTAGCTGTGTGACCTTGGGCAAGTCACTTAACCCCAGTTGCCTTCCTTCTCCCCTCGGGGGGGGAGTTGGATTTTTCTGGGGAGTCCTGTTTTTAAATTGTGGAGTTTGGGGAGAGGGGAGGATGTGGTTTGGAGTTTGGTATAAGTTTGGTCTAGGATAGGAGTTCATAACCTTTTTTGTGTAATGAACTTTTTGGCTATCTAAAGCCAAATATGGTTTGTTGCCTATGTTCATAATTGAAGGAAATGCTAAATTTCAGTTAAAGGGTACTCAAATAAAGGTGTAATTGTTTCCCACCCAAATTCATGAACCCCCTGAAATCTATCCCTCTGTGTATTCTATAGGGTCAGATGCTTAAGTACGTCTTTTAGGTCAGTGGGTCTTATAACTGAGGGAAAGTTTGCTGGGAGGGACAGGGCATAGCTAGTCCAGACCATGTGCATTCTAGGGAGCAAGGACTTTCTGGGAGTTGCAGAGAAATAGAATTGGAGAGTTTAGGCAACAGTTTCCAGAGGAAGTAGCTCAAAGGTCAGATAGAATAAGGACAAATTGTGTTGTAAAACCAGTTATAAAGAGAAGAAATTCCAGGTAGAAATTAGGCCAGATTGGAATTATCCAGTTTTTACCTTAGGGTATAGTATGTATATTATAGGGTATTATATAACATACTTATATGTATACATGTACATATTATTTATGATATCTGTTCTCTGAAGACAACAGTAGAAAAGAAAGAGTTAAGTGCATTGGTAAGGTTTGAGGGTCATTATGAAAAAGCCCGTTTTCAGGAAAACATCACTTAGCCTGCTAGAGACAAAAAGTTTCAGACTAGCATATAAACTGATCTGATGATGGGAACAGGTTGCTAGCTCTTGTTACTGTCCCCTTGTACCATGCTTCTCCAAGCGAAGAGATTAAGTTAGAGAAGTAACAATCTTTGATAGCCTTTCAGTCTATAGGTTTCAAAGGTAATGGTCTTCATAGGACATGTAAATAATATTTAGTTAAGGTATAGTAGGGTCCCTTGAAGCATTGTAGGAGGATTCTGCAGGCCAAATTTAGGTTGTTAAACAAGAAACTGAAGTCTGGGCTGTTTGGAGGGATGGCTAATTAGGAAGAGATAGTCTTAATTTTATCAGTAAGGTTTTAGATTTAGGTAAAATTCCCAAGTTTTTAGGAGGACGATGCAAAGTTTTAATTTTTTATAAATTCAGGGACATTTTGTAGGAGGTGGAATCTATAGTGGAGGAATATTCTCTACTTGAGCCAAAATATCATTAGACTGCTGGTGGTAAAAATGTTAAAGACAGCAGAGCAGTTTTTAAACTAAAAAGGGGACAAAGAATGTATGTAGAAATGATGAGATTGTAGAATGACCAGGAGGACAATTAATGGCATATTTTAAGAAGAACAAAGATAAAACTCAAAACCAGAAAACTAACAAGTCTAAAAAAATGCCAAAACCTGAGTCAGAATATGTGAATATTACTAATCAAATGTAAGAACTAAAATATAATGTAGATGAGTCAGAATGCTTACGGATATTGTACTTTGAATCTCTAACAGCTATTGAAAAGAGAAAACCCCTATAACAAGAATTAAATTCTAGGTTATATGGATAGAGTGCTAGACTTGGAGTCAGCAAGACCCAAGTTCAAATTCAGCACTTAATAGATTTATGATCCTAGACAAGTCATTTAACCTCTGCCTCAGTTTCCTCATTTGTAAAACTGAGATGATAATAATATCCATCTTCCAGAGTGTCGTGAGGCTAAAATGAGATAATTTCAGAATTTCACAGACCATAAAGTGCTATACAAATTTTAAGATTGTTATTATTTATTAATTAAGCTGTTTGTCCTTTGATTTTGAAGAAGACCAATGGCATCATGGGTGATGGCTTGACTTGTATGTGAAATTAGATTTAAATGAGGTCCAAAGTCATCAGCCTGATTCTCTTTTCCTGAATCACTAAAGTCCATGGGCAGGACGAAAGTTAAGATGATTGGTGATGGCCGGTATAGATAGATTATCTTGGTGTCTTTGATACCTAGCCAGACTCTAAGCTCTACGCAGTGCATACTTCAGCCACCTTCATTGCTGTTGGAACAAGTTGTTCTCATCTACCCATTCTGCCAGGTAAAGTCTTCATGTGCTTGGGTAGACATCCCCCTGACTCACTGATGGGTTTGAGGCCTGTTGGGTACCCCTAAACCTGGTTTAGCGCATAAGACAAAATGGTTTTACTGGGTATGGTCACTGAGCATACTACAACTTTTTTTTTAATTTTTATTCATTTTAAACTTAAATACAAAATAAGAAAAGAAAAAAAAGAACATTTCTTTTTTAAAATGAATTTATTTTTAGTTTTCAACATTAATTTCCACAAAATTTTGAGTTAGTTTTTTTCTCTCCATCTTTCCCCTACCCCCACCCCAAAATAGCAAGCCTACTGAATACCCCTTCCCCCAATCTGTTCTCTCTAATATCCTCCCCCATCAGCCCCCCTAACTTTCTAGTAGGTTGAGGTGGCATTCTATACCCCAGTGCCTATATATCTTATTTCCCAGTTGCATGTAGAAAACAGTTTTTTTTAACATTTGTTTTTAAAACTTTGAGTTCCAGATTTTTTTCCCTTCTTCCCTCCTCACCCACCCCCATTGGGAAGATAAAGCAGTTCAATATAGTTGTATATGTGTAGTTACCCAAATCATTTCCATAATTGTTATATTGTGAAAGACCAGCTATACTT
>CM053582.1:514947416-514989039 GCA_028627135.1 Pseudochirops cupreus
TGCCTATCTCTTATTCTTGAATAACTACTAAATAAGCCAGGCCCTCAGTGTGCTAAAGTCATTCCATAGTCTGCCATATCTCCTTATTGGTCAGGAGCTCATTCAGGGTGAGATAGGAATGAAAACCAAACTTTAGGTGGGACTGTAGCAGAGGTCTAATGTTTTTCATGACTATGTTGAAACTGTCATACACACAGATATTAAGCCAGCATTGTATATATACAATTTCTTTGCCTGTAGTGGATCATCATTTTTGTTCTATATGTGAGAAACTGATTGAACAATTATGCCAGTGGTTAAAAATATGAAGTAGGATTCACATAGAGTTCACATGGGAAATGACATATGTATTTCATCTACAGTTTTGCAAAGCACTTGATGAAATTTCCTGGTATTTTTGTGGACAAGATGAACAATGGTGGACTAAACGATCTTAAAGTTAGATGAGTTAAAAACTGATTAAATAGCTTCATACAGAGTAGTCAGTGTAGTCAAGTAGTTCAGTGGCAACTTGGGAAAAGGGAAGAGTGCTACAGGAATAAATGCTGATCTGATTCTGCTTAACATTTCTATTAGTACCTAGTAAAAACATAGATGGCATCAAATTTTCAATTGACCCGAAGATGGAAGGAATAACTGACTCTGGATGACAGAACAAATACTCAAAAGGGTCTTGACAGACCAGAGTCTTCAGTTAAATTTAATAAGGACAAAGTCTTACAATTGTGTTTAGAAAGTCCACTTTACAAGTACAAGATGGGGGAGGCATGGCAAGATAACATTTCAGCCAGAAAAGATGGGGAGTTTTAGTAGACTGACTACAAATGTAAAACAGTAGTCTGCAATGGCAGCCAAAAGCGCTTCTGTGATCTTTGGCTGCTTTAAGAGGCGTAGTATCCAGGATTAGGGAAAATGACAGTGGCCATGGTGGTAAAAGGCCTCAAGATCATGCCTTATGAGCATCCACTTAAGAAACTGGAGATATTTATCCCAGAGAAAATGTAGGGAAGAACATGATACTTTTTCAAATACCTGAAGGGTTATAACATAGTAGAGAAATTAGACTTGTGGGACAGCTAGGTGGCACAGTGAATAGAAGCCCTGAAGTCAGGAGGACCTGAGTTCAAATATGGCCTCAGACACTTGACACTTGATTAGCTGTGTGACCTTGGGCAAATCACTTAACCCCAATTGCCCCTTGCTTGCTCCCCTCCAAAAAAAAAGAATTAGACTTGTTCTGCTTCATTTTGTCTTTGTATATCTAGCACCTAATGCAGTGGTCAATACATACTCCAGTGGATCTGTCGTCTCCTTGATGGGAGAATGCCCTTCCATGATGCAGATCACATACCATCTGTGTCTGCATATTTCATGTGACTCTTATCTAAATTTTTCCCCTAAATTCAATACTGAGGGACCTACCCAGTGTGCTAAGAGCCTTCGCTGAATTATCCTACTTGTGGGGATACCAGGGGAACACATGAGCTGTTTCATGGTTGTTCATCTCTCTCATTTACTAGTCATTCATTTTTCTTGTTGTAAGCAACCTCATCAGAGAAATATGTGTCACTCCTTATATATAGTAGGTACTTAATAAAGGTTTCTTTCATTCACCCACCAGGGCAGAACCAGGAACGATGAGTGAAAGTTGCCAAATGAAACACTTAAATTTAACATAATTAAAATTTTCCCAACATAGGTATCCAAAAGTTGAAGGATTAACCTCAGGATATATAGGTTCTGCTTTACTAAAGGTTCTCAATCAAAATTTATTTGACTATTTGGCAGGTCTGTCACAGAGGGAGTTTTAATTATATTCTCTGATTCTGTGAAAAATCCACAGGACCATAAGATATTGGAATTTGGCTAGGAAGGTATGGATGACCTAACAAAAAATAACTTCAATAGAATTGTGCTACCAGATGTCAATTTGCAGGGCAGTGAGGAGGGAATGAGGGGTAAGAAGGTAGATTAAACAAACAGATGCAAACCATTTGTTCAGTAAGTTTGCCAGAAAAATGTTGGTGAGAAAATACGATGGTAGCTGGAAAGGACAATAAGGTCCAAGGAAGAATTTTGTTTTAGGATGAGGGAAATCTCTGGATATTTGTGCCAGAAAGGAGACATAAAAGCTTTTGCTATGCTTAATGAACACAGTGGTATTCTTAGTATCTGCTTTATTTTACAACATAGTTAAATATAACTGTTGTCATGTCCATCAACAAGAAGGGATTTTCTAAATGTTCTTGTTTATAAATTGCAGAAAATTTTTGTACAGAGAGTCATGCTTTTGTTGGCAAAAGAAAGTGAACACTTGCTGATTTTCTGGCAATTGTAACAAAAATACTGAAGTGTATTTATACTCTGGGAGCCAAAACGAATTTCAAAATGACAGTGTTCAGATACATAATCAGCCCTATTTTCCTCATCTGCCTCCATTGGGTGCTACAAGTTTGTAAAAATCCTTCCTTTTATACTTCTGCAGTTGGACAGGGAATAATTTTCCTGCCCCCATCTAAATGTAAGAGGCTTTTTTCTTCACAAGTTTACAAATCTGGCTTCCAACCTATGGATTAGATAATAAGGAATGATGTGAGGAAAATGTTATGTACAACAACCGTATAAAAGTATGAAAAACTATTGTCCCTTAAAATAGTAATAATATAGTAACCAGCACTTATGTGGGCCCTACTATGTGTTTGCACTTTTCAAGTATTCTCTTGTTTGATCCTCCAGATAACTCTGCAGACAAGCTTTTATCCTTACCCTCGTTTTGCAGTTGCAGAAACTGAGGCAAACAGAAATTAAATGACTCGGCCAGAGTTACACAAATATTAAATGTCTGAGGTCACATCTGAACCCTGGTCTTCCTGATCTAGGCCCTGTGCTCTCTCTATTACACCACCTAGCACTGCTCGTAGTACTGGTAATATTGCTTAAAATTTCACCAAAAAAGACATATCTGCTTGTATATTAAGTGGAATGATACTCAAATATGACTTCACAGTGGATGTAACCCTTTAGAACCCATTTCTCAACAAGACATAGTACTCTCTGACAATGAGGCTCATAGAAAACATCGATAGTGAAAAACATTTAGAAGGAATGTATCTATGTATAGACAGAGGGCCCTGGGGTGAGCTGAATATGAAAGGATGATGTCTAAAAATTAAAATTAGGGGGGAAAAGAGAAAGGGAGAGGTAGAATGAGGTAAATCAGTTCACATAAAAGAGGCAAGAAAAGGCTTTTCCATGGAGAGGAAGAGGGGGGCGTTGAGAGGGAACGAGTAGACATCATTCTCATCAGAAATGACTATAAGAGGGAATAACATACACACTCAATTGAGTTATGAAATCTATCTTACCCTACAGGAAAGTGGAGGGGAAGGGGAAGCGGATAGGAGGGCTGATAGAAGGAAGGGCAGATTTGGGGAGGGGGTAGTCAGAAGCAAAACACTTTGAGGAGAGACAAGGTCAAAAGAGAGAATAGCATAAACAGGGGTTGAGATGGGATGGAGGGAAATATAGTTAGTCTTTAATAACATGACTATTATGGAAGTGTTTTGTATTACTGCACATATATAACCTATACTGAATTGCTTGCCTTCTCAATGAGGGGGAGGGGGAAGGAGGAAGAGAGAGAATTTGGAACTCAAAGTTTTTTTAAAAATATATTAAAAATTGTTTTTTTACATGTAACTGGGGAAAAATTCGAAATAGAAATTTAAAAAATATATATTAGGTTTACTTTAAAGCAATTGAGCTCCTGCTATGTGCAAGCCACTTTACAGATGTGAAGATACAAAAATATTAACATAAAATCCTTTCCCTCAAGATACCTGTAATCTAATAGATGATTAAAATTAATAAGATTAAAATCTACACATTCTTACAATATTAATAGTTTCAGTATCTTCTCTGATCAATTTATATGAGAGGTAATGAAGTTAAGTAACTTAAATGAAGAAGCTGTAAAACATTTGAGGATATACCTACCAAGATTCACCCAGGGAATGTAGGAATCTAACTCTAAAACATTCTTTGCAGATGTATAGATGCAAATAATTGAATAAATGGCAGTGTTGTACCATCAAACTCCTAAAATATTTCATAGAGCTAGAAAATATAATAATGAAATTCATGTAATAATAAATCTCAAAGGTAATAATGAAAAAAATAGGGAAGAAGATAATCTATATCTAATCTCAAACTGTACTACAAAGTAGTTATCATTTAAACCATTTGATACTGGTTAGAAGAAGATAGAGGTCATCTGGTGGTACCGATTTGGTACACAACAAGCAGAAGCAAAGCACAGGGGCATAGGGGTAAATAAACTCAAAGACCGCAGTTACTGGAAAGAAAGACTCCCTGTTTGACAAAAACCATTGAGAAAAATGGACAGAAATTAGGTATCCTAAATAAGCTCTAAATCAGTGGTTCTCAACCTGCGGGTTATGTTCAATTTGTAACAGTGAAAACACATCCTGCATATCAGATATTTACATTACGATTCATAACAGTAGCAAAATTACAGTTATGAAGTAGCAACGAAAATAATTTTATGATTGGGGGTCACCACAACATGAGGAACTGTATTAAAGGGTCGCAGCATTAGGAAGGTTGAGAACCACGGCTCTAAATGGACACATGACCTAGACAGAAATGATCACAACATAAACAACTGAGAGGAGCAAGGAAGAAATTACTTTTCATCTCTATGGATAGAGGAAAAGTGCTAAAGAGGATCACATAAAATAAAATGTACAATTTTAATTATATAAAAATTTAAAAAGCTCTTGCACAAACAAATCTAATGAAGTAAAATTAGATGGGAAACAAGTAACTGGGAAAATATCTCTACGGAGTTTCTTTAATAAAGGTCTAATTTCCAAGGTATATAAGTTAACTAATTCAAATTATTAAGACTAAGAGCCATTCCCCAATAAATAATGGCCAAAGGACAGGAACAGTCAGTTTTTGAAGGAAGAAATTCAGTCTATCAACATGCTTATGAAAAAATTCTTCAAGTTACTAATAGTTAGAATAATGCATATTAAAACAATTTTGCAGTTCTATCTCACACATATCAAACTCAGAAATGAAGAGAGGAAAATGATAAATATTTGGGGGAGAGGCCATGGGAAAAGAGGTATGCTGTTAGTGGAGCTGTGAATTGGTAGTCTTTCTAGAAAGCATTTTGGAACCATTAACTGAAGTTTACCAAACTGTGCATACCTGTTTACTCACCTACGCCACTACTAGGGCCTTATCCCACAAAAATCAAAGAAAGGAGAAAAGAGTCTATATTATAAAAATATTTATAGTAGCTCTTTTGGTGGTGGCCAAAAATTGGAAACTACGGGGGTATCGTCATATTGGGGGAAGGCTAAACAAATTGTGGTATATGGATGTATGGTACCATAATAAATGATGGGATGGACAATTTTATTTTATTTTATTTTTTGCTTTTTGGTGGGACAGTTGGAGTTAAGTGACTTACCCAAGGTCACATGGCTAGTAAGTGTTAAATGTCTGAGGCTGCATTTGAACTCAGGTTCTCCTGACTCCAAGGCCAGTGCTGTATTCACTGCACCACCAAGCCACCCCCAGGATGGACAATTTTAGAGTAAACTGGGAAGATTTCTGTGAACTGATGAGGGTGAAGTGAAGTGAACTGTTCGTTGATAACATAGAGAAAAACAACTTTGAGATTTTAGAACTCTGATCATCACAGTGATAAAACACAAGTCCATACAAAAAAGTAAAGATGAAACATGCTACTCCTTTCCTGACAGAATTAGTGAACTTAAAATGCAGGGGAAAAAAAATTTTTTTAAAGATATAGCTAATGCAGGAGTTTGTTTTGCCACACAGTGTCCTGAGGATTGTATTGTGATGGAGGAAGGGAAGAAGTAGGAGGGACAGATTAATTTTTTAAAAACATTATATGAAAAATAAGAGTAATAAAATGAAAATGTAATAAAATGAAAACATTATATGGAAAATAAAAGATAAGTTATTTGATTTGATTTTTATTTCCTACCACCATCACTACCACCACCTCTCATACAAGTATTAAGAGCCATAAAAATGATTAAAATATAGATAGATGTCCAGTCTAATAATATCACTCCCCCATGAAAAAACTTTCAGTCATGTCCAATTTCCTGTCAAAGTCCAACATGTTTGTTCTGAGATTCAAGGACTGCATAATACAGCCTCTGTCTTGCTTTCTAGTTTTCTCATCCCCCATTATAGCCTTTCACATACCCTGCATTTTTTTTCATTCCTCAAACACATTCTACCACACTCTTGTGTTTCTTAGTGCTTTTTTGCTCATTCTCTTCCGTCTTCTTAGATTCTTCATCACTCCCCTACCACCACCCATGAGGCCCAGCCCTGTGGTCACCTCTTAGGAAGTCTTCCTTGACCCTCGCTCCTCAGCTGCCCTCTCCCATTTCTGTGCATTTTCACAAGTTGTTCCCATACCCAGAACATATCCCCTCCTCATGTCTACTTTACAAAATCCTTTCTTCTTTCAAGAGTCCAGGTTAATTGGTGCTTCTTTGAAGAAGACTTCCTCACTTCCCCTAGTTTAAAGTAATCTGCTGTTGGTTTTTTTCTTCAAGTTTTCTGTCAATACTTTGTTTCACGCTGTGTGGATCACTTTGTTTCTATCATATTCTGCTTATTTTGAATTTAATGGTGCATATTTATTATTAAATTGTAAGCTCCTCAGCGGCAAGATATCTGCCGTTATCTTTATATCTTTTAGAGCAAAATCTAAATAAGTATTTGCTGAATTTAAATGAATTAAATTTCACCCTCATCTAAGTTCCTTTAGGAAATTGTACTTGTCTGGTGGTTCTTACTAGTGTCTTATGCTAGAATTATCTATTTGCATGACTTAGCTTTCCTACCAGATTAGTCTCTTCTTGAGGAGTCTGTATAAACTCTTCATTCATTTTTGTGTCTATCTCTGTCCTTCCGCATAGCTCGCATTCAGTAAATATTTGTTGAATGAGCGAGACTAGCAGGAGAGAAAAGTCAATGAGATATCTTGGTAATAGGACACTGAATAAAATAGTTTGTTTTTTTTTTAGTATGAAGTGGAATAATTTGAAAAACTATATTTTTATTCTTTGTATGTTAATTAAGCTAAATATGTTTATTCCTCTCCAATTTCTACTTTAATTTTTGCTAAGTGGTCTATAAGTAGCTTTATTTGAAATCAAAATTATGTGTAAACTTGTATTGAGCCTGTGATCTAAGGAAACCACAATCAAAGGGGGAAGGAAGACTCAAAGTACCAAGGAAGGAAGAAATCTCCAACACATTGAGCAGAAACAGATAAATCACCAGGGAAAACAGTAACAGAAGAAAATATGGCCTCCAGATCTAGCAAAAACTTCAGCAATCTATGAATCAGTACTGCGGTATGAGGGTAAATGATCCACCAGTTGATGGGACAGTGGACCCTGTCAAATGTGAGAAGATGAAACCACAACACTCTTTTCCTGAGTGGTTTAAAAGAGAAATAGCAAGGGGGTTGGCCAGGTGGCACAGTAAACAGAGCACCGACCCTGGAGTCAGGAGGACCTCAGTTCAAATCCAGCCTCAGACACTTAACGCTTATTAGCTGTGTGACCTTGGGCAAGTCACTTAATTCCAACTGCCCTCCCCCCCCCAAAAAGGGAAAAAATAAAAGAGAAATAGCAGTTATGAGAGCAGAATTTGTGGCCTACACAGCAAAAATGAGGAGCAGAACAGAAAAGCTTGAGTTTGCAACGGCGAGCCTCCCCGGAGAAACACAAGAGAGCGCAGAACTGGAGGACAGCCCAGCAGAGAAGCAAAGACAGACATTACAAGAAAATGCCCTCCCTGTGCAGGCAAAGCACGAGAGCTTACAGGGAGGCTTCCAGGCCTCCCGGAGGTGCGCGTCTGGACAAAAAGCCAAAGAGAATCACCGAGGACGAGAATCACCGAGGACCTACGAACATAGAAGAAGAAGTTCCAATTGAAGGAGTTCGCAGATTGCCTCCAGGGAGGGAAGAAACCTAGGCTGCAAACTCCAGCACACACCGTGGCTACATTAGCAATTTAATTCAGGAAGACTGCGTGTACCGCGGAGGAGACGGACTTCACATTCACCTGGAGGGGCGCGTACAGACTGATGCTGAGCGAGAGCAGCAGAGCCAGGAGGCACGTGGCGCACAGGTGTGACGGCCAGCCCTGACCAACGGCACCCCCCTCAGCCGCGCGGGGCTATGAGACAGCTCCGCAGCCTCAGGACGGAAGGGGACGTCTGCGTTCGGAGAAAGATCTAGAAAGGCCAGAGTTCAAATGGAGACGGAAGCAATACATGCCCTCGTTCTTTTCCATGTTTGGTTCTCTTTCCTCTTTCCCACGGTTCACTCCGTCGGTTACAGCCCTTCTACACAACCAGACTAATGTCCAACGTGAAAGTACTTGCAGATCCTACACTTGATCGCATGCCGCCATGGGGGGGGGGGAGAAGGAGGGGAGAAAATTTGAAACTCAAGGGTGTGTGGAACTGAATCTTATAAACTAAAAGTAAATAAATAAATCAATTTTTAAAAAAAGAAGAAGGAAAGGACATTTGAGTAACATAAGACCATTATGCAACCGCTAGAAACAGGAGGGAATGAAATAATGTGTTCTGAAGAGCATTGAAGCTCAGAATGCAGCCCACAGTGATCTCTCTTCCAAATCTGAGCTTAACCAGGACATAAGATAGCTTGAAATATTTTTAGGAAGAAAACCAGAACTGAAGAGATTGTTTCGTGCTCAAACACCCTAAACAACAGAAGAGCAGGAAGAGTGAATAAATGCAAGCAGCAGCGGCAACAGTGACAACAGAAAAACGAGCAAAGAGGTTTCTTCCCAAATGGATACAAGCAGACAGGGGTGAAGGGAGACCGGGGACCATATAGACCAGCGGTTCTCAAACTGTGGGTCATGACCCCGTTGGGGGTCGAACGACCCTTTCACAGGGGTCAGAGGGGTCGCCTAAGACCATCGGAAAACACATATTTCCGATGGTCTTAGGAACCTCCTCTGTCTCCAGGTGGATCTGCCCACATGCAGATACGCCCATATGTGAGTGTTAAAGGATCACAGCATTAGTGAGGTTGAGAACCACTGGTATAGACAGAACCTGGTGACACCTGCCTACAGGCAAACACTTCTTTTGTGGGACTACGTTACAACATGGGAGGGTACATGAATGGCGGGGAGCAGGGTGATAGAGAGCAGTGAGTGACGTGCTGAGGTCAAATCAAGGGCTAGCACCAATGGGAGAGAGACCTCTGTGGTTTCCGGAAGAGAAGGGCCAGCAGGGGAGTAGCAGGGGTGCAGGGAGGATGGGGTAGGTGGGGGGGAGGGCAGGATTTGAAAAGGGAGAGAAAGAAAAGAGGTGGGAGGGGGTTCCACTGATGAACAGTCCTGTGAATGAAGAGAGATGAGGACCTTACACTGGATGAGGCCTGGGAGATTTGATCCTTGAAGAGTCTGGCTTGTTCTGGGAGGGGGAGAGTTGGAACTCCTGGTGGGAAATGCACCTGGAGGAGTGAGAGAGAAAGCATGGACCCAGGGAGGAGATTGTCAGGCAAATGTAGGGGGCAAAAAAACTCCACAGGAGAGGGTATAAATCAGTGAGTGGGGAAGCAGAGGAGGCCTATGTGAAGCCATGCCCTTTCTGGTACCTGCAATGATTGGCATCGTTCTGAGAGCCAGGCACAGTAGGAAAGGGGAATCTGTAGGTTAAGCTCTACTAGGCTAGGCAGAATGTACCTCACAGGCAGAGCCTAGAATGGATCCTTGGAGCTTTGATTGTATAAAAATACAGAGAAAAGAGAGAGACCAGATGATTATAGGAGTCAGTCATGAATCAGAGAATGAGGGTCTAGCAGGGGTGGGGAACCTGTGGCCTCAAGGCCACATGTGACCTTCTAGGTCCTTGGGTGTAGGCTTTTGACTGAGTCCAGGTTTTACAGAACAAATACTTTTATTAAGGGGATTTGTTTTGTGAAATTTGGATTCAGTCAAAGGGTTGAACTTGAGGAACAAGAGGGCCACATATGGCCTCAAGGCCACAGGTTCCCCACCCCTGCTAGAATATGGCTGTTGAAGAGAATGAAAAAAAAAATCCGTTTTGGAAAAGGGTGCAAAAAATGAAATTAAAAAAAAACTAATGAACAATAGTAGCAGAAGGGGAGGAAAGAAAGAGGGGAGCTATTTGATTAAAAGGAAAAAGAGCGGAGAAGAAATATCTAACCAGATAAAAGTGGAGAGAGGGACAAGTAAAATCCTAAAGAGTAACAAAGGAGAAGAGAGCCAATGGGAACTGGGCTACCTTAAAAAGCTTTGTGGAATCTGAGCTGTTCTGGATTTCATCAGAAAAGAGTTTTGTTTTGTTTTGTTTTTTTCTTAAAGCAACAAAATTCCTTATTACCGGAAATATAGTTGATCATCCTCTGTGTGTTGCATGATGCTTATGTGTCAGAGGGGCAAAGAAAAAATAAGATAGTCCCTGTCTGATGGTAATTTTCAGTGCAGTTTGGGAGAGAAGTCTTTATGTGCACATGAAACAACTAATATCACTGTCAGTCAGTGAGCAATTATTAAATGCTTAGTGTGTGCCAGGCCCTGTGCTAAGTGCTGGGGATACAGAGAAGGGCAAAGATAGTCCGTTCCCTTAAGGAAATACTCAAATTACATCACATTAACAAGGGATTTTGATGATACATCTGAAGTCTCTAGAAGGTAATCTGAAAGGGGAAGACAGGGAAACTGAGTGGTGGAGGTAAGGAGGCAGAACATTCGGGGCCTGGGGCCAGCTACTGCAAAAGCCAGGTGCCTGGGGATGGAGAGAAGTAAAGTTTAGGAAGACTGGAAAGGTAGAAAGGGGCCATGTTATGAAGAGTTTTAAATGCCAAATGAGTTCACATTTGACCCTGGCAAAACAGGGAACCACTGGAGTTTATATTTGGAGGAGATGATATAGTCAGACTTTTGTGATAGAAAAATCACCTTGGCAGCTGAGTGAAATTGGATAGGAGTGGGGAGAGACTTGATGCAGAGAAATCAGTTAGAAGGCTGTTGCACTAATCTAGAAAAGAGATTGTGGTATGAGTGAAGGGGACATAGAGGAGAGATGTTGTGAAGGTAGCAGTGATAAAATTTGTGAATATGTGGAGTGAATGAAAGTCAGGAACTGAGAATGATACTGAGGTTGTGAGCCTGGGAACCTGGGAGAATGGTGGTGTTTTCAGCATTAATAGGAATATTCTGAAGAGGGAAAAATTGGGGGGAGATAAGGGGTCCTGTTTTGATCATGTTGAATTTGAGACGTAGATGCTTTGGGAACACCTAATTCAGGATGTCCAGGCAGCAGCTAGTGACATGACTTTTGCTCAGGAGACTAAGGTTGCATTCAGAAATATTGGAATCATTTTAATAAAGATGATAATTGAATCTATGAACACTGATGAGGTCACCAAACGAAAAAATATAGAGCAAAAAGAGAAGAGAGCCCAAGAGAGAGTCTTAAGGGGCACTCTCATTTAGTGGGTGTTGGTCAGGAAGAAAGGGAAATTTGACAGCTAAATTACAAAATTCCATTTTTCTCTTATAAGATTTAAAATGTACTTTTTTCCTTATTAGAAACAGAGGTAATGACAGATCAAAGCTGATGAGAATTCAAATAGTCTTACCCAAACAATCATTATTTTGAATTTATCAAAAAAGATTTCTATTTAAATTAAAAGATATCACATTGGGAATTATTATAATTTTTCTTTAAATAAAATATTCAAAATGAATATTTCAGCTGACACTGAAAACAGCTCTAGAAGTCCACAATAGATAGATTTTCAGTATTTTACTAGAGAGGAGTTGATCATTTTGATGTCCAAAATATTTTGATATCACTAAAGAAAGATAAAGAATAAGGATGTCTTTCATTAAGCATCTTTTATACAAAAATATAATATAGGAACTGGTTAATAAAACAGATGATTATCTAGAAAATCAAGCATACAGTTCTGTAGAAATCATCATGATATGTTGGATCAGGAATCTGAAAGATGGGTTCAAGTTTTGCCTCAGACGCTGATGTAATATCTGAAGTCACACAACCTCTCTGTGCCTCACATTCCTTCTCAGTAAAATGAGGGACTGGACTCAGTGGCTTCTAAGACTCTTTCTAACTCAGATGATCCTGTAACACCGAGATTTCTACAAGTTAACCAAGCTAAAGATTTCTTTTTCTTTGAGTCCTCTGGGTTTGTCATGTTTTGTTAATGATGATATTTGTATACTGTGTTCATCACTCAGAGATCAGTCTGTGATTTTTAACTTCTGAATAATCTTAATTAATCAGTCAAGATATTTTCAAGTGTGGGAAGAATTCTCAAAGACCTGTTTTTCTTCCTCTTATTTTCCTAGTGGTGACTGTCCACGAGGAGTATTTTTTAAGCTGATGGCCACTCATTCAAAGTACTTTAAATTGCTTAAATTTTTTTTTCTGGTAAGAATCCTTATAAAGATAAATTTTCTTGGCAAATTCTCTCTAACTTCACATCCAGATTACTTGCTGTTGACAAAACTGTTCCAGGTTCTCCTTAAACAGAAGACTTCTTGGTATTTGCCCTTGGTAATTTTCCTTTGCTATCAACCACAAAGGGAATAGGGGGTTTTCTTCCTTAGTGATTTAGGACCTTGGTTTTTCCTTTTATTTTTCTGTAGTATACTGGTTTTTTAGCAGATCACCTTTTCTAACTAGATTGTGAATAAGTCTCAGGCTAATGATACTGAGAAGTTAGATAATTAACCAATATAGATCTTATTGATTTGATCCACTATTGCTTTAGTTAGTGTAACATATTCTGGCTTCTTAATAATTCTAATTTGGGTATCTTCTAGGTAGCCCTGCTCTTCCTCCTAGAGATAAGGGATAGGTAGCCCATTATTGCTGTGCTCCAAGCATAATAGCTTGGTTTCAGCCAGAAATTATCTTCTCCAAAGCCACCTCTGACAGTGGTGTCCTCCTCTGGATTCCCCCCAACCCATCTTGAACTAGTCTTCTCTTTCTGATTGTGAGACAGATTTTCCTTTAGCAGCTGATTCCCCTTTGAAGCCATTATTATGTGACTTCCCTCTAATCAACTAAGATACTTCCTAACAACTTAATATAGCCTCTCTAAACTGAATCAAATCATCGCTGTCATTCTTTCTGTTCTGTTTCTCTTTTTAAAAAGCCCTTTTTTGATCATCCTTGTTCCATTGTACCCTAGTAACATATATCTGCCAACCACCTCAGGTTTATTACTGAAATTAGAATATCTAATGCACATCATTACATTTGATTATAGGAAAAGCCGGTTATGATATGGTGTAAAGTAGGTAGTAAAGTATTTCTGCTTGCTTGCGTTAATAGCAAAGTTAGCGCAGCTGTTAATATAGACAAGAGAACTGGTTTCCCTTATACAACCATCAACTAAGTGTATAAAATGTAGTTTTCAGCCCATATTAAACTTGCTATATTATTCTTCCTGTGAGGTAACATTATATAGTAAAATATATAGTAAAAAGAATACTTGACTAGGAATCAGACATTGTTGAGGTCTTTAAACTGAAAGGGGAAGATAGATACACACATTGCAGGAAGGAGAAAGCAACAAAATCCATGGTCTCAGACATGGCTGGCCCTCTCTCTCTCTCTCTCTCTCTCTCTCACACACACACACACACACACACACACACACACAAAATACAGATAATTAAAAAGGTGCACTGGAGAGCCCATTACAAGGAGATACTGATCTTTTAAGTATCACTGAGACATAGGGGGTTAGGATCCATTCTTAGAATGTGACTCCAGAAAGGCAGCAGTGAGAGGGAGAAGCTTTTGGAACTCCTGGTTTTGAGCTGTGTAGGACTGGGAGTGAGCACAGGTATCTGTGCATACACAATATATATGTAGTATTTGTTTTCACACACTTGGTCCTATTCCTTTTGCTTCCTGGGGCATGAGTAAAGTCTTATATATACTCAAAACATACTTATGTGTCTGATTCTATTATGTTATACTCGTGTGATTGTATTCCAATGATTTTCTGCAGCGAGAGAAGAGGGTAGAGTTTTCCTAATGAGTGGGGACTGGATCAGGAGACTAGATAGATGTATAGAGACCACATTTATTAGACTAATGAGTTATACACTGATAATAATTAGCAGGGATGGTAGGATCAAGTGAGGGTCTTTTTTAAGGATGAAGGAAACACAAGTGTGTTTAGAGAAAATGAGGAAGCAGCCCAGACTGTCTAGCTTTCATTCAGAAATGAAAGGTTAGAGTGAGAGTGGGCTGATAGGAAGGGAAGAAGATGGGCTCAAGGGTAAGGAGAAAGGCCATCATTTCCTCCGAGACAGGAGTCCAAGAGAAGGTGATGGGGGGAAGACATCCTAAGTGATGTGAGGTGATGAGATGATTGGGATGTCCAGACATTTCTGAAGGCAAGCTTTCCAAAGTTTATGCTACCTAAAGTAGCCAGACACAGGTTGGGATATCTGGCCATTATCACTGAAAATAATATTCAAGGAATCAAGACATGACCTCCAAGTAGTGCTATTTCGTGTTTTAGAAGTTTTCCAAAACATTTTAGTAGATTTGCAAAATACTTTTAAAAAAATTGTTTGTACAAACATCATAGTGTTTCCAGTCCTTGTTTGGCATAGAATTTTATCAGATTTAAAATGGTAAGTGTTCTTTCTAAGGTTCTTTCTTTTCTTCCAAGTCAAGTAAAATGAGCCATCTGGGCACTATCATAAAATAAACTGAAACATGTCCAAATATTTTAAAGAAGTCCAAACCTCACCTAAGATTTTACAGAATAAATTACTTAGTTGGAGATTAGTGAGATTTCAGGTATTGTTTCATGTTTATATCCCTAGTGCTTAGTGCTCTAGAACATAGAAAGTGCTTAATAAGTGATTGTTGACCAAAATAACTGGGATTATACAACACATATTCTATAGGTGTTGTGAATATTTGGAAAAAGACTAAATATAACTGTAAATGAGTGGGCATGTTTCTATATATACATGTGTGTTTTATTGCATGCCAGTTATGGTTTAGCAAAATAACTCCTGAAAATATTTTTGAAGTCTTTCCCCATTTTTATGAGCACTTAGAGGTAAGGTGTTTTTTTCTTAGTTTTTCATTTAATTTATAGCTTTTCATAATTTTCTCAATTTTCTCTTTCATAGATCACAGTAGAAAGAGGTCAAAGTAATGAATATCTGAAAAAAATTGAAGTTCTTAATTGTTGTTGAATCGTTCAGTCATATCCAATTCTTCATGGTCTCGTGGACCACAGCACATCAGGCCCCCTTCTGTCTTCCACTATCTCCCAAAATCTGTTCAAACTCATATTCATTGCTTCCATGATACTTTACCTATCTCATCCCTTTGCCATGCCCTTCCCTTTTTGTCTTCAATCTTTCCTGACATCAGGGGTTTTTCTAATGACTCCTGTCTTCTCATTATGTGGCCAAAATATTTAAGCTAAGTTTTCAATACAAAGCTAATTTTTAAAAATTACATTATCCATGGCAAATCTTCATTTCACATCTTTATTGACATAGCCATGTAATGATGCTTTTGGAAATAAAAAAGCCCCTTCTAACTCAATAGCAAATAAAAGTTTAAATAAATAAATAAGCAAAAGCTATCTGTCCAGCTTCAGGAAGGTGTAAGCCAGGAAGTTTATAAAAAAATTTATGTCTTTTGCAACAGGCAGACAGTCTGTTCCTAATATGGTACAGTTGAACAGTGGGACATGAAGCTAGACAGTCAAACCTTTACAGTGAAGTTTTATTATTTTGTTTTGGAGTTCTGCAATTTCTAAAGATTAACCATTCACCTGTGGCATACATGGAAGGCTTTTAATAAATGATAATCCCTTATTTCTGACGTGAAAAGAACAGGCTAAGTCAAAGGAGAGGTGGATTTGAAATGTATATTAAGAAGATATTCTCATTTGAGAAAATCCAGGAACCAGAGAGTCAGGTAGAGCATGAAGGAGAGCACTTGGGTAAAGCTCACCAGAAGCAGAAACAGAAGTGATATTATAATCAGAATATCTTACAGACCACCCAACAGAAAGGAAATAAATGACTTCAGGAAACAGATCAGAAGCCTGGCATAGGGGCATGCTTTATTCGTGTTAGAAGACTTCAATTACCTCAGCATCTGCTTGGAGAATTCTCTGCCAAAAGCAGAGCAGCCAATATATTATTTTTACTTTCCTTAATGATAATTTCATCCTTCAAAAGATAAAGAAGCCAGTGAGGAAAAATATTATTTCAGACTTGATTCTCTCTGCAAAAGAGAAAGTTCTTGGTTTTGAAAACCAAGGTAATGTTAGGGGAAAGTGATTACATCATCTTAGAATTTGTGATAAAGAAGGAGAAAAAAGCCAAACAAACTGACATATTCATCCTAGATTTTGGGACAACAGGTTTCAGAGAGGTAAGAAGGATAGAAATGCTCCAATAACCTAAGGGTTCTTAGCCTTTTTTTTTTTTATCAAGGATCCTTTGGCAGTCTGGCAATACCTATGCACCCCCTCTCAGAATCATGCTTTTATTTTATTTTTTTTTATCTATATAAAAATCTTTTTAATTTTTTATAATCAAAATTGTCCAATTTATCAACCATATCTATCAACTCTATTTTTATTTGGTCATGAATATTTTTGATAACTTTTGTTTTTATATCAGTTTCATAGAATCATGCTTTTAAAAGCATAAAATAAAATACTTAAGATTAAAAGACAAACCAGTTATCTTGAAATACAGTTATCATAATTTTTTTAAAAAACAAGTTCTAATACCAGGTTCAGAACCCTTGCAACAGATTAAATTTCTGTTAGGCAATTCAGCCCCAGATAGATTAAGACTTCCAAGAATGAAATTCTGAAGACACAAAATGGAACCATTTTGATGAGGAGGAAAAGGGAGAATGATCTAAAAAAGGAACTCATGGAATATTTATATTTAAAAGAGCCATGGAGACTTACTGGGCATACACTCTGGAACAACTAGCCTTTAAAAGGAAGAGCAGTGGACATAAAGATGAAAAGAATGACAGCTAAGACATGGAGAAGAAACTTCTGTATACACATGGACTCCACTTTACTCAGTCCCCTTAGGAATTCCTTATTCCAAGAAAGAAGCAAATCTTTGGCCCTACAAAAGCATCCCACGGAGGCAATAGTGGAGGGTGTGGAGTTCCTAGACTAAGTCTGGAAATGAAAGAACAGAGACCAGCAGCAAAGATTTAGTGATAGAGAATTCCTTAACTGACCCTCCTGGACTATATACCAAGTTCTTGAACCACTGGAGGATTTTCTAAATAATCTCAAATTCTTGAACCAAGGTCTTGGACCCAGTATAGAAGTTACTGGACAGTCCTTGAATTGGAGCTAACTTACAGTAAGGAATAGAGCCACGCAATGTAGAGGGATACATCTGGCCTTTGCCCTTCACTAGTCTATGGGACAGTTAGGTGGCTCAGTGGATATAGAGTGCTGGGCCTGGAGTCAGGAAGACCTGAGTTCAAATTTGGCCATAGACAAATCCTAATATTGGAAAATCCTAATAAATCCTAATTTCTCAATGAAAATTAGTCATGAAAAAAATTAAAAATAAGTTTTTATCTGTTTATTAATATAACAGCAAAAGATAAGAATATGTAAGGTCTGGAAGGCAACCTTTTCCAGAATGAGGCTGTTCTGTCCACATTAAAAATTTGGTGAGCAGTGTATCTACCTTCAATTATTTCTTCAGTACGTAAGTATATGTATCTGGCATGGCCTCATCCTCACTGGCTGCCTCTCAGATAATTTTAACATTATGCAACTCAGCTGGAATTTTAAAGCCATCAACCCAAGCAATACTTGGCAGCAAAAGTTTCTTCACTATTAGCTTCTTTTCATATTCTTTCACTCATTTAAATAGACTTAAAGGTTTTGTCTGAATGGCTATTTTGCTAAGAGGAATGTTTTGTTTTGTTTTTTAATTTCAGTCCTCAACTCATGCAACTAAAAGATGCTCTATTTCTGTCATTTTAATACTACTGTTCCTTGTAGTTGTTTGCAAACCACAGAAACCTAATTTAACTTTGCCTTTTTCTTTTAATTCACCTACTTATTGTATAATATTCCATACTGTATAAATTCAGACATTCCAACAACTCATCCAGTTTTATGAGTTATTGTGATTATGTTCATGCCATTCAGTTACATCAAATTTTTGTCCTAATATAATAACAAGTTTCTTCTTTTTTGCACTGGCAGTGTTTCCAACTGAAAGATGTTTTTTGTCCATTTTGTTAAGAGCTCTTTTTAAACAGTTAATTGGTAATATGGTATACAATAGTACATTAGTTTATACATGACAATAGGCAAGTACAGATTCACTAGTAGGAGTGTGTTAACACCTCTGACTAGCTTGTACACATCATATTAATTGAATTTTAGGTCTCATTAAATGCAACCTGGGATGGATTTATATTTCACAGTATTTTAATTTATATTATTTGTAACCTAGCTGCAAATGCTAGTTGTTATTATACCCTTTTTAACTCCCTCCCTTTTTTTTAATAAGGAAGAATTCTCCTTACTAAAGACCCAGTCCTTACCATCATTCCTGCCCCTGGCAAGCATTTCCTAGGACCACTTGGCACAATAGGTTCCTGGTATCATTGAAAAAGAGTCTTTGGTCCATCTTTACCCAAAAAGGATATTGCCCCATTTTGATGCAGAATTAAAAACCGCTCCTAGAAATTAACATAAAAGTCCTAAACAGAAGATATTAATAAGTACTTTTTAAGAAAGGTGACAGATATTTGTGTCTTAAAGACATTGACTCACATTAAGCATCCACCCATTAGGTATCACCTTACTTCAGAGCTATACAGACTTTTAGCACTGTTGAGTGTGAGTTACAAAATTGTGTTCTTTGAGTAGTTTAGAATTGTACTAGCTGTTCATTTCGGTTAGGCATAGTGAGAGGAAGGATGATAGTAGGTGATTGAGATTATTACCAATTTAATCTGTGGTGGAGTATATATGGTTGGCATTTCAAAGTAATTAAAGAAACTGTACCAGATAGTTTATGTTATCTGTAGTAAAGTATTTGTCAAATAATTTGGTATAAAATTTAAAATAATTCAAGTTATTAGAACAGTTATCTCTCAGATTGCTACTAGATGATTTCAGTCACTTAGAGGAATTAAAAGATATAAAGGCTTTTTTTTACATTGAAAAAGTCTCTATTTCAAATTCTGAATCTCTTTTTGTGTCTAGATTGAGAGTACTAGAATGTAGACTTTCAAAAACAAAGAAAAAAAACTAGTTTTTCGCTAATCTCCTAGAAGACATATTTGAATAAAAATACCCTGAAACCAATCCCCTTAGTTTATTTTTTTTAAGAATATTCCAACCTAGTGATGATATTGTGTATAATTTTTTGTCCCAGCAGCCACAATGATATATGAATTATTTGTGGGGAAAGAGTTTTGAGGAGCCAAATTAAGTGGAACATGAAAGATGCCACATGAAACAATTTAACTCTGTTTGGTGCCAGGTGCTGGGAATACAAGGCCAAAAAGGGAACAGTTCTTTCCTTCAGAGGGCTTCCATTCTCCTAGAAGGGATACAGCATGTACACAAATAAACATGATGCAGAACAATTTCAGAAGGGAGAAGGCATTAACAGTTGGGAATAAGGGAAAGCTTCATGGAAGAGAAAGTGCCAAGCTGAGTGTTAAAAGAAACTAATAGGGGTATTTAATCATAGTTTCTTGTGTTCTAGAAGGTGAGTACCCCCTGACTTGCCACTTGAAGGGCATAGGGAATAGGTTGTATAAATGCATGGAAGAAATAGATGGAACATTAAGTGAGGAACAGCTAATAGTTCAGTTTCACAAGGATATATACTATATAAGTAGGAGAATGTGGAAATAAGTCTGGAAAAGTAGTAGGAGATAGATTTTGGAGGGCTTTAAATTCCATACTTACTAGCTGTATGACCTTCAATAAGTAACTTAACCTTTTTGGGTCTCAGTTTCTTTAGCTATAAATTGGGAATAGTAAAATTTCATACTGCTTATTAGAAATTAATTAAATCAAATCATTAAATGAGATAATGTATGCATATCATCTTGTAATCATACGGTCCTATATAAATTTAAAGTCTTAAGAAACTAACAAAGTATAATGATCTATTTATAAAATATTCGCAGTTTTGTTTGTCCATTTGAATTTAAAAAATCAATTGGATGATATCATTATTGGCACTGAAAATCCAAAAGTTATAACATAATCAACAATGTAGAATAAAACTCGAAATAAGCCTTTTTCTTTCATGTTTCCTGAAATGATTTGTTTGGGACATTATGTACATGCTGGGAACCCATAAGTTTGTGCTTTTGGAAGTGCCTGATGAACTCTGCTTGGTCCTTTGCCAGGGATCATGTTTGCATTGGGTACAGAGAACAATGGTTAGGTGCTGGGCAGATATGACACTTGTTGTAGGTATCCATATTATTAAAACTTTGCTTAATAAAGAGCAGTGCAGCATATAGTGCTAAACTTTATTCATAACTAGTTTTTGACGTATCTCTATGTAGTCTATTTCATGTGTCTGATTTAAGAGATTATGTTATTCTTCAGATTTTTGAATATTGGCATATCCCCCCCCCCAAATCTTTTCTTAGCAATAAGCAGTTTGTACTCTTTTTTTAATCTATATGGAAATTTAGGATCAGTGGGAGCCAAAAGGCAGAGAATCTTCCTGTCCTTTGCCTCTTTAGACAGTTGGGTAAGCAAGCTATCAGTCAAAATAAGTTAAGAAATAACCACTTATTCTACATCATGAATAGTCATAAAAAGAATAGAAAAAGGATCTTTTTTATTAGGGCATTTGCAATAAATGAAGAAGAACATGAATAGATGCAACAAAAACATGCCAGACACACGTGTAAGCACATCCAGCCATGGAGACCTAAAACATATGGGATTTTTTTTTTACTTATGTGTACATAAATCCAGACCAGAAATTGGAATAAAGAGAATGGTAGACGCTGAGGTATGAATAATCAAGAAGGCTTATTTGAAGTGACTTTTTAGCCATTTTTTTTAAAAAAAAGAAACATGTCTTAGTGGAACAATTATAATAGGTCACATTTGCATTATTCATGTGTTGTTGTTCAGTCATTTCAATCATGACCACCTCTTTGTGAACCTGTTTGTGTTTTCTTGGCAAAATACTGAAATGATTTGCCATTTCCTTCTCCACTTCATTTTATAGATGAGAAAACTGAGGTAAACAGGGTTAAGTGACTTGCCCAGGATCACACAGCTAATAAGTATCTGAGGCTGGATTTGAACTTGGGTCTTTATGACTCCGTGCCAGAAAGATCAGGTCAAAGTATCTGTGCCAATAAGCAGTGGGATCTACTCATGCATGAGTGACTGTTGCACTTCCAGATTCAGCAAAGTAGAAAGATCTGCATCAAAAAAAGAAAAGATTACAAAAGACACCAATTATTTTGAAATTTAGTTATTTTTTTTTAAAGTTTGCAAACCTCAGGTAAGAACTGCCACCTTACAGTATCTTGTGTGGTAGAGATATATAAGCATGTCCCCATGCTCTAGTTCCAAACTCTTTTAATTAGATTCACTTATTTAGAACCCTGAAAAACCTTCTGGAGTTAGCGATGTGTTTGTCCTCTTTCCCATTTTGTGAATATAACTAATCATCCTTTTCATATTTAGCAATTGTTTTTACATTTGCTATTTTATCTTTCTAAAAATTGGGGCATTTCCCTCCAAAATTACATATGAAATTCGTATCATTTAATGTCTATAAAATTGTGAATATTTTAGTACAGAAAGGAAAAAAAAAACACGAGGTCTGTAAAGAGATCACTTAAAAAAAAATTTTTTTTGATATCAGTGTTTACACAATGACAAAACTAAGGCCCTAGGGAGTCACACTCTAAAATGGAACAACAGTTGGTTTAAATTAGGTTTCCATGTGAAATACAGTATAGCTATTTTTTACTAACATTGTGGGAAAGTATATGGGAAATGATTTAACTGATAGGAATTAAATCTGGATGCATGATCAACATTTAGACCTGAACTCCTAACAGCACACTTAATTCTTATCCTTCCATTTGAGTTAAGCAGTACAAGTCTACAGTAACGTCCAGGCCACATTCACGCTGCTTTCCTAGAGCAGCAGTGCTGTCATTGATAGCTAAGTGCCCTGAAGGACCAGTGAATGTACTTTCCAAAGTGGCTAATTTTTTATTACTTTTAATCGGGGAGAAACTAAAGCCACCTGGTATGCTGGAAAGAAAACTGAATGAAGAATCAGGAGAATTCCTGGGAACCAGTGTTGAAATTAGCTGTTGGTGTTTAAGTAGGGTACTCCATTTATCTGGGCCTAATTTTACTATACTCATATATCAAATGAGTATATTGGGGAGGGGAGGTAAGAAACCAGATGACTCTGTGACCATCATTTCTGTGATGGCCTCAGTTTCAGTGAGCCGTTTTCCCCACAAGCCATCCAGGTATCAGCGTGAAGATGCCAGTATTTCAACAACTAGTAACCGAATGCATGTCTGTATGCATGTACTAGTAGTTATATTTTTGCTTGCATAAGTCTTGTCAATGCTTGCTTATGTTTTGTTGATCAGTGTGTGTATAACAATGCAAAGAATAACTGATCAGCGCAGCGGTTCTCAACCTGCGGGTTATGTTCAATTTGTAACAATGAAAATACATCCTGCATATCAGATAGATTCATAACAGTAGCAAAATTACAGTTAGGAAGTAGCAACGAAAATAATTTATGGTTGGGGGTCACCACAACATGAGGAACTATATTAAAGGGTCGTGGCATTAGGAAGGTTGAGAACCGCCCTAGGGGATATGGAATATGTGCCTTCGCCCTCTCCACCAGCGGGCCCCTTCGGCTCTGAACCCAGGTATACAAATTAGTTTTTGTCCTGGGGAACCTGTCCTCCCTGAGAGAAGGGTCAGGTTCTTTCCATTTCTGTCTTGTTTTTACGTTACAACTATTTACAGATTACTCTCAACTTTGTGAGAAATTTCTTGTAACAAAGTAAAACAGTTAAGTAAAACACAGCTCAAACCCAGGAGTTCCAGAATCTCCCCTCTCCCACTGCAACATGGAGAAGGAAGTAGTAGGTATTCATAAGGACTTGGGTGTCTAGACCAGGGGTGGAGAACCTGCCACCTTGAGGCCACATGTGGCCTTCTATGTCATCAGGTGTGGCCTTTTAACTGAGTCCAAGTTTTACAAAAGAAATCCTTTTATTAAGGGGATTTGCTCTGTGAAGTTTGAATTTAGTCCAAGGGCCTCATGTGGCCTCTAGGCTGCAGGTTCCTCATCCCTGGTCTAGACATTATGGATTCCAGCTGGCTTTTGATTCTACTGCTCTTCAGCAGGGAATCCTTCTTTATACCAGCAAGTGAAATTGATTCAGGTTCAAAACAGACCGCTTCAGTTTCTCAGTCCTAGCCAGAGGCCACCAAGATGCATGCATAGATACCCTGGAGCCATTACTCCATATTCCTATCTCCATTCCTGTCCCTTCTTTCCAGATTTCATGTTGTCCACATACTAGGTCAGCTTCATGTTGAATCCTTTCCCCAGCAAGCTTTATGAATGGGGCAGCCCAAAACTTGGAATCCATGGTTCATTCGCTTGGGGAAGGGGGAGATGACCTACAAAATAATTTATAAGTGAATCAGATGGGTATAACCAAGTACAATGTAAGGTATAAGGGGAAAGGTTATTGTTAATTGTGGGGATCTGGGAAGATTTGCTATTGGAGATGGAATTTGATTTGGACCTTAAGGGATGAGTAAGAATTAAGAATTTATCCAAGATGGAGAAATATTCATGGTACAGAAAGTTATGTGAGAGAAGCCTCAAAAAGCAGTAAACCATGGGGTTCTATAGGTGGTGGTGATTAGGCCCATTTGGATAAAGCATACATCATGTGCAAGGTGGGTTAGTGTGAGATGAAGCTAGAGAAATAGGTGGCATCAAATCATGAAGGGTGTTAAATGTCAGGTTAAGAAGTTCTAAAGTTACTCAATAGATAATAAGAAGCCATGAGTTTTAAGCAGAAGAGTAACATTACTAAATGTATGCTTATTTCATCTAACAGGGACGAATGGGAAGATTTATTCGAAGGCTGTTGAAGTCCAGGGAAATAGTAATGAGTGCTATAGTAAGGTGGAAGTAACAGGAAAAGAAAATGGATAGATATAAAAGATATTTGGTGTTTTAGAAATAGAAGAAATAGGACTTGGTAACTGATTATTTATGAGAAGTGAGAATATGAGAAGAATCAAAAATAACATCATTGAATATTGTTTTTCCTATAAAAAAAATGTGCTAAGTTCCACCAGTAAGTTCCATGGAATGATAAATAAACTTTTAAAATGTGATTTGTTCATTTCCTTCTTCATGAACTTTTAAGAGAAAACATAACCCTCTATTAAAAGTGTTTTGGTTAAAATACAGCAAGAAAGTTTGTTCATTGCCCTTGAGAAGATGGGAAAGGTGGTAGGTGCTTTTATATAAACTACTTCAATTCATCCATTGATATGGGGAGAACTAAGTAGAGTTAAAATAGATATAGAAATTGTGCTTAACATTCCCATCCAGGACATATGCTTTCATTTAATGTTCATAAGATGGTCAGGAAATTAGGGTATAGCAGGGCTGGGAGACAGGAGTGAAGCATAGGGTGGAGTTTCTTAAATCTTCCCGTCATTTAAGCACACCTGGAGACAGGAACTTGATTTCATCAACTTTCCACTGGGGCATATAAGAGTTCTGGAATGTAAGAAGGCTGCTATTGTATGCAGTTTGGTGGTATGTGGAAAGTAACCTACATTCAACTGTGAAAAAGATGTGAGAGTAAGAAAGCATTTTTGTATGTCAGTGGATTATATTTATACAGAAGAAAGCAGCAGTGAGCCTGGGGTGTGCAGTATGCTAACACCCATGGATTTGGTTCCTAATTCTCCTCTCCTTGTATTGAGATTCTGTTGTATTCATGGGAGTTTGTTTTAGTTCCAGACGTGGCTTGATTTGCTGCTGATCTCAAAGGTAGCAAGCACCAGAATGGGGACCAAATAATAATGAAGCTATGAAACACATATAGCCTTAACTCTGTTTATGTGAAATGGTAGCTGAGTTTGCTCCCACTATCACTAGAAGAAGGGTGTCAGTGATGGGGCAGTAGCCCTAAACTTAAATAACATAGTGTCAAAGCATTTCTAGCCTTGAAAATCAGCTGGGATCTGAATATTTCTTAGCCTACATCAAGAAAATTTATAGCATTGACCATGTTACCGTCTTTTGGGAAACCTTACATGACTGTTAAGATTCTCCCCAGGGTCAGATAGATATTTTTACGCTGGGGACCTGACCTGCTGATGTTTCAGACCTCATGTTTAGACTCCCAACACTATTGTACATCTTACCATTTATTCCAAATTTGAATGTTCTATTTAATAAATTCTCTGCAGATGCAGATAGCATGTCGTCTCTCGATGGGACTCCACACCACAATTTGCTAGAAATGTATCCCTCTAATCTAGTTCATATATGTGTATATTGCATATGAAGCTGGCAAACCATCAGTGGACCACTCCAGTCCAGCTTCCCACTGGTTCTGAAACTCCAGTAGTATGGGTACTTACTTAGAGTGAGCCTGGAGTATCTTCTTCATGCTTTGGAGTGCCTATGAATCTCCTAGCCAGAATTTGTTCTAGTGAAATAGGGGATCAGTTGGCAAATGTCTCAATTCTGAACATATTAAAAGCTTCCAGTCTCCTTTAGTGACTGTGATGCAAAAAGCATTAAAACAGTCAGTAGTAATGCAACATAATAAAGTGAAGACCTAAGGTTTAAGTGCACGTCTGACCTCTTTAGCATGAAACTCCAAACCACTGAGTTTATCAACTTAGACAATAAGTAATACAGAATATTAGTAGTAAGTATAAATAATTTATACTTATAATATGTAAGAATTTAATTCAACACTGAAGTGTACAAAATAATTTGAGGAATAATTTAAAAGCCTGTCAGAGGTGATAGAGAAATCAGTTACGTGAAAGAATACCCCAAGTAGCTACTAAGGTTCTGAGTTGTTGGGCCTCTCTGATCAGCCCAACACCTTACATCTCTGTGGGGACTGTACCCACAATTGTTGCTGCTATCCTTGATTTCTGTAAGAACTTTGAGCTCTTGGTTTTCTTGGTAGAGATAGATAGACTCTTCTGCTTTCCTTAATTTGGTAGGGTTAACTTTTTTTCAGAGAACTTCACTAGGTAATTAAAGGGAAAAGTAAAAGAAAACAAAATACAAAAATTGACAAATTAGATGGCAATTGGAATCCAAAACTGTGGTTTCATTGGAATGGGAACTCCTAGTGAGGAAATTCCCTCTGTCAGTGAGCCTGCCCTTAAGTTTATTCTTAGAGAGTTGCCTGTGACATGGAAAGGTTAAGTTATTTGCCCATGGTCACGCAACTAATATGCATCAAAGGCAGGATTTATTCCTAGGCCTTCTCAGCTCTCAGTTCACTGTGCCCCATAGAAATCTTGTTCTAATCTACCAAAATTGATTTGACTCGTACAAATAAAGAAAATTTTTTTTTCTATTCTGCTCTTCAACCCTTGCTATAAGGAAATCCTAGAAGGGTCTAAAATACGTCCACTAACCACCTTTGCTATTAGATGAAACTTAGCTCCTCAAATTCCAAGTAGACTTCTCTTCTTACTCTTACTACTAGCCCTACAATCATTAATTGCAGCCATCAGCACAACAGTATTTCTGCCATTATGCTGTCTTCAGGGGTACAGATCATATATTTTCTTTGCTTTCGGTTTTGCATTGCCAGGTTTCTCCTCTCTCTCCCATTGGACATCCCACTAAGTTCCTGGAGGATAATTCTGTTTATCAGCTGGCAGAGCTGAGATGAAATGCAAAGCCTAAGCAGAATAAATAATCAAATATTTTGTGGTACCGGTTATCGGCTCTGCTCACTTCCCATTTTGTTTGGCAATTTATATTCTGCCAGTCTCCCAAACACATCATGCAACCAAAATTCTGCCATTCTATGAAGAGCAATTTGGAACTATGCCTGAAGAGCTATAAAACTGTGCATACCTTTGATCCAGCAATACCACTGCTAGTTCTATCCCAAAGACACCCAAAAAAAAAGGGAAAAGAATCTATTTGTACAAAAATATTTATAGCACCTCTTTTTATGGTGGCTAAGACCTGGAAATCAAAGGAATGCCCATCAGTTGGGAATAGCTAAACAAGCTATGGTATATGATTGCAATGGAATATTATTGTGCTATCAGAAACGACAAACAGGATGATTTCAGAAAAACCTAAAAAAGTCTAACGTGAACTGGTACATAGTTAAGTGAATAGAACCAGGAGAACACTGTTCACAATAACGGCAATATTGTTCAGTGAAGAACTGTGAATGACTTAGCTATTCGCAGCAATACAATGATCCAAGACAATTCCAAAGCACTCATGATAAAGCATAGTGTTCACCTCCAGAGAAAGAACTGATACTGTTTGAATACAGACTGGATCGTGCTATTTTTCACTCTCTTTCATTTTTTTCCTTTGAGTCTTCTTGTTCAAAATGACTCATATGGAAATGTTTTACATAATTGTACATGTATAACATCTGATTGTAAGGGAGTAAGGGATAGAATTTGGAATTCACAACTTTAAATAAAATAATATAAATAAAGTAAATATAAAAAAATAAAATGAAATAAATAAAAATGTTAACTGAAAAAACCACTTCAGAGATAAAGTGATTACAGATAGCTTCCACTCATAGTAAGAAAAGGGCCATGTTGTTACAGGACATAACCAATCGAGACTTATCAGAGAAGGATTTTTATTGAATATTTTTGTAAGTGACTTCTATGTGTCAGATTAAGGAGAAAGCTAGAAAATTTCAAAGTACAGATAATTGAGTATGTACATTGAAGGGCATAATATTACTTTTATAATGAAGAACTAAAATATACTGAGATCAACATTATATTTATGACTTAATTTGACATATAATTCTAAGGACTCTAAGAATTCCTCAGTCCGGTGGTTCAACACCCTCATTTCAAAGGGAAAAAAAACAAAATCTCAGAGATCTTAGGTGATATGACTGGAAACACACAGTTAGTAAGTGACAGAGCCAGGACTAGAACCCAGGCCTTCGGACACTCCATCCAGTGTTCTTCTGACTCCGTATAATGTGCTGCCTTTCTGAAAATACTTTTAAAGAAATGTTCTTGGTATAAACATTTATGTTTAAATATTAGTTTAAAGTATAACTGTAGCTTTTTCCACCTCTCTTTTTTTTTTATAAGGTGAGTTCTTGGGTGACGTGGCTGATACTCACAGCAGGCACCATGGAAGAAAAACGGGAAGTCTTCTCCTATTTAGTACACATTGCAAAATGCTGCTGGAATATGGGCAACTACAATGCTGTTATGGAATTCTTGGCTGGCCTCAGGTATGGTCATTGGTGAATGAAATTAATATTAAAACAATCCTGCAAACATTTATGTAATTCTGACATAATTCTATATAATTTTATATCTTTCAAGTCACTTATGTCACTAATTTGTCTTATTAGTCGCTTTATATAAGTATGTCATGATTTAGTAATTAGAAAATGCAATGATTTTGCAATGGAGTCTTCTTTTTCTTGTTCCTGAGAGACAGTATAGAGAAGAGTCTCACAGCAGTTATTCAAGATCTTAATTGGATGCTCATACATCACAGACTTCTGCTTTCTACCTGTCCTTGCTGACTTGAGTCAGACTCTATCCAGGCTTTGTATTTCTATAGGTTTTGGAGTTCCTTCAGTGTCATGAATTGCAAAATTTGAGATTAAATTATTTTGACCTAGATGGTGAGGGATGTGTAAAAGATTTCAGATCAGGAACTAGAGATGTGTAGCCTGGACAAAAGAAAATTAAGACTAGACGTAACGGTTGTCTCCAGATGCTCAGAGGGCTGTTGTGTGCAAGAAGAATCAGACATGTTCCCAAGGGGATAGAACTTCCACCAAAGGGACATTTAGAAAGATTTCACCTCAGTATAAAAAATTTTGTGAAATCTGAACAGTTCTGCCTCTTAAAGGTGTGAGTTATTTATTATTAGAGTGTTTAAGGAAAAAAATGGATGACCATCTGTCAGGGGTATTATAAAAGGACTTTCAACATCGGATGAAGAGAGAAACTAGTTAATCTCCAGGGCTTCTTCCATCTTAGGAGTTCTTTATTATTCTGCCCAGTCAGCCTTCCTCCTCTCATTTCAACAATTCATCAAGGATTATTAAGCTCTTCATCACTATCTTTATTAACTTTATAGGGTCTACAAGCTAGGTATTAGGTTATGTCCCAGATAGCATTTCTGTGCCAGTGGGATACTCCATTCCTATGTTCCCAACAATGTAACACCAGATAATGTGTCACAATGGGGCCCTATCCAATGGGGTTTTAATGTCTTCACCACATCTCTTAGCTAGGTCTGTGAGATAATCCACTTACCTTCATGTTTGGCATGCTCCTCCAACCTTCTCACAGATTAGCAAGTCTGAGTTCCAAGAAGCTAACCACTACTGCTTGGTGGTCTTGGGGTAACTCTATACAAGAGAAATGGACTTCTCCTCCTTACCATTCTAGCTCTTGAGTCCCAAATCAGCTACTTAAACATAGCCATTTACTTAATAATAGTACAAAGGAAATAGTATTTTAGATATTAATATGTTAAAGTAAAAAATAAGTAATAAAATGTAATATGAATATAAGCCTAGATCACAGTCTCCTAAATCACCATGCACTCAATAGCTCTGGCAAGGAGTGGACACATACTTAGAAGAAACTGGATTGGAAACACATAGGTGAGGGAAATCCACGTGCTTAGGGTAACCTGCGGCTCTAAACTGTAGATTTCAGCGTTACTGGTCCATTCAGGAACGTCTGTACCACATGGAATTATTTCTTTTAACTGCTTGAGCAAAACCTTCATAAGCTCCTTTAGTTAACCGTTACCCTAAAAAGAATGTTTAGAAAATGTTTTAAAAAAAGGTCTTAATGTGAATAGCAGTTCTCTGTAAGCCATGCAGGTTCCAAGCTCATCAAACTGGCTATCCCTGGGTTACAGACCAGACTAGACCAGACCAGCCAGTTATAAAACTCTCTCAGAACTTTTGCTGTCAAATCAGAACAGTTCATAGCAACACAGTTCAGGTTCAACTCACCAGCACAGCCCAGCAGTTGCAGCCTTTTCTTCTCTTCCTGCTCAGCTAGAATTGGTAACAGAGAAGGACCGTTATGAAAAGCTTCACCTTTCTCCACCTCTAGGTGGTGAGGAAGGGCAATACCTGTCACTGCAGCTCTTAGCCAATGACATCAGTTCTCTCCTGCCAATCAGGAACCACTCAACTAAAGCTCTCTCAGCTGTCTGCCTCTGGCAGTCACAACTCCAGCGGGAGAAGCTCTTCAGAGCCCTCTTTTTAACTGCTTCTTCCCTTGCAGCTCTCTTGCTACTGTTTTCTCACTAAGAAGTCACAGCTCCCCTAATTCTTCCGTCAAATCAGTAGTCCTTTTCTAATCATGCCTTAGTCTCCAAATGCTTATAGGATTTCTCATTTTCTTAATTTTGCCCTCTTTAATCATAAAATGTGCATATGGAAATTATGGGAGATCCCTGCCACATCTCAGCTGTGGTCTTTCCAGTAAGGCAATCTGTCTCTTTAGCACCCTTGAAACTATATTTGTTTATGTTCATATTTCTTTAGTTTTTAATAAATAAAAGATCTTTCTCTGCTTCTTTATGACTTTAATCAAATGAGATGATAAATTTGTAAATCACTACACTGTTAGCAAAGAGATCCAAGTCCTCAAATCTGTGCCACAGATGATTTCTCTCCAAAACTGTTCAAATCCTATTGGAAAGTCATTTCTTCATATATATATATATATCTTCTCAGTTTACATTAAAACAAAAGTCCTTTTTCTACTTAGATTAGATATTAAAATGTTCATCAGCAACAGGCCACACCTTTTGAAGATTTATACAAATCTCCTCCTTTACACAGAAGTACTTTTTAATGTCCTTTTCATTAACTGTGCCTTATGAAAAAGGCCATCAAAAAGTAGTGCACCTTAGGCCAGCAGCAGTGAGTACGGCACTCCCTTCTGTGTCCTGCAGATTATGTCTATTCCATCAGTAACCCATTCTGTCTTTAGTGACCTTTCTTGTTTGTCTCTTTAGGCTTTGACCTTTAACATAGGATGTTACATAAAATAATGCTCTAGCAAAGATAAACGGCCGATTTAAATATCACTTTAGGGAATTCAGTATTGTCATAAGTTTTATGATAATTTTATGACTTTGCTGGAGGCTTTATTTCATGACCAAAAAATTCCACCCAAATTTTGGAGCTTTCACCAGTGAAATTAAAGGCAAAAGAATAGCCTTAGATTGCTGTAGGAAATCTGTGGTGAAGCAGGGTCTTGGGCTCAACCTAGAGTGAATTTATGCAACCCTCAGAATGAGTTACAGAAGCAGGTGGGTTTCTTTTGTCCCTTAAGACCAAGACAACCTCAGACTTATCTTTACAGATTTATCTTTTTGGAACCTCTCCTCAGGCCTGCTTCAGCTTAAACCTGTGTCCTTGGCATTAGCCTGAATTGAAATTGGTTCTTGAAGCCAATTAGAAGAAATGGTGCTGGATGAGTATTAAAGCGGCTTGTCTGCTTAGTAGTGTCAGACTGTTATGTAAAGGAGCAAATCACCAGTTGCGCTTTCAGTAAAATGTATGTGCAAACAGATGGTTGTATATATAATTGTGGCATAAAATGATGCACAAACATTTGACCTCTGATATTTATGTACACATGGTATAGCTATTAAAACACATGTATAGATTTCAAGGTAGAATGGACCTTAGAGGTATTATTAATTATGACTGTAGTTCTCTCTGTTTTGAAGATATTTCACTGTATATTTCTCAAAACTAAATGCACTAGTATCTAGACCTGATCTTTTGGGCTCTGTGATTCCCAGAGAAATATGGGTGCTTTTTAAATTTCGGGAGAAGAAAGCTGAAATTGCTTTCTCACACAGTGTTAGATGAAGCTAAGTGAAGAGCCAGTCCATGTAGAATTATAATTGTTCACTCTGAGTTGTTTTATTTCTCCTTCAGCCACCAAATTATGTCTGTTTGCAATAGGTCAAGGAAAGTTTTAAAGATGTGGCAGTTTATGGACCAGTCTGACCTTGAAACCATGAGAAGCCTGAAGGATGCGATGGCCCAACATGAATCTTCCTCTGAATACAGGAAAGTGGTGAACCGGGCTCTGAATATTCCTGGCTGTAAAGTGGTTCCTTTTTGTGGTGTCTTTTTAAAGGAGCTTTGTGAAATTCTAGATGGAACATCTGGATTTATGAAACTTTGCCCACGATATAACTCACAAGATGAAACTTTAGAGGTAAATCCTTTCAACGTTGTAGTGGCTACTACCTGCCTCTTTTTTTGTATTTTAAAGAACTAATTAGCATTAATTAAAGGGTGTACTTTGTTGCTGTTGTGTTTACTATTGGTTCTTAATATATCAGTACTATCTCCCAAATACCTTCAAGAACTGTATACAGCTAGTTGGCTGATTGACGAAATACTGCTTCTCTGTATTCCGGGGCCTTATAGATCATACATCTGGGCCTGGGAGGGATTTCAGAGATCGTCTATCTTCTCCAGCCCCTTTATTTCATAAATGAGGGCACTGAGGTCCAGGGAAATTATTTCCTTTCCTAAGGACACACAACCAGTACAAGTCAGAGGTGAACATCAAAGGGAGGATTTGAATTCGCATCCTCTTCCACTCAACCATGCTGTCTTCTTGTGTTCTACAAAGGGTGATGTTCTGAAAAGAATATGTGTGCACTGACACAGGGAGAGAGACTTGAGGAGGAAAGCAGTTTAATTGATTTTCTGGATTTTAAAACTCATGTGGTCGTTTGATTTTTCCTTGAGGAGAATGAATGTAGAGCAGCAAAGGAGTCTCCTAAGAGATGGAATAACTCATTGGAATAATATAAAATAATGGTAATGCTTCTTAATAATAATTGCTAGCACTTAAGTAGTATTTAAAGGTTTACAAATACTATCTTATTTTATCCTCACAATAGCCCTGGAAGGCAGGCAGTACAATTATCTCCATTTTACGTGTAAGGATGATTAGGTCATCAGAGGTTGAGAGACTTGACCCAGGGTCACACAGCTAGTGAGTGTTTGAGGCTGGACTTGAATTTGAGTCTTCCTGACTCCTGGTCCCGTGTTCTGTCCACTGTGCAATCTAGCTGCCCTGTCCTTAGAAGGATTAGCACCAAACTTCCATTCAGTGCTGCCTCAGATCTTCCCAGCCCATTGCAAGTTCTTGAAGACCCTGGGAATAGGGGAGATGCTGTACACTTGAACTCTTAGACATCTGGGTAGGTGGAAGTAAGAGCCAGAAAGGGTAAGAAAGGAGGATGCGAAAGCCTTCAGGTGCTTTAAATAAACTGGAGGTTTGAACAGAAAACCTTGAAGACCTTAGGAGATATGAAGAATGTTAGGAAACTTGGCATTTTTTATGGCAGATGCAAGCTGTCTCACTGCCCATCACTTTCACAGGAACAGAGGCTGATAGTGACTCACTGACTTTTGTGCCCACTTTGCAAAGGACTGACCAGAGGCCTCTGCTCTGAGTCCCAGGAGCCTTCTGTGTCACTCTGAACAACAAAAGCAGCACATGTGACACACAGTGGCAGAGGCTTAAAGTGCACCTGGGTGAGCTGCAGATGGTGTGAAGCAAAGCACCTCCTGCCATTCTCGTCATCTCTCTCTTCCTATAAGTTCTGGGTCTGGGGGAGGGGAGGGGAAGCAGGAAATAGGAAATAGGAAGCAATATGATTTGGTGGAAAGAATGCTGAATTTGGGTGAGAGGAGCTTGGGTTGAATTTTGGCTTCATTCCCTTTGTGACTTTGGACGAATCCCTTGGCCTCTCCAGGCCTCAGTCTCTTCTGTAAAGCAAAGGTGCCACCTCTGAATCTGTGATCCCATGAGGAAAGAAGTCATAGCATGTCCTCCAAGGGATAAACGTTGTAACAGGCTTGTTCCTGAGGCAGAGAGAAGCAAACCTACTGTCATGTTGGCAACTGGCCGTAGCTCTGGCTTCTGGCGTGGAAAAGATTCCAACAGAAAGAGAGCTGTACATTCAGGACATAAACTTCACTGCTCAGCTTTCAGGCTTGTACGCACTCACAGAAAGAAAGTGTTCTGGTGCCTCTGCAGCTGACAAAGGCCAAACAACTTTTTCATGGGGATCTTAAATTTAAACTCAACTGCTTGATTAAATTGTGCGCTTTTAGTCTCCCCTTCTCCCTTTGGTTTCAGTGCATAGATAAAACAATCTGCTTATGACCTCTGGGTTAGTAGCAGTAGGATTTTTCTCTTTTAATTCAAAGTGAAATGTTTATTCTTCAGTGTGACAAAAGTTACTTTAGTGAAAATCAGAGTGAAGTTGAGTATTTAAAATAGTGAAATGAAAAGGTCAAGAACCCTCTGGCCTCTTGTTTGCTTTCAAGTATAACATACAGAAATGTCATTTTTTTCCACATCTGTGAGGTCAGAACAGCCTAAGTGAAGTAGTTTACTTGGTCATGCAATATTTAGTTGCGCTTTCAAATCTAAATATATTTCTTTCTAGTTCGTAGCTGATTACAACGGACAAGATAATTTCTTACAACGAGTAGGGCAAAATGGTTTGAACAACCCGGAGAAGGAATCCACCGTTAACAGTATTTTTCAAATTATCCGAAGCTGCAATCGCAGTCTGGAACCTGAAGAAGAAGACAGCTTCAGTGAAGGTGACGATTCAAGGAAAAACTCCTTGAAGGATAAAACTCGATTGCAGTAGGTTTTATTTTTTTTAAGAGAAATTATTAATTATTTGTGCTTTCTGAGTGTTTATTCCTTTCTTATTCAAGTTGGGATTTAGGAGAGATTTCTGAATTTACTTCATTAATAAAAACAATACTGATACACTGGATAAAGTCCTGGGTTGGGTATTAGGTGACTTGGTTTCTATCCATTCTCATCTGTGCCTCTTAGTTAGCTGTGTGACCTTTTGCAAGGTAACTTCTCTGGGCCTTTTTGCTCACCTGAGAGATGAAGAGATTGGGCTACATAATTTAACTTCCCTGAATGTCCTTATATTATACCTCACCTGTTCTAAACTTTTTTTTCTAATTTAGCTGCTTTCATAAAATAATTGCTTGCAAATGAGACCCTTCTATTTGTTACATGAAATTTTAGAAACCGTGTGGCCAGTTATTTCAGCACTAGAACTATGATATCCTTTTCTGAGAATCTGTTATTTGTGACTTTAAAATATGATTGTTTTTAAGGTGAAAAATGTTTTTACATTTACCCTTACGTATGAAAGTGATTTACATGTAACCACTGACTGGTTATAAGTATGTTACATCAAGTTTGTATTGCTAGCTAGGAACATACATGCTTACATGACCTTGACATCAGATTAGATACAATTCTACCCAAGGTTAGGAACATTTAAAATCCTTCAAAATTATTAGAACTATTAGCTTTGATACAAACAAAATCCTACTAAGTAGGAACAACTATACATCAGGAATTCAGAACAGTGTTTATGTTTTTCTATATAAATTTTGAGTTTTACCTAATTACAGCTGTACAATTTTAGTCTGCTAACCAGTTCCTGCCCCTTCCCCCTCCCCTGTATACAAATGTTTTAATCTTAAACTTTACCAGGGTGAATTCAGATAAAACCAAAAGTGAACAAGACACGGAATAGAGTGAAACAAATGGTGAACAGTTAGCTTTCCTCCTCCTCCACATGCCTTGGTAGGCTGCCATTCCTTGACAGGGCGATAATATCTGCAAGGAAATAAATACAAGATCATTTACCCTTCAAGCAGGAATTGAGATTTTCGGTTTAACCAGAGTCAGGTTCCTACACGGGTCCTGTGATCTCTGAGGATGAGATAGTGAAACAAAGCTCAGATATCTGTGTCTCATCTCCTGAAGTCTTTGTTTTGTGGTTAGGACCATAATTTCGATTTTTAAAACCCTCTTTTCTCTTCTGTTTTTCCGATCTTTCAGTATTTCCTAGTTATACCTATTTAGTTCCCCAGTACAACTGAGAAAGACCTGCTTGAAACAGGTCATTTTATTATATCTATCCACCTACTTTCTGTTTTCTTCCTTAGATAATGTCACTTTAATAAAAGGAAAAACCACCTACAATGACTGGTGTTACTGATTACTGGTATTAAAAGAGGGTGAAAAATGTTTTTCAAATATCAGTCACTGCCCTCCTTCCAGATTTGATTAGACTTTATTTGAAGTATTTTATAGTACCATTCTCAGGGTATGAAACATAATTTATGTGCATTTACATGCATTTTACTTAAGACTGCATTTATACTTTATTATAATTTATTTCCTTTTTCTGGTAGGAAGCTGCTCTATTATGAGAACTGTGTTTGCTTACTTGAAATTAGCAAATATATCATTTTACATTTAACATATAACTAAATCTCCTTTATGGAGAGTTTTAATCTAAAATGTTGACTTATATACTGCTACATGTGGCAAATTCTGTTGCCTTTCATATCCATTGTCAGTTTAAATATCTATAATTATCTTCTGTTGGATTCATAGTTTTATGTTTTCTCCTTATCAGAAAATTAAAGATCATATAATTATAAATTAAGCTAGAAGTGATCTGGGGAACATCAAATACAACCCGATTATTTTGTAGGTGTGGAAACTGAGGCCCAGTGAGGCTAAATGACTTGCCTAGGGTCACATGGCTGTCAGGGACAGGATTTGGACCCAGGTTTTTCTGAGACCCCCTCCCAACTACAGTTTTCTATATCATGTTGCTTCTCAATTTGATATTTGCAATATTAACCAACTTTAGCTTTTTTGCAGCATTTCTGAATGGTTTTTCACACTTTAATACAGCCTCTTGTCATTCATAAATGCACATATCTCCCTCTAAATATGAATATGAGTTTTGCATGTGTAAGTCTAACTCTCAGAAGCCAGTAAGACTCTGAGGACCCAAGGGGCAAGAGGGGAATGTAATGCCCCTAGTAAGAGGCAGAAAGAGGTTAAAAAAAGACTTCTGAACACTTACATATCACACCTCACCCTAACATGCTTACTGTTCCTTTCCTCAGCTGTTAGGTACAACCTCTGTCTCAGATCTGGCGAAAACTCCCCTTAGCTCTTCATCTCTTAAAGGTCACCAGAAAGTCTCTATGAGGTGAAAGTGAGGGGAGGTCTCCACCAGTATGCCAGGGCCTGTGTCTTTCTTGAGCAAGATGGAGGCCCACGTGGCATGTCCATGCTGGCTTCTCTGCCCGAGTCCATCACTCTCTCAGGTTAAAGAGGATCATCTGCGCTTCTCTGCTTCTTGGGTCTTCTGATTCTTGGCCCCTAGAGGCCACACACACACACACACACACACACACACACACACACACACTGCATACATGCGTAGCTACACACACATAAGCACAAAAGTCAAGGAAGAAGGCAAGGTCCTTGTCTCCCATGATACTGCTCCACGTTCCTATCTTTATCATGTACATACACTAGCAGTAACCCAACCCTAGCTTTTCTTTAATCAGCTATCAGCAAACATGTATTATGTGCTTGCTATGTGCCAGATACTCTCCTGAATGCTGCGGATATAAAGAAAGGCAAAAACATGGTCCCTGCCCTCAAGAAACTCACTTTCTAATGGGGTGTATGACGCACAGGTAACTGTACAGATAAGAAACATGTGATGCAAATGAAGGGTAATATGAGGCAGCTTCCATGGGAAGATCATGTTTGAGCTGGGGAACATCCAGAAAAAGGGCGGGGAGTTGGGAGTTGTAGTGTTATATGCAGCGAACAAAAACTGGTTTATTGAGTGTGTGTTGGGGAGTGGTGTGTAAGAAGACTGGAGAGGTGGGAAGGGGTTAGCTTACCACGGGCCAAAGGGAGGGCAGATTAGAATGGGAAGCAACTTGAAGCAGGGAGACCTAGGAGTTGTAATAGCCCAGGCATGATGTGACCAGGGCTGGCTGTGTGAGTAGAAAGAATGTATATGAGGCATGTTATGAAGGTAGAACTTGTCAATAGCTTAGGTATGTGGGGTGAGTGAGAATGAGGAGTCAAGGATAACAACTGTATTGTGAGTTTGAATGACAGGGAGGATGGTGATACCTTTAGCAGTTACAGGGGAATTGGAGCAGGGGAGTAAAGGGAGAAAGTAAACTCTGCTTTGGACATGGTTTTTTCATTGGGGTGTGTGTGTGTATGTGTGTGTATGCGTATGCATATGCAGTAGTTATAGTACAACAACTGGTCTGGCTTGTAAAAGTTACATTGAAAAACTTTGTCATCTAGTCGTGACATAGGAAAATGGAGGAAATACCTACACACATATATCCACACATATATACATACAAACATATGTATTATATATTTTTTTGTATATACACATAGTTTGATCACGTCACATATATCACACATACACATTCATTAAACTCTACTGGCCCCCTATTGCCTCTAGGATCAACAATGAAATCTTCTGTTTAGCATTTAAAACCTCTCATAAGCTGTTCCCATCTTGCCTTTTTAGAAAAGGTCTCTATGTGCATCCAAAATCTTCATCGAATCCGTGAAATGATAGTTGATCATGGCATCATGATTGTATGGAAGGAGAGCACTGGTTCTCTAGAGTCAAAAAATCTGGGCTGCAGTGCCATCTCTGACAATTACAACCTTTGGGATCTTGGGAAAGTCACTTAGTTTCCTTGTCCATAAGATAAGAGGTTTGGACTAGAAAGGGCATTTATGTAAATAAGAATTTATTAAGGGCTTATTGTGTGCCAGGAGCTAGGGATACAAAGACAAATGGAGTGTTCCTTGCTCTTAAGTTTTTCCATTCTATAAGTTGGCAAGAGAGTATTCCACCTATGCCCATATGAAGTGTGCTGTCACGCAGGTGACCACACTACCAACACACATATGAAGAGGACATAAACGGGGAACATAGAGAGAGCACACGTGGTAGAAACAGTGTTGATTGGGGGCCACATGTGTTAAAGGCGCACATAGAGAAACGTAAGTGACTAGGGTACTTTTGTGGCCAGAACAACTTCACACCCATGATGCTACAGAGCTGCTGTCTTCAGAGTCAGTAAACATTTATTAAGTGTCTTTTCACTGCCAGGCACTGTGCTAAGTGTGAGACAGTCCATGCTGTCAAGGAGTTCAAAATCTATAGGGAGAAGACAACATATTAAAAAAAAAAACTGAAAAAGAGGGTGGGGGAGGGTAGCCAATGCCAGGGGCATGCTGAATTCCTGTACCTAAAGTGGGAAATAATGAGGTCCTGGGCACCCTCCATCATGATGTTCTCTGGTATCACAGCACTGTCACATCTTCATTCTGCTCCTTTTTTCTGCTGGGTGTGCCATCCCTGTTGAATGTCCATACTATGCTCTTCACTGGACATTAGGTTTTCTCTGTTGGGTGTCTATACTCAAGGCCACCAGACTGCTATATATCACCAGTTTATAAGCCTGATTTCTTCTGAGCTGAACACTGACCATTTCCATTCCTAACTCTTAAATTTCAGTGACTAGACAACCTCTCTTTGAGGTTATTTTTTAATAAGTTTTTCCATTCTATAAGTTGGCAAGAGAGTATTCCACTTATGCCCATATGAAGTGTGCTGTCACGCAGGTGACCACACTACCAACACACATATGAAGAGGACATAAACGGGGAACATAGAGAGAGCACACATGGTAGAAACAGTGTTGATTGGTAACCACATGTGTTAAAGGCGCACATATTTTTAAGTTAATTTATTTTTAGTTTTTAACATTCGTGTCCATAAGTTTTAAATTTTCTCCCCTTCCTTCCCCTCTTCCATCCCCAAGGTGGCATGCAATCTGATATAGGGTCCACATATACATTCCTATTAAACATATTTTCACATTAGTCATGTTGTATAGAAGAATTATAATGAATGGGAGAAACCATGAAAAAGAAAAAAACCAAAGCAAAACAAAAATGAAAGTAGTCTGCTTCGCTCTGCATTCAGACTCCATAGTTCTCTCTCTGGATGTGGATGACATTTTCCATCACGAGTCCTTTGGAATTGTCTTAGGTCCTTGCATTGCCGAGAAGGGCTAAGTCTTGGCAAAATCAGTCAGTCAAACACTGTGACTGACTGTGTACAATGTTCTTCTGGTTCTGTTCACTTCAGTTAGTATCAGTTCATATAAATCTTTCCAGGTTTTTCTAAAGTCTGCCTATTCATCATTTCTCATAGCATGATAGTATTCCATTACATTCATATACCACAGTTTGTTCAGCAATTCCCCAGTTGATGGGCATCCCCTCAATTTCCCATTCTTGGCCACCACAAAGAGCTGCTGTAAATACTTTTGTATGTGTGAGTCCTTTTCCCGTTTTTATGATCTCTTTGGGTTACAGCCCTGGAATTGGTATTGCTGGGTCAAAGGGTCTCCTTGATAAGTATTGAATGACAGCACTTTGATTATTGGTGGCTGTGAGCTAACACAAATAGATGCCTGATCAAAAGTCATGCAAAATATTTGTAAGCTAAGAATAAGTCTATTCTTTGGACCTATATAACCATGCAGATCTTATGCCTTAAAAATTCATGTTAGGGAATTCTACACACACACACTCCCCCCAAAAAAACCCTTAGAGGCTTGGGCTACAAAATCTATTTCACTCCTAACATCCTTTCCAGATTGGTGTGCAAGTGAATCCAGGCAAACACAAAACCTAAGGAAGAGGGCAAAGTAATTGTTCTCTACTGGACCGCATTCTTGACTTCATAAGTGATTGTGTCAACAGAAAAACTAACCCTAGCTTCTTTTTTTGTCTGTATTCTGGCTAGTACATATCTAGATTTACATACTTAGGGTGTGTGTGTGTGTGTGTGTGTGTGTGTGTGTGTGTGTGTGTGTTTAAACACATATTTTTGAGAGGCAACATGGCATAGAGGATAGAGACTCACAAAATGTGAGAGTTGAAAGGATCTTAAGTGTTCAGTACTTAAGTGGAAGAAATCCTCACTAGAACATACCAATCAAGTGTTCATCTGTTGTTTGTTCTTCATTCTCGAAGAAGACCATGACATTAGGAAAGTGATGCCATGACCTGCAAGTGAATTTGCTCTAAGTGAGGGAGGGCTGTGCAAAGTCACCAGCCTTACTTTTCCTTCAGAACCATTTGGGTCCAGTGGTCAGATCGAGATCAGGATGACTAGAAATGGCCCTGGATGCAGTGGGAGACCTTGG
>CM053582.1:514989139-515023772 GCA_028627135.1 Pseudochirops cupreus
CAAAATTTACATTCTTTTGGGCAAAGCCCCTGCAGGTAAGGGTATGATACCCTATGTTGAGAGAGGGAGAGGAAGAAAGGAGAAAGGAAGGGAAAGGGAAGGAAGGAAGGAGCTGCATTGCCCAATTGGAATGGGCCAGTTGGGTCACTAGTGGGGCAACTTGTGCTATTCAGAGGTGGTTGTTTGTCTTTCATTCTTGAAGAGGACCGTGACATCAGAAAGGTGATGTCACGACTCACAAGTAAATTAGATCTAAGTGAGGGAGAGCTGTGCAAAGTCACTGGCTTCACTTTCTCCTCTGGAGCCAGCTGGGTCCAGCACCAAGATACAGATCAGGATGATTGGAGATGGCCCCCACCTGTTATGTAGCTTCTGCTTGAAAGCCTACCCAGGATCCTCAGGCAGGCTGCCATATTTTTGGACAGCTCCAATTTTGGGGAAGTTAGATTGGTTGTTTTTTTCTTCTGACAACAAACTTAAATTTGACTCTCTGCAACTATAAAACTGCCTTTGACCCTGCATGAGTCACTTAGCTTCTCAATGCCCAAGCCAACTCTCTAAGACTGTGGAGAAAGTGTCCACCCATCTCAATAGGAGTTTCCTTACCTAGCGTTCCCTAAACCCATGAAATTACAGATCTAATCTAAATATATTCACATGTGAAATTTGTTATAGGCTTTTTAAGAGGTGCTTTCCTCACCCTGCATGATTTTATTTCCTTTTATCATACTTTCATTTCTCTTTAGTTTCTCTTGGTGAAAAGCATGCTCTCTATTGCCTACTTTTTTAAACTATGAGTCCTCATTTTGACACACCACCCCTTTCATTCTTTGATTCTATTTTCTAGGCTTTCTGTCTCTACTCCTATCACTTTCACCATGAAAGTTCTGAAAACTTTTCCTCCTACCACAAGATTTCCAGACTACTGAAAGCACTTTTGGGGAAAAAATTAGATCAAAATCACAAACATATCCTTCAGCAAACTTGTAAAAAAAAAATCTTAATTTGAAAATGTCACATTGCATTTAAATGTAATTATGGCACGAACCTAAGTGCCCAGACATTTTCATTACACCATTTAATAGTTACATAAGTAGAAAGTTATGAATGTATCTGTCATATAGACTGTTACACAAGACTTTGGGTGGAATAGAGTTCATTGAAACCAGACCAGCCAAGCATTATTGCTGCGAGTCATCATCTGCTGAGACATTAAAAAAAATCATGAAACAAATCCCTACCTTATAAAAGTGGTATTTATTCAGGTAGATTTTTTTCCTATATCATGAAGACTTCCATATCACAAAAACATATTAAAGTCCTGGCAGATGACCTTTAGAAACCATTCTTTAATTATGTATCCACCATGGTTAAAAGTCTGCTAAATAATATTACTACAATAAATATTTTCTCTAGTTCCTGCTTATATAACAGTCACTCTTCATAAGAGAATTACCTGTCTACATGAATGTGTGCAACAAGAGAGAAAGAGGAAAGATCTTTTTAAAAAATTTACCCGTTGAACAGCAGATATCTTAAAATTCTCCTCACCCCTCCATAGTTACCTTTCAGTTACATTCATCTCAGAACACCTATAATTGAACCAGAAGATCCATTTAAACTATTCATTGAAATTAAAGAAATTAAAAAAGCAAAAAAGATTCAGCAACTTCAAGGATAGGACATAAAGGGATCATCTAATGTTAAAACTAGAAAACTTACACAGAGAAAAATGAAGAGCTTTCAAAGGACAAGTTTAGAATGGAGAGGGAGATTCATTGCCAGTAGGTGGGCCATTTGGTAATGAATTACTCGGTCATAACCTTTGAAACAAAGACAAGTACAACATAACTTCTAGTCCTGTGTGTCCTCCTTCTGCTTCTGCAGTGATAGTTCTTTGTTCTTCTTTCTCAAAGAGAACCAATAATATCATGAGAGCGATGTCTTGACTTGCGTATGAATTGGCTTTAAATGGGGTGGAGCTGAGCAGTCAGCCTCACTCTCCAGTGGCAAGACAAAACTTAAGACAACCAATGATGGCCCAGTTTGCAGTGAGTGACCTTGGCCTTTCTAAATTAAGGTCTTTTTCCCAGGTCTCAGTTTGTCTGAGACTACATCCATTCAATGCCTAAGGGTAGGTAAGAATTGAGATAAAAGATGTCCCAGTTTACCAAGTGATGTTTGTAGAATTGCAGAAAAGGAGTTAGATTGTACTAAGACTCTCAGAGCTTTTAGATCATCTACAAATTTAACTTGGCTGTTGCTACTACAAAGAATTAAAAATTGAGTGTCTTACCTAGACCAATGGAGAAACTAATGGTGGGTTTGCGCAGTCTGCAGCATGTAGCCAGTGAGAAATTACAGAAAAAGAATGAGTGAAAAAATGTCATAGGTAATTGTGTGATAAGAAGAGAAGGTAGGCTGGTTAGGCAGCTAAGGCTATGGATAATAGGTAAATATCCTCAGTTTTCTACTGGTCTCTTCACAGTGTCAGAACAAATCAAGGCTGTGCCTAATTTATAGGAGAACATAGACAAGAGTCATATAAGATAGACAGGCATAGAAAGCTGCAATCTGCATCAGTGGAGGGGACATCCTAAGATCATAGAGCCAGAGTATACTAGAAAATTAAAGCCCCTCAAAATAACCTGATTTTTCCAAGTTCACAGAGCCAGCAGAATTGAAACAAGAAGCCAGGTTTCCTGAATCCCAGTCCAGGACAGTACAGGATACTTCTCTGTTTCTCCTACTTTATTAAATCATTTCTTTTGAATTGCTGATTTACAACTCTGCCAACTCTTTTTCACGGTAGTTGATTGAGTATGGGAAGAACATGGTCAGACTTAAGCTTTGGGAAGAGTCCTTTCTCAACTGTGGGACTATGATTGGAATGCTATTACATTCCGGTAATTATAGCATTGCACTAATAGAGAGGAGCAGTGATGGCAAATGAACTAGGGGAGTCACTGTGTGAGTGATGGGAAGGACACAGATGTGAGTCATAGAAATTGAATCCATAAGATTAGACAATTAATTGGATTTGTGGAGTGAGAATAAGGACTGGATGGATAAGGAATGGGTGACTGGATGGCTAGTGCTATCCTTGACAAAAATAGGGAAGTTCAGAAGGGAATGTTTTGGGGGGCAATGATAATCATTGTCAACAAGTCAACAAGCATTTATTAATCACTTAGTGTGTACCAGGCAGTGTGCTAAGTGCTATGGTTACAAAGAAATGCAAAAAAAAAAATCATCCCTATCCTAAAGTAGCTTACATTCTAATGAGAAATATGAAAATGTATACATATAAGATACAGACAGATAAAATGGAAAGTAATATCAGAGGGGAAGACACTAGCAGAGGGGAAGTTGTGCTACAAAAGAGAAGTCAGTGATTAACAATGTTAGAGGCTACAGAAGGGTTGAGAGGTATGAGGTTGAGAAAAGGTCATTCAATATGTTTGTGGGGAGATTATTGGTAGCTTTGGATTTCAGCATCATTCAGTTTTCAGTGAATGAAACCAGATTGCAGAGAGTTTAGAAAAATTTGAAGGGAAGCAGAAGCACAAGGAGTTTAGCCAAAAAAGGAACGAGAGATAGGATAGCAGCAGGAATGCTGGGATCAAGAGAGAACCACGAGTGTGTTTGTGGGCAAGAGGTAAGAGACTAAAGAAAGATTAGGATGATGGGGGGAGGGCAGTCTCTTACATTTCATTGGAAATTTTCCTCATTCTCCTTACGGTTATGGTAAGTTGGAAGAGCAGGGAATGGGATCATGGCAGCGAGAAAGACTACCTTTTTATCCAAGATTGAAGTGGAGAATAGTGGAGTATGATATCTAAGTGACATGGGATGAGGAGGGAAGAAGAGAGAAGGCTCAGTGAAAAGACCCGATTTTTTCAATAAACTATGCAGCAAGGCCTTCACCTAAGAGGTGGTAGGAGGGGGTGCTGTGGGAGACTTGAGATAGGTTTGTAACAGCAGCAGTGAAGAGAGGGATAGGCAGGAGTTAAGCAGTTTGGTGAGAACCCAGTTGAGATAAGTAAATCTGTAGTGGATCCACTCAGTGTAGTGTTATGATTTTCTTCAGCTCTGCTCGGCAGCATGTGAAATAGAAGTGAAAGAGCCATGTGGTGGGAATAATTCAGGGCTGGAGCTTGGCAAGGCATGACAGGTAATAGGACAAGGTGGCAAGGGATTCAAGAGAAAAGGGTAACGTAGAATCAAATTGACTCACCAGGTAAGTAAGGGAAGAAAAGAGTGTAGCCAGTGCAGGGGTGCTGGCCTGGGAACAGGGTTAGGGCTCATAAAACATAAAGAAAGATGGAACGATAAAAGATTCTGATCAGATAAAGCAACTTCAGAATTTGGGAACATAGAAGTGGAACCCCTTTGCTGCTTTTGGACAATTTACTCCTTTTAGGAGCAATTGATGATAACTAGAAACAAGTACCTAGCAGAGGTAGAGGTGTGCTTGCACATGGCCTGAGAGTGTACATGACTGGGGGGACCCAGCTTGTGTGCGAAGGAGGAAGAATTTTCTGAATTTTCTAGAGAGTGTAACAAAAATATCTAGCTTTCTAGTCAGAGAAGGGAAATTTCCTGAGAATTCTGGGATCTGACCATCTAGTGGGAGAAGGGCATTTCCCTGATGCAGCACACCAAAACGAGTCAGGAGACCTTTGTGTAAATCCTGCCTGTACCACTGGTTGTATAAATCACTTAATCTCTCTATGCTTCTGTTTCTTCATATGGAAAAGGATAATAATATTTGTTGTATCTGCTTCATAAGGTTTTTGTGAGGGTAAATTGAGATAGTGTATATGTATATAAAGTATTTTCAAACTTTAAAATGACATACAAATGTCCCTCACTGTGGTTCAAACCTATGTGTAGTCTGACTGCTGAATCTCTTAATTGGTAAATAGCTTCCTGTGCTTCTGGTTGAGAGTCTCCTAAACAGCTTCTCTGTCTTAGTATATAAAACTACAGAGCACTTTCTTCCCAAAAGAATCAGGCTCCCTGCTTCAGAAATTCAATAAGTAATCATTTAAAAAAGGGAAACTACGAGTTTCCTGTTTGAAATGAATTTATTCCATTAGACGTGATTGTCAATTTTGTTTTAGGTGATAGGCTTTGGTCCCTAGAAGAATGCTTTTTAATGGAATTATTAACATCTGGGATTAGTTTCTTTTGAGTTTTAAAATAAAAACTGACATTAAAGAAGACATTTACATTATTTATGCCATTTACACCATCATTGAGCAGCAGAATTGGGCTATAGAAAAGGCTTGTAATTTGTCTTCTCCAGACATTTATCTCATGCTCATAATTTCTCTTTGCAAAATGTATTTAGCTGAAAACTCAAATTGAATATAGAATGTGGAAAACAATTTCCCTTGATGAAAAAAAATTAAGAATAATAATTCAAATTTATTTAATCACCAGAATTTATTGACACTGATGTTTATCTCATAATTTTTATGTTCTGCAGGAAGTGCCATTTGGGCATGTTCAGGATGGGAAGGCAAGCATCCCCTTCTACTGCAGAAATCCAAACAAGATGACTGCCTTCACCCACTTAGATTCTTATTTCTTAAAGTCACCCAAGCGCTTACTAAATTTTAGCAAACTGAAAAGGGACCAAACGGTGTTGAGAATGACGGAAACAAGTCTACTAAGAAGTTCTTTCTATTTCTGTTGTTGTAATCATTATGTATATTGTTTTCTTGGCTCTGCTTACTTCACTCTGTAGCAGTTCATATACATCTTTTCACATTTGCTTTCATTATTTACCCCTGTGCTGGCTACCATCTCTTCCCTTCCCCATCTTGGCCCCTTGGTAAGTTAGCCACTCCTACACTGTTCTCTTTTCTCAAGTTCCCTGCCCCTTTATCCCACTGAAAACCTTGCCCTTCCAAATCCCAGTTAAGCTTAGAATACTCTCATCACCCTCTGCTTTGACTCCTATTCCTGTGGTACTGAAAGAAGCCAGAGAAAACCATGAAACTCTTCTTCCTGGGGTCACTACAAGTTTATTAATACATGGCGATGAGATTATTACATAACCTCATCTGGGCCCTCACGATAGCAAGGCAATTACACCTCCATAATTGATTCACTAAAGCACTAACCACAGTAACTTTCCAAACCTTTTCATCTCTCCTCAAACCTCCCATGGCTCCCTCTTTCTCCGCCCTCTCAGCTGAGAACCTTGCTTCCCATTTCACTGAGAAAATTGAGGCCACTCTCCAAGAGCTCTCTCTTTTCCTTCCTCCTTATCTCACATAACTCAGATGATTAAGCTTACTTTTTATGATGAGGGCTATGTAAAGGAGCAAGTAGCCCAGCATGCTTACCTTGGCTTTTAAGAAAACATGGTGTCCCCACTGAAAACAAGTCTCTAATGTGTAGAATCTTCACCCGTCATTATGAAATTCACCTTTCCTAGAATATACTAAATAGCTTCACTCACCTCTATACCTAGTCTTGATTCTATAGTGAGTTGGTTGAGGGATTAATGACCTACCACCCTAGAATCCCTTATTCTTTCCATCCCAGTCTCAACCACTGCACTTCCTTCAGTCCTAGTATGTTAATCATAAATCCTGCTAGACCGCCACCAATCAATTTCTCTGTTCCTTTTCTCAGTTCTCTTTCTCTGGTTCCCACTCCCAACCCCCAGCTTCTATGCAAAGGAGATTTCCTAGTCTATTATTTTTTTTGGAGCATGAGGACATTTCAAGATCCTTCTACTCCTTTCATATCTCAAAAACTTATTTAATATCATTTCATTCTTTCCTTTCTCTCTTGTTTCAAAGTAGGTATGCCTACTCCTTACTAAGACTAATTATTACCAGAATGAAAATTAGGATCTCATCAATTTTACATGACAAAATTTCATATTTTTATAATTTTATATCTTTGAACTAGTTGTAATTGATTATTGAAAGAGATTCTTCTGGGTATATGTGATAAAATATTTTAATTTTTTTTTATCATTTTAGCTCATGATTATGTCTTTGTTAACTAAAAGGCTTAGAAATTCCATTTTAGATGTCTATATTGCCACAAATTGTTGAGGACATAGTTAAAACCAGTTAGATAAATGCCTCTACATTTTATATTTCCAAAAGTCACTATATTTCTCTACTAATTTGGAATCCATAGCTAAATAAGAATAAGTGTAATGTTCTTATGTTAGCATTTTGCTGTACTCACTTCATCTTATAATTATTACACTACAAACCTAATCCCTGGTAATTTTTGTGATCTCTAATATAGGTTTATAATTGGAGAGTTGTCTGATTCAGAAAGTGATACTTTTGAGCAGGCAAAAGAATGGGATTTCCGTGGAACAGAAGAAGAGCAGAAAGCATTCAACCATGGAACAGAACTCATTCCCTGGTATGTGTTGTCTATTAGAGCTGATGTTCATCAGTTCATACTCCAAGGAGCCACCGTCATTCACTATGACCAGGATGCACATCTATCAGCACGCTGTTTTCTTCGTCTTCAGCCTGATAATAGTACTTTGACCTGGATAAAACCTACAACTGCCTCACTAGCCAATACTAAAGCCAAATTAGGCATCACAGGAAACATAGCTGAGCCTGGAAAACTTCAATCACTTGGCAATACTGGATTAAATGGATTGGTAGAAGGTTTCTTGGATTTGTTTTCAGTCAAGGCTGTGTACATGGGACATCCTGGCATTGATATGCACACTGTGTGTGTTCAAAACAAACTTAGTAACATGTCCCTCTTAGAGAATAGTGTGACACTGCTTTATGGACTTCAGACTACTGATAATAGATTATTACACTTTGTGGCACCAAAGCATACTGCTAAAATGTTATATGATGGATTATTAGAATTAACAAAAGCTGTAAGAAAAATGAGGAAATTTCCTGACCAGCGACAACAGTGGCTAAGGAAGCAGTATGTCAGCCTCTATCAGGTAAAAAATTTAGTATTACCTTCCATTAATGATACAAGATATTAATGATCACTACATTATTGATACCTGGGCAGAGAAAGATAAACAATCAGAATTTCACATAATTGTAATTTTAACTTCAAAACTTTGTAATCAGTGAACTGCCAGTACATGGTGGTAACTAAACATACATTGGAAACATTAGAACTGAAATGTCAAATGCTCTTACAATCCCTAACAGCCTGTGTAACTTTAGAGAAATCACTTAATGTTCTACAGAAATTAAATTTTTAAGGTAAAAAAAAAATCTCAGTTTGGAGACCATATTACACATACATGTATACATGCATACCTATGGATACCTGTTTATATACATATATATGTACAGGCATGCCTCATCTGATTGTGCTTCCCTTTATCATACTTCACAAATAGTACATTTTTTACAAACTGAAGGTCTGTGACAATCCTGCATTGAGCAGGTCTATTGGCACCATTTGTCCAACAGCATGTCTCTGTGTAACATCTTGGTAGTTCTCTCAATATTCCAAACTTTTTCAGTATTGTTGTGTTTGTTATGGTGATGTGTGATCAATGATCTTTGATGTTACTATTATAGTTGTTTTGGTGGGCTGTGAACTTCACACATACAAGACAGCAAACCTGATTGATAAATGTTGTGTGTGTTCTTACTGCTCCACCAACTGGCCATTCCCCAGTCTTTCTCCCTTTCCTCTGGCCTTTCTATTTTCTGAGGCACAGTAACATTGACATTAGGCCAATTAATAACCCTACATTGGCCTTTAAGTATTCAAGTGACATGAAGAGTGCATGATGGGGCAGATCTCATTGTTGCCTTATTTTAAGAAGTTGCCATAGCCACCCCACCCTTCAGCAACCACCACCCTGATCAGTCAGCAGCCAGCAGCCTCAAAGCAAGACCCTACACCAGCAAAAAGATTATGACTCCCTGAAGGCTCAGATGATGGTTAGCATTTTTTTTGCAATAACTTATTTTTAAATTAAAGTATATACTTTTTAAAGATATAATACTATTGCACACTTAACAAACTACAGTGTACTATAAATATAACTTTTACTCACACTGGGAAACCAAAAACTTCTAACTTTATTGTGGTAGTCTGGAACAGAACCTGTGATATCTCTGAGGTATGCCTGTATTTATTTATGTGTATTTCCCCTCCCACCCCCCCAAAAAAATTCTTCCTAGAATCACAAATCTTGAACTGGAAGGGTCCTCAGAAGCCTGTCAACTAACTTCCTTATTTTTAGGTAGAAAAAACTCAGAGGTGGGATTTGAACCCAGGCTTCTCAGTAATTATAGCCATAAGTTTGTCCTGGCCCACTCCTTTGTGAATAACAAATTAATGCTAATTAATAGCTATTCTAGCATACTAGCTAGGAGTAATAACAGGGTAGGGTTGAAGAATAAATAGAAGTTAAATCCTAAGTTTGGAAAAAAAAATTAGACTATATTCAAGGTCAATCTATAAGCTTCATTGTGTAACGCCTATCTTATTTTTGTCATCTATAAAATGAGGTAATTCTATATACTTTCTACTAGTTCCATGAGGATAATTCAGGTCATATTTATGATAATTATATGAGATCCTGGGGAAGAAAAGGGCCCTAACTATAGATCTTATTACTATATTATGGCACCATATGTAGGCTTTACTATATGCATCTCTATATGTGTGTGTTTTAATATATATGTACATAATTTACACGTATATTAATACTTTGCTTATCGAGTGGTTAGACTAGTACTATCTTTAACCTTCCAGACTATCCATAAGCCCAGAAGTAAGCCAAAAGACCTCTCGGTCCAATAGGAATTGCTCTTACAATATTTAAGCATTTATTAAATAGTGCCTAAAATGTGCAGTGTCTTTTTCTAGGTGTTGGAGATACAAAAACAAGCCAGTCTTTCCCCTCAAGAAGCTTACATTCTCCCGGGGGTAGGCTTGGTGGGGGAAGCCCATGTGCTTCTGTAGTTTTTGATCTTGTAGTTTTCCCTGGAAATTGTCCATTCTGCCCTCCTGTCATATTCAGAGAGTAGGGGAACAAGCAGCAAAAACAAGACAGTGGGATAAAGAGGGATGTGAAGCAAGAGGAAACTGACGATAGGAAATAACAGTGGAGAAAAGAAGTGCTGTCGTTGTGTTTGTACGTGGAGCCAGACCCATTTCTCCACGCTGAAGAAAAACAGCTTTCGTGTGTTAGAAATAAACTGGAACAGGCTACCAAAGACCACTAAGTAAACGGGGAGAAAGACAGTTCTGTACACCTCATTAGTCAGTAAGGAGAAAATAGTAACAGAGAAAACAGCAGAACTTCCAGCTAGCAAAGAAATCTCAGTAAATTCAATGAACGGGCAAGCCCAGCCCTGCTATCGATCAGCTTCCAGAGTCATTACTGTATCAAAGCATGGTACAAAAACTGATGTTTATCCAGCAAAAGTTAGACAATCTCTCATGAGCTCTGTTGAATGAGGCAAGAACATTGACAGTAATTTTTTAAAAATTTCCATCAAATGAGATTTTGACATTTGAAGCATTCATCTTAAATTAGTGGGGAATTGTATTCGTCCAAAGCACCACCTTCTTCAGTGATATCAGATAAATCACTCCTCACTGTCCATGGATTTTGTATAACCCTAAATCCTAACCAGAAATTCCGTGTAGCTTCTGTAGCCTTTCTCACTTGTTTCCTCCTTGGTGGATTTGGGGTGTTGTGAGCAATATCTGCCAAACTAGGCAAATCCTCACCATATTTGTATCTAACTTTAAATATGGTTGTGATAATTAGATCACAGAAAAAGTCCTTCAGCAGAGGAGTGAGGGTGCAATTTAAAAAATTATACCACCATATTTTTCTATAACATTATTAAATGTGTCCTGTGTGCCAGATATTATGCTAGGTGCTGGGAATTCTAAGATAATAGTCAAAAATGGTCCCCAGCCTCAAAAAGCTATCTGCCTAACTAGAGGGAGACAAGGTGTAAATATATAGATGTATACAAAATAGACACAGTGTGATTGAGAGTGGAGGTAGAGGGGGCCCGCCAGCTAAACTTCATGTGGAAGGTATTCTTGAGCTAAGCCAGAGAGATGGAGATGAGTCCCTCCCATAGATGCAGGAGATGAAATGCCACATGGGAGAAACAGTAAGATGCCCAGTTTAGTTAGACCACTGTGTGTGTGAAGTGGAATAATGTACAGTAACACAGGAAAGGTAGTCTAGGTGCAGTTTGTGAAGGCCTTAAATGTCAAAGAGAAAAATTTCTATTTGATCCTAAAGGTAATTAATAGTGAGACATCAAAGTTTAGTGAGTGTGGGATTCCTGTGGTCAGACCTGCTCTTTAGGAAAGACAGTTTGGCAGCTACACAAATGATAGATTGAAAGGAAGAAAGATCTGAGGCAAGACCCATTAGGAAGTTATTGCAGTAGCCTAGACCAGAGGTGAGGAGGGCTTGAACTAGAATGGCAGCTATTAGGGATGTTGGGGAACAGAAATTGCAGATTTGGCAACTAAGTGTCTGCATGGAGTGAATGAGAATGTGGAGCTAAGGATGACGCAAAAATTTCAAATTTAAATGACTGGAATAGTAGAGTTACCCTCCGAAAAGCAATGGGTCTGAAGGGAATGGTTTAGATTTGTTGAGTTTGAGATATCTATGGGACATCCATTGTGAAAGGTCCAATAGGCAGTTGGTAATGCCAAACTAGAACTTAGAAGAGAAACTAAGGGCTAGATACATAGATGCAAAAAGGTGATAATTAAATCTTTGGGTAATAATGTCAACAATAGATCATAAAGCAGAAAGGGAAAGAGGCCCAAGACAAGGCCTTGGAGTACACCAAGAGGGCATGTTTTAGATTATGATTCAGCAAAGTAGACAGAGAAGTAACAGTCAGATATGTAAGTGAAGAGCCAGGCATGAAGAGTATCAAAATCACAGAAGGGAGAATGTCTAGGTCAGAGGAGACACCAGCAGTCAGCAGTGTCAGATGCTGCTGGGAAGTCAGCTCCCGCTGTGTGTACTGTGTTAGTCCCTGGGGATGCAATGACAATGCATGAAACTATTTTTGCTTCCAAGGAGCTTACCTGCAACGAGGGAGATGCTGTGTATATGTTTGCGTGTGTGTGTGGGTGTGCATGCATGAGTATGTATATAATTACATACAGAATAAATACTCAAAAAAATCCATTAGATTATGAGCTCCTTAAAGGCAGAGACTATTTTATACTTCCCTAGTGTTTAACACGTTGCCTGGCTTGTCATAGGCATTAACATATGTTGACTGACTAACTGAATACAAGTTAGTTAAATGAAAGATAATTAGGAATGAAAGATAAAAAGGATGAGGATTAAGAAAAGATCATTGTTTGGCAATTAAGAAATAACTGGTGACTTTGGAAAGGTCAATTCCTATTTAAATTATGAGACTGGAAACCAAGCAATAGAAGGTTTAGAAGAGAGGAAGATAAAGCAACTAGTACAAATAGGTTTTCCCAGAAGTTTGGCTATGAAAGGGAGAAGAGATATAGGATAGTAGGTTACAAAGATAGGATGTTAGGGTCTTGTAAGGGAATTTTTCACAATGGAGTTGAGGGAGATTTAAATACATTTTTATTACACTAAGAAAGGAATCCAGAGATGAAGAGAAATTGAATATTATAGGAATGGGAGAGAAGATGGGGTAATAGTGGTGGAATGGGGAATGGGATCAAGGGCACATGTAGAGGATTTGGCCTTGGCTTTCACCAAAGTTTGGAGTCAAGCAAAAGAGAATAAGGCATACTGGCAAGAAGTTGTAGATGAAGATGAGAGAAAAGAGGTGAATGTGATGAACAGCCTCTGTTTTCTCATTAAAGTATGAGGCAAGGTCTTCAACTATGAGAGTGGGGAAAGATTTCAGAAGAGAAAAGAATGGATTAAGAGTACAAGGATTACCTTGCTGCAGTGAATGCCCAAATGAGATTAAATAACCTAAATTTGTAATGCATCCTATCAACACGGTTGTGATCTTAGGAAAGATCTGTTCAGAAGTCCATGAGTAGGACTGGAGGAGGTAGATGGTGGGAGTAATCGATGGTTGGAGATTGGTAAGAGCAAGTGGTTACAGAACAAGAGAACAGGTAGCTCAGTAGCAGAAGATGGTGTAGATTTGATGTTCCTTTTTCTGAGGAGCTTTTCAGGTGTGTTACATTCAGTCCTCTATTTGTAACCAAACTGTTCTTTATAGGAGGATGGAAGATTTGAAGGTCCAACTTTGGCTCATGCTATTGAACTATTTGGTGGCAGACGTTGGACTACACGAAATACAAGCCCAGCGACACTGTCTAAAAGTATGGAGAAACCGGTTGTCCAAAGGAACAACACCCTTGGGATAAGTGCAAATAAGAAAAAGAAAAAAATCCTTATGAGGGTAAGAGTTTGATACTTTATCACAGTGGTTCTCAACCTTCCTAATGCTGCGAACCCTTTAATACAGTTCCTCATGTTGTGGTGACGCCCAACCATAAAATCATTTTCGTTGCTACTTCATAACTGTAATTTTGCTACTCTTATGAATCATAATGTAAATATCCGATATTCAGGATGTATTTTCATTGTTACAAATTGAACATAATCCTCAGGTTGAGAACCGCGGCTTTATCGTATTTCACATCCGAGAAACGCATGCTTATTGAACAAATCTAATGTGCACCAAACCAGGTGCCATGGGGATGTAAAAGGAGCATAGAGCATTGTTCTCTGCCTTCTCATTATAAATTATGGTTTAGTTGGAGAGAAAACATTTCTATACAAACTTTTAAGACTGCTAAATTGTATGGTAGAGACTGTAAGGTGCAAAGAGTACTAGAATCACTTCCCATAAGGGGTGGCAATTGAGTTGAGGGATTCCGTGAGATAAGATGAGGAAGGAAGGGATTTCACCGTGGGGGTCAGCCTTGTCATGTAAAGGAAACAGCAGGCATACTAGTTTGGCTGGAGTACAGAGTATGTGAAAAAGAATTATGTGCATTAAGCCCAGAAAAACAAACGGGAGGCAGATTGTCAATAGTTTTAAAAGCCAAAGAGGGGAATTTGTATTTGGCGCTAACAAGGATAGGGGATCAATGAAAGCTTCTTAAGTAGGAGAGTAACATAATCTGACCTGTCATACCGATTTGGTAGCTGTGTGAAGATGGATAAGAGAAAAGGAAAGGCAGGAAGATGAATAATGAGGCTTTTGCAGTAATCCTGACCGTGTTCCTCTCCTCCTCAGTCATCTCAGTAGTTACCTGGGATGTACAGGGTCAGATACAAATACAAAATCTTTTGACTTTTAAAGCCCTTCGCAACAATGCACTGGTCCGTCTCTGGATTTTACCTTTTCACTGGCTGTCTCCCATGCCTGGAATTCTCTCCTTCCTTTCCTGTCTTTTTCCTTTGTACTCAAATATTCAGTTTTTGAAGCTTTTGAATCTGAATACTTAGTTTTCCTTCAGTACTCAGTTCAAATCCCACTTCTCCAAGAGACTGTCTCTGTTGGCATCCACCAGCACTGCTAAAATCTTCCCTCTAAGTTACCTCCTGCTAGATAGATAGACATAGATATACATACACACACGTACTTACACACGTACACATGTGCATTGTTATTGGCATCTTACATTTCTCATTAGAACGTAAGCTTCTTGAAAGCAAGGGCTATTTTTGCCTTTCTTTGTAGCACCAGCCCTTACACGCAGTGCCTGGCATGTAGTAGGCACTTTAATAGATGCTTGTTCTTGTTTGAGAGTGATGAGGGTTTGGATAGGGCAGTAACCATTTGAGTCGAGAGAAAGCGATGGATATAAGATATTTTTGAGGTAGAATAAGCAAGATTTGGCAACTGATCAGTAAATTAAAGGAGGTATTTACAAAACATTAAAAAAATGAAAACACTATAGTTTGGCAGGAAGGACGCTAGCAACTGGAGAGGGTTATCAGAATAGGCTTCCTGTGGGAGATCCTACCTGAGCTGCCACTAGAAGGAAACTAGAGTTTTGAGAGGTGTGGCCAAAGGAAGCACTTTCTAGACACAGGTGCTAGCCCTCGTAAAGCCATTCTCTAGGCCAGTATGCCTAGAAAAATATATAATAAAATTGTAAAGGTAGTTGAGGTGCAATTGTAAAGGTGTTCAACACCAAAATGAGGAGTTTATATTTTATCCTAGAAATAATATGGAACCTTTGAAATTTATTGAGTGGGGGGAGGGGTGTCATAGTTAGACTTGTTCTTTAGGAAAATCATTCTGGCCAACATATAGAAGATAGGTTAGCATGTGGAGAAAGTAAAGACAAGGAGACCAATGAGAAACTCATTGCAGTAGTATAGGTGAGAAGTGATGAGGGTCCAAACTATAGTGGTACTTGAACAGGTAAGAGAGACTGGACAGGTGCAAGAGATGCTGTGGAGGCAAAAACTGACAAAATCTGATGTCCATGTATCCAGTGAGAGTAAGGAATTGAGGATCATGGTGAGGCTGGGATTGGTAAGGCCTAGAAGAATTAAAGTACCCCATTTAGAAGATAGGTGTATTTAAGGGGAAGAAAGTAAATTCTGTTTTGGACATGATGAGGTGGAGGTGTCTTTGGGCCATCCTATTTGAAATGTCCAGTAAGGAGTTAGTAACTCAAGACTGAAGCTCAGGAGAGAGACTAGAGTTGAATATGTAGATCTGAGAGTCATTTGCAGAGAGGTAAAGATTAAACTTACATTAACTGATGAAATGTCACTGAAAGTGTAGTAAGAGAAGAGAAGGTCAATGCCAGAACCTTGGGGTATACCCACAGTTAGTGGGCACAAAAGGAATGATGTTCCAGAAAAGGGAGGAACCATGAGACAAGCAGGAAGACAACCAAGAGAGAACAGGGCCCTGAAAAAGACTGCAGAAAAAAGAATAATCAGGAGGCTAAGATTGTCAACCATATCAAATGCAACAGAGTTATCAAACAGGAGAACTGAGAAAAGGTCATCAGGTTTAGTCAGGTAAAAAGGTCAGAAGCCATATTGTCAGGGAATAAGAGAATAAGAGGATTAAAAGGGAGGCATCAAGTATAGACAGTTTTTCTAGGAATTTGACTGAGAAATGGAATAGATTATAGGGAAGATGTGATTTACTCGGGAGTTTTTAAAGATGGGGAAGATTGTATAATTTCATTGTAGGCAAACAAGGAACCAGAACATAGGGAGAGAGAAGGTTTAGAGATAGAAAAAGAATAATTTTATTTAGAGGTATTTTCCTGGAGGTAGATGGAAAAAGACTTGCAAAAATGCACCTTCTCTACCCCCTTTGCAGAGGTGGCAGAATGCAGATATTAAACTCCTCAAGAAATGAGGAAGAATGCTGGGAGTTCATAGAATAGCTAGCAGGATTTTGAGAGAATGACCTGTCTGGATTGAGTGAACCTTAGAGGAGGAAAAGCTGTTGAGTGATGATGTCTGAAAGTGGCAATATGCATCAAGCAGCCTACTTATTTTGCCTCTAGGCATACTATATTTTTGAGACTCTTTAACCCCAGGTACATTAGGGGATCCAAAAAAAAGATACATCTGCAGGATCCTAATATTTGACTCTTAATATGGTTTCCCTTAGAAACAGTCTCATAAATCATAATTAGATTCTCATGGAGATGATAGAAGTCTATCTAATAATATAACTGCAATTTATATTTTGTAAGATGTTACAGTCTAACCCAAGAAATTAACCTCTATCTAACATTTCCTCTTTTGGAAATTCAATTCACTTCAATTTATTAAACCTTTATTAAGCACATACCATATGCAGGGAGACACTGGTGATACAACCTCTCTTGAGAACACAAACATTACTCTCATTAAACAAACATTAAACTCAAGAAATTTACAAATGAATGGATAGTGGGAGAAGAAATGTATGCAAATAACTATCATGCCAAGGATCACGGGATCATGGTTTTAGAACTCAAAGAGACCACAGAGATCATGTAGTCCAGTCCTCCTCATTTCAGATGGGAAAACTGAGACCAGGTACGTTAAGGGACTTACTCAAGGTCATACAAGTAGTAAGACCACAAGAAGAATTGAACCCACGCCTTCTTCTGACTCCACATTTAGCCCCCATTCATGAGGAGACAGAATAATCCAGAACATCTCAAGGAAAGATTTTTAAACAGCAGTTAAGGGTCTTTAACCTCTTCTTGAGCACTGGAAGTCCACCTTTAAAACAGAGACCATGGAAGGCCATGATGAAGATGCTGGTGATGGCCTGAGCTGCAGGTGTTACTAAAGCTGGGGAGTCCAGCAAGGAAGAGGTTGCAATAGTGCAGAAAGGAGATAAGTATCTGGGATAGGTCGGACATGGTTTCAAGGGAAGGGAACAGAAATGTTCTGTATTGTGTTTCCAGGGTGAAAGTGGAGAGGCTGCTGATGATGAGATGGCCACGCGAAAGGCAAAAATGTATAAAGAGTGTCGTGGCCGCAGTGGCTCAGATCCTCAAGACCTTAACGAGCAAGAAGAAGCAGGTAGAGCTGTGTTTTCATATTCTAAACCTAGGTCACAGCTAGTTTTTAAGTTTTATAGTAATTAGAAATTTTGTTTTTTATTATGATTATGATACCTTAAGAATTGCTGGTAAAGCACTTTGTCTTATTAAAACAGCCCAAGTTTTCTTATCTGTGTGATGTATTTTACAAAAAAATAAAAAATTCATGAACAGCTGCCTTAGAACTATGTTAACTTACATTATCTTCCCTTGTTGAATATGGAAAATATTCTTTTGATGATACAAGACACGTGTCAAAAATCTTGGCTTCATTTTTTAAGCATATTTAAGTTTAAAGACAACCTTTAAGAGGGATTCCAGTTTCATATTTGTTATTATGGGGTTATTGAGAAACAAATATTAAGGAAATGTATAACCTGTGAAAATGTTTGTTTTCCCTCTATACTTTTATAGATCAGAATGTTATCATTAGTCCTTCTAATAGTCTGCCCTCCAGAAGAGCCCACTCTTTGACTACCGCTGGATCTCCTAACTTAGCTGCTGGAGCACCTTCACCAGTCAGACCTCTTTCCTCACCTGTATTGTCACCTTCAAACAAGAATCAGCCTAAGTAGGAACAAATTCTGTTGTAAAATAGAATCATTAATATAATTTAGCTGTATTTTTTTTTATTCTTTAGATTGCTCTTTTTGAGATGACCCTGTAGAATTTCGACTCACTAATTTAAAAACTAATTTTTTTTTATTCTTTAGATTGCTCTTTTTGAGATGACCCTGTAGAATTTCGACTCACTAATTTAAAAACTAATTATCCTTGTGCCGTTAATTTATTTCTTTGAGAAAAGCATCTTGATTTTCCTAAGTGTCTATTTATCTGTGTTCCCATGGTATCACATTTTAGGGCTAATTTTATAGTAGAAAAAGACTAACCTACGAAGATCTGATAGAAAGGGATCAACTAGCTCTCTGATTTCATAATGCAAGATAAGCCACTTAAGTTCTATCAGTCATTTAATACAATTACTTGTAGGCATATTACAGGAATAGTGTGTGTAATACTTTGTTTATACTTGGGGGTATCATTTGCATGACTAGAAGATTGAGTGGTGAAATGGAAAGAGCATTGTATTTAGAGTTTGAGGACCTTCCCCTTCTGGCCCCAAATCCCCCAAAACTAAAAAGAGAAAGCAAAGCAAATAGCTTGGAGACTTACCAGCTAAGACTTTGAAATCTGCTGGTTGGGGAATCCTGTGCCCAAAGTTCTAGTGTTGCCTATGAGGTAATCAATATTGAGAAAGGGATTCTGGCAGGTGACAGCAAAAATCACATCATCTGATTTTACTTTAAACCTGTGATTCAAATTCTTTTTTTTTCTTTTTTTTTTTGGATGGGGGAAGGCAGGGCATTTGGGGTTAAGTGACTTACACGGCCATGATTCAAAATCTTAAACTCTTGATTCAATACCATTTCATTTGATTTCACATATGTATGCACATCCACATCCACATGTACATCATGACTTTTTAAATCAATCTAACATCAATTTTTAAATATTTTTAGTAATCAAATGAGTTAATATATATAAAGGCAACATCAGCAATCCCTAATTTTAGGATATAACCTGTTCCTATAAACATTATAACAGTCAGTGTGGTATAGGACTCTTGTTAGCTATTGGGCGACTCAGTTAGCTTCCCCATGCCTTGGTCTATGTCTTTAAAATGGAGAGAACAGTGGCATCACAGGCTGCTTTAAAGGCTAAAGTGAAATAGCATCTTATAAGCATTTGGCAAACTTTAGAGCATTCCATACACATAAGCTATTATTCATTGTATAACCTTGGGCAAGTTACTTCATAGCATTAGGCCTATGTTTCCTCCGTTATAAAATGAGATAACTGGACTGGATGATTTCTAAATCCTAAGAAAGTAGATTGTGGTGAAGCTGACTGAGCACACTCTGCATTCTTCTGTCGTCACCTTTGCCATCTGTGCATGGCATTACCTTGTTTTGCCACTAGGAGACATTGGTGTGTCAGCCGGGTGCCTAGCAGAGCCACAGATATCTGGAATATTTGGTTCAGTTTTGGGTAGCACATTTTAGGAATGTCATTGATAGGTTAGAGAGCATTCAAAGGAGGGTAGCCAGGACAGAGCCATGTGAAGGAACTAGAAATACTTAGCATGGAAAAAAAAAAAAGACCTGGGGAATGGGGGACATGACAGCTATCTTCAAGTACTTAAAAGATAAATATGTGGGGAAAAGAGCTCTCTTCTTCTTTAGGACCCCCAAGGACAGAACCAGAAGCAGTAAGTAGAAGTTGTAAAAAAGCAGATATATGATATCTGAGCAGTCTGATTTAAGTGTCAGCTAATTCAGACACCCTGTGTGTTCTGTAGCAGCCTGGTTCTTAGAGCTAACGTGAAGGAAGATTGTGTTAATTAATGTTATCAGAAACTATAGTGAGAATGTTTAATTCAGTTCAGCAAATGTTTAAGTTCCTACTCTGTGGAGGCTGAGGGAGATAGGAAGTTGAGAGGTCTATTCATGAAACGGACATCACATCTGGTAGGAGGTAAGACTCTTCTCCTGTTATCAAACAAGCTTAGCCTTTGTCGGTCAATTGTTTGACCTCATATTGACCAAAGATTACAGCTTTTACTAGTTTTTAAAAAAACTAAACTGGTGGAGTTAATTGACTGTGTTTTGACATTATAGAGATATAGCCATGGGATGGTGCAAGCATGTATGCATGCGTGCACGCGCATAGTCTCTTATTTTAATGTCTTTCTGAGCAGTAAGAAACACTCTTTTACTTATATCACTTAAAATCTTGCTTACTCGTCTGGTCATAAATCTTTGAGAGCCTTGGTTGGACAGGGTACATGTAGCTAGACTTAGAGAGAGTCTTTTCTGAACTCATGATTGATCTTCTAGACAGCTTTTCCTTGGCACATATATATTCAACACCTTCTATGGCCTAAGATGCATGTAGTTGTTATTTGGAGGCAGGATCTATAATGAGCATTTCATGATAATTAGCCTAAAGACAATGATACATGTTTATCAGTCCTGTTATTTCAGGATTCGTCAACATTTTTAGTGCATGAACTAATAATTATGCTGGAAATGATCTTGGAAGAATGTCTTGTTACCTTAGAGTGAAGGGTAAAACTGGGACCAAGCCAAATTTCTTATGAAAGTTACAAAAGAGAATAAAATATTCTTGAATTTTTAGCATGGAAATAAAAAAATTACATGAAGCTCTACTTTAATAGAATTGTTCCTATTGTGCCTTAAAATTTTTAGTATTGAGAGCTTTCTACCCCACTTGGACTGACTACCTGTATCTGAAAGACTGCCGTAAATGACTAATAATCAGAAAAATGACGAAAGAAATGCAAATGAAAACAGCCGTGAATGTTGACGTCATGCGCAGCAAACTAACAAAGACCATAAAGTGTGAAAGCAGTGCTGGGAGGGGCTGCCGGAGGACAGGCGCCCTGATGCACTGACAGTGGAGCTGGGAAGCGGTCCAGTCGTTCTGAAAAAAGACTTTGGAATTAGGGCATAAAAATGATTAAACAGTCCACACCTGCTGACCCAGGCACCCCACAGCTAGACACGTACCAGGTCAAAGGTGGAAAGGAAAGTCCCCCATGCACCAGAGTATTTATAACAGAACCTGTTGTGGTGGAGAATAACTGGAAACAGCGTAGGGGCCCGTCACTGTCACAGTGGTTGAATTGTGTTCCCTGATTGTAATACCCTGTTATTGAACCATAAGAAACAATTATGAAGTGGGGTGGATTGGAATGAGCAGAAACAAGAAATAAGATATGTGATGACTATATTTATAAAACAAAAAGTTACCCCAAAAGCCTGAATGCTCTGTAAATTATAATGACCAAGTCTAGCCCAAAATAAGAGTTAAAAAAATGTATCTCATTCCTTTCATTATAGAGGTGGGGGACTATGGGTGTGAATTATTGCATTATAAATACAATTTTAGCTAGTTGTCCCAAATTGCTTTTTTTTTGTTCTTTTTTTTTTTAAATCTTTGTTACAAGTTCTAGTTTGGAAATTACTGCAATGTGAAGTCAAGAGGCATTAATAAAAATAAGACTTTTTAAAAGATGGTCTATGCTAAAAATGACAGTATCCGTATTTTACATAATTAGAGTAATTTCTTTATTCTAGTACGTGGAGCAGCAGTAGTTGGCACGGCCGAGTTAAAGGTGGACTGAAGGGATTCCAGAGTTTCATGGTTTCAGATAGTAACATGAGTTTTGTTGAATTTGTAGAGCTGTTCAAGTCATTCAGGTAGGACATAATTCGTTTTGCTCTTTTGCTCTCTTTCTGCCTCAGAGCTCTTAAACAATACTAATTACACAGCATTTACTATTCTTATTCTCAGTGTACGAAGTCGAAAAGACCTAAAGGATCTGTTTGACATCTACGCTGTGCCCTGCAGTCGATTGGGCTCTGAGTCTGCCCCACTCTATACAAACCTGAGAATTGAAGAAAATACCAGTGGCCTTCAGCCTGATTTAGGTTGGTTCTGATACGAAATAACAGCACTTCTTACCTGAAAATATTTTAAAATTTAGTAATTAATTCATAGAAAAAGCCGGACATTATATCTCAGGATTCTGTTGACATATATGAATTAAAATACTCAGGGAGACAATGTGATATAGAGTTCTGTGCTGGAAGTGAGGAATACTACATTCAAATCCTATTTCTAGTACTTATGGGCTATGTGACTGTGTCACTTATTGTCTCTGAGCTTAAATTTTTTCATCTATAAAATGAGAATCACAGTAATAATACTGCCTCAGAAGGTTGTTGTGAGGTTCAAATGTGACCATGTACATCAAGCGCTCGCAAGTTCTAAAGTGCCATGTAAATGTCACTATTGTTTAAAGAATGATACAATCAGCAGCCAAGATAGTAAAGGTCTTCTATTCTGTCCTTTGCTATCAATTAGCCAATCAGTTAATAAGCATTTATTAAATACCTACAAGGCTCTTGAGGTGCAGATCCAGAGAATGAAATAATCCTTCACTGTCAGTCTGTAAACCCAGAAAGATCTTACTGTCCAGTCTAATGATTCTGTGACTTGGGTCCACATCACCCTCTCTCACTTATTACCTTAATGACCTCATGTCAGTCCCTGAACATCTCTGAATCTCATTTCCTCATCTTTACAATGAGAGGGTTAGGTGAAATGGTTTCTCGAGTCTCTCCCTTCCAGCTCTAAATCTGTGATCTCTGAATTCATCTTCTCAATAAGCTTTGTAACATTCCTTGGACATTTCTCTTCAGGTTTAATGTGTTGTTTTTATTCTAGATTTGTTAACCAGGAATGTGTCTGATTTGGGCCTGTTCATTAAGAATAGGCAACAGTTATCAGACAACCAGAGGCAGATATCCGATGCCATCGCTGCTGCTAGTATTGTGACTAATGGTTCTGGAATAGAAAGCACCACGCTCGGTGTCTGTGGGGTTGGCATACTGCAGCTCAACGACTTTTTAGTGAATTGCCAAGGAGAACACTACACTTATGATGAGATCCTCAGCATTATTCAGGTATGTGTGCTCGAGTCTTTTTTCTTCTTACTCACTAGAGTCTGAGAGGTTTTTTGTTTTTTAAGAATTTCTCACCGATCTTTCTGTGCTTCTCTACAAAGTGGTGCAACTTGGAGTGAAAAAGAAAGGACCTCTCAAAAGATCAAGTATATGAACATACTTTTCGTTGTCTCACCTATTTTTAGCAGGATACCTGGCATGTAGTAGGCAGTGAATAGAAGTTTGTTGACTACCTAACCAGCTGCTAAGCATTGGACTTAATGACCACAGGTCCCAGAGAATGTCTTAGTCATTGAGTCATATAAGTACATGTATGTGGGTAGAAGTGAATTAGAATTCAACCATATTTGAAACAATTAGATTCCAGGGTTTGTAGATGAAATTAGCAGGAAGAATCAAAGATTAGCAAGCTTACATGGAATAAATTTGGGACTGAGTACCCACTTCTCTATAATGTGATTGAGTCAAACTCAGTGTGATCAGTCCAGACTCATGGCTGTCTTTGTCATTGATTGACAGCCAGTAGCCAGGTGCAACAGTGTGATGCAGTGATTAAGATCAATCAGTCAGTCAATAAACATGTTAAAGGGCCTACTACGTGCAGTAACTTAAGTAAAAAATAATAAGGACCGGAACTATAGCGGTAGCTGTGGGAGTGAAGAGAAGTTATCAGAATGTGGCTAAAAATTGGGATTACCATCCCTTTCAAAGACTCTGATTTTATTTTTCTTTCCGATAGACATAATCTCATTCTTCTCAGGATTTTTTAAGTAGAATATTAGTATAATTAACTCATATACAATTATTTTTATTAAAACATTATATTTTACAATACTCATGTTTTAAAATTAATTCAAGTTTAGTTCAAAACTCTCACCTTGAATGTAGTGCAACTTTTAAAATCACGTTATACTTATTCTCCTTGTTCCAAATTACATGGTTTCTATGTCCCCCGCAGAAATTTGAGCCTAGTGTGGGCATGTGTCAGCAGGGTCTGATGGCGTTTGAAGGATTTTCCAGGTAATTGGTTTTTTAATGGTTATTTTTTCTCATCTATTAGTTGCATAAAGTTTATTTAACTAAATATTCACAGCAAAATGTAATTTTTTGACATAGGTTTCTGATGGATAAAGATAATTTTGCCTCACAAAATGACGAATCACTAGAGAATGTTAAAGAGTTGCAGTTGCCGCTCTCCTATTATTACATTGAATCTTCGCACAACACATACCTCACAGGACATCAGCTTAAGGGAGAGTCATCGGTGGAGCTGTATAGCCAGGTATACAGAATTTAACTTAGTTGATGGTCTTCATTATGAGATTGTTTGTTTGTCTAAATCGGAGATCATTTAGCCTGACCTTGGGTTCTTTAGACATGTTGCATATTCTAAACCATTGCATGTCAAGTCTAGGGAAACATGTGTGGGAAAACTGCTTATGTGCAGTTGTTTCCAGTACTTTTCCTGATCTATACTTAAGCTTTATTCTTTAAAAAAATGGCATTTGTTTTAGATTCATGGCTTTTAGATACTAGTTTGTCTGCTCTACCCTTCTAAAATTAGACTTTCTCATGGGAAAAATATCTAATAGCTTAGCTAAATGTTAAATAAATCATTATATTATAGTGGCAAAATAGGAAAAGGAACTTTAGTAAATTTTGATTCCAAGAATACTGTTTGTTTTGCCTTAAAATTTGTTAGACAATCTATTACTATATTAACTGATTTGAAAAAAAAATTTGTCTAGAGGAGTCTGCTGCCTCAGTCTTGCTGTGCAGTCTTCAGAAACTCTCTTCACCTTGGCTTCTTTGTGCTCTCTAGGGTTCCTTCTAGCTTAAAATTATTTGTGATCTAAGATCTCTTCACTTAAAGTTATCTAATATAAAATTCTGAATTCCAAACCTAACTTTCCCATTAATTTTCTTTATAAAATGAAATGCTGTGTTATCCGAGAGGGAAAAAAAGTCCTAACATGCCAAACCAGTGCTGACATGTCCAATTTTGGCCCCTACCTCCATTTGCCTGTAGTAGCAGTCACCAGAACACTGAGCTAACATAGCTGACGTTTGCCCTAGGTGTTCAGTCCCCCAGTTACCAAAGGAAAACAAGCTACCTCCACACTGAATTAATTAAGCAAGCCAGTGTTCTGCTTAGCCTAGTAGTAGTACAGCTGGTTGTCATCTGTAAGATGAAGTGACTACTTCTTACTGTTTTTCATTTATGCTATTACTTCTTCCTCCTTCACCTGAACATACTGAGGGTTCTTTTCAGACTAGAAGTACTAAATGAAGCAGCTGTGATAGGTCCCTAAAGACACCCTGTTGCTGTGGTGTTGGTGGTCAGCTTCTGCATTCCTGATTTGTGATTCCTGTGTGCCCTGCTCCTGGGCAGGGCTCAGCTAGCTCTGCTTGAAGGGAGGCATGTTCCTGAGGACTTGGTGATTCTTTTAGGCAGCACTGGTTTGCATGTGAAAGGCCAGGCCTGGCCTAGTAGGCATGTATAGGTCAGTGATCTAGAATGCTCTTTCAAGGTTGTATTTCATTAATTAAATTGTTTTGATTTCCTACTTACCTGCCCCTAGTAAAAGTAAAATGGAGAATGGGCAACACCAGTCACACAGGAGGTTGGTGCTTAATAAAAATCTGTTCCACAAACAGAATGGGACTGCTTTATTCAGCACTTCCCCACAGCTTCAGGGTGGAAGGATCCACGTGTTCCAGGCATACCATTTCCAAAAGCTACTGTTAGCGCTAGGTCTAGGGAAAAGAAAGAAGTGTCTTTCTCCTATAGCCTTAGTCAGTCAGTTTTTAAGAGCTTTGTTGGGTGAAATAAACAGAATAGCAAAAAGCAAGACTTACGTGGACATCAAAATTTCATTGCAATATCTCTGACCATTAGCTCTAACCTTAGGATTAGGCTTTTCTTAAGAAGAGACATCATTGACATTGATCAACCATCCCATTCAATAAAAGTTCATCCTCTAACAAAAAATCTAGGGTTATTTTTTCATTATGTCAAAAATCTTAAAAGTTCTGTCACAAATACATTTGTATGAAATTGTTGTACCCCTGAGCAATTCACAGAGTAGCAGCCAAAGCATTTGCAACAAGAGCTGGACTTTGTGAGTAGATCCTTAAAGTGCATATTCTAGATTCTTCTTCAGGATTAATTGGCAAAGGGGGTCACTTTGGGCATTACTATTATCCTCCCTCTAAAATCAATGCAACTGCTTAACTAGCTAAAGAGATTAATTCTATATATTATTATTCAATTTATTATATTCTTTAAGTGAAACAGCCAGGTCAAATTAAATATGAAGTTCTATACTTGATGTTTAATATTAAAGTTGAACTCTAAAGATCATTTATTATATGAAATCACAATGTTAATCAACAGTATCGTAGGGAAGCCAAAAAAAGGTAATAAGGACTTGCACTCCAGTGGGAGTCATGGCTTCCCTGGCCCACGTAGACCACTTCTAAAGTATCGTGTTCCATCTTGGGCATCATATTTTAGGAAAGACATTGGTATGTTGGAGAGTGTTCAGAAAGCAGCCAGGATAGCAAGAACCTTGAGTTCATGCCATATGAGCATGAAAGAACTGGAAGTATTTGCCCTGGAGAAGAGACCAACTTAGGGCATCAAGTTAAGACCATATTCAAGAGGTTGAAGGATGGAAGGGTTTGAATAGGATTTGAATGTGGAATATGGGTTAAACTTGTTCCATTTGGTCCTAGAGGGCAGAACCAGAAGCAGTGGGTAGGTAGGGGCTACAAAGAGCTAGATTTAAGCTCGATGTCAGAAAAAGTTCCTTACAGAGTTATACAAAAGTAGAATGAACTACCATGAGAAGCATTCGATTCCTATTCATTGAAGATCTTTAAGGCAGTGATGTGACTGCTTGTGAGGCATGTCAAAGTACAGGGGGAGTCTTCCTCAGGAATGGATTGGGCCAAACTTCCAGTTCTGAAATTCTGTGATTCTCTGATGTGCTTGGTTTAGGGTTTTATCTTGACTTAAGGTCTCACATGAACTAGTTTGCTCCTCTGTAAAATGAACAAACTGAACTGGATGATGCTGGAGATACCTTCCAGTGCTAAATCCTATGGTTTTATAATCTTACAGGTCCTTTTGCAGGGCTGTCGGAGTGTAGAATTAGACTGTTGGGATGGTGATGATGGAATGCCGATTATTTATCATGGACATACTCTCACTACCAAGATTCCCTTCAAGGTAAATTCTTTATCATCATCTTCAAATGAAGTCACAAAAATATCATCCATTTGCACTATTTTTAAGCATAGTGGTGGCCCTACAAAATGCCATCTTTGGTAATTCGTTAGTTAAAAGCATTGTTGCGATTTTAAAATTATATATAAATAGCAGCCTACATTCTTATGTACCAACATTTAATAGTCAGGAATCCTGGTTTCTAATGAATTAGACGGTTACACCTGACTCTGGCAGGCAATGTGGTAAGATGATTTCAATACATACATATATGAGATCAAACTATAAAATAATAAATCATTTTATACTCTGTATAGCACGCACAAGAAAATCTCTCATCGCTTTATAGTTAGATCTCAAATATAAAATTTTAGAGTAGCTCATGAGTCTTTGTTCAAAAGTCTTTGCAGACTTTTGTTTTGTAGAAAGTTAAGTTACATTATGTATCCATAAGACATAGTGGATAATTTTTAGACCTGTTTTGAGTGTGAAGGCTCTGGCCAGAGTGTGTTTTCTTTTCTTTTATATTAATAATTATTCACCTTAAGATGCTTCTCTTGTATTTTCGTGTGCAGGTCCTGGCTCCATAACTAGTGTTGAAGTGCCCTGAGAGTGAGGGTTGTATTTTTATCTCTATAAACACAGTGCCTTGGCACATTGTAGATGTTTGTTGGCGGGTTGAGCTCAGAAAAATAATAACTCTTTCTTATAGAATTTGTTGCTATTCTCACCTAATTTTGAGGAGTCAGAGGATAATAAATAATCATAGATTTAGATTTGAAAGAAACTTTAGGGGTCATCTAGCTCAGTTCTCTAATCTTATGGATGAGAACAGTTTGAGGCCCAGAGAAGTGAAGCGTTTCACTGAATTCAGATCTTGATTCTGCTCTTTACTTTTCACTTCACCTGCTCTGCACTTCAGCTTTCTGAACCTTAGAAGAAGGGACCCTCTTTTCTTCTCACTCTTCATTCCCTTCCACAGTGATTTCATCAGCTCCTATGGGTTCAGTCATCGTTTCTGTAAAGATGGAGAATTTGCCATCAGTGCAGTAGATGACCCTGATGCCATGTTCATCCTCATTGAAGGCATTTCACAACATGGCAGAAAATTTCATGCTAAAAAGCATGGGACCAAGCACACATTCTTATTTCACTTTATTGGTGACTAGAAAAGCACAAGAGCATTGTCCATCATACAGAACTCAGGCAAGCAGGCTGTCATCAAATTGACATACAATGCTGATGAACTTCCCCAGGCAGCCAAATTTTGACATAATTTTCCATAAACCCTCATGGCTAACAGTGTCAAAGGCATGGGTCAGATCTACAAATGTTGTGTACAAACCTCTGTTCTGCTTCTGGCATTTCTTCTGGAGTTGCTGGGCAGCAAACACCATATTGACCTTTCCTCAGCTCTTTTTGAAGCCACACTTGCTCTCTTCTTCAGTTGGAACTTCAGCTAAGGAGGGATTGACTAAGCCAAGACAAAAGTGGAGGGAGTATTGGTGCATGATTATCTCTTCGCATTATCTGTTTGGTTGTGCACTCAATGCAGCCTCTTAAGCTGACATATAACAAAGTATGGATCAATCTCTGCTGCTTGTGCTGATTTTGACCTAACAATTAACACCAAGAAAACACAGGTGCTCCAACAGCCAGCACCACGCCATCCATATGTGGACCCATCGGTTATAGCAAATGGAGAAGTTTTGAATGATGTGGATAAGTTCACTTACCTTCGTAATGTACTTTCCAGGGATATACACATTGATAATGAGATTGATGCACACATTGCTTGAGCTAGTTCACTGTTTGGGAGACTCCAAAGGAAAGTGTAGGTAAGAAGAGGGGTTAAGACTGACTATCAGTCTGAAGGTCTACAGAGCCATTGTGCTAACCTCATTGTTGTACGCCTGTGAAACCTGGATAGTCTTATGAGATACATGCTAGGAAACTGAATCATTTCCATTTGAATTATCTTAGAAAGATTCTGAAGATCACCTGGCAGGATAAGATACCAGACACTAAGGGCCTTTCTTTTATTTTATTGTATTTTATTTTGCTTTTTGGAGGGGAAAAAGGCAGGGCAGTTGGGGTTAAGTGATTTGCCCAAGGTTACATGGCTAGTAAGTGTTAAGTGTCTGAGGCCAGATTTGAACTCTGGTCCTCCTGACTCTAGGGCCAGTGCTCTATTCACTGCACCACCTAGCTGCCCCAACTAAGGTCCTTTCTTGAACTAAACTATCAACCATTCACACTCTACTTCAGAGAACACAGTTCAGATGGGTTGACCACATTTTTCAAATGCAAAACATACACTTGCCAAAAAGACTGTTTTATGGAGAACTCACAAAGGGCAAGTGTTCACATGGTGGTCAGAAAAAGTGATACAAGGACACTCTCGAGGTCTCTCTTAAGAACTTTGGAATTGATGGTGTGGCATGGGAGATGCTGGCACAGGACTGCTCATGTGGCGTGCCCACATCGGAGAAGGTGCTGAACTCTGTGAGCAAAGCAGAATTAAGGTAGCTCAAAAGAAATGTGAGATACACACATTTAGAGAACCCACCCTAAATGTTCACGTGGGCTATTTGTGCCTGACCTGTGGTAGAACATTCTGAGCTTGTATTGGTCTGATCAGCCACAGTTGGACATACTGTGACTTGACTCTGGCACAGTGATGTCATTTTGGTGTTCTTTGAGCACAAAGGACAACAACCAGCCAACTGTGAAGATGAATTCCATGTGAGCATAGCTAGCCATACTCCATGGTGCATGAGAGAAGAGCATTGAATTTGTAATCCCAGGACCCAAGTTCTGACTCCATGCCTGCTAGCCACTATTCACATGACATTGGGTGAGTCATCTAACCTCTCTACACATCAGCTTCTTCATCTATGAGCAAGTTGAAGTAGATGGCCTCTGATGTCAGTGCCAACTGTAGACTTGTGATCCTGATCTCTCTTAGCTCCATTCTTACATAATCAGCTTCCTGCTGGACATTTCTCCCTATATATATATCTCAAATTCAGCATAAGCAAGTGAAACCTAACCTCAGCCCTCTGTGCCAAGCTGCCACCAGACAGCTTCATCCTATCCAGATGTCCAACACGGACATTGGGACCTAGAAAGAGTGGACATCCTGTCATTTGCCCTGCCTCTGCCCAGATATCCCATTCATCCACCCTCACTCCTCTGCTTTTTTTCTTTCCCAGGGAAAAGTAATTAGTAACAATCGTCTGTGACATGGACCTGATCTTCTCTGTAATTCTGAATCATAGAATCCCTTCTCTAGCCATGACCTGTCTCCCTCTTATACTTTTCTATTAACCTTATCCACTTTTGTTATGATTTGTAGAACTTTGTACTATTTTTTTTATTATATTTTCCCCTAAATCCTTGTTCTTCCCAGTTTCCTTACTTCTACAGAAAAATCATCCTTTTTTTGCTCACCCAGTTTCAAAATGTAGGAATCATCCTGGACTCTTCACTCTTCCTCACTCTTCATATACAGTGAGTTGTCAAATATTAATTGTCCTCAACATCTTTTGAAATCTCCTCTTCTCTCTACAGTCTTCCAGGCCCTCATCTCTTGACTCTTGCAATAGCCTCCTGATTGGTTTCCCTGCAAATAGTCCTCTTTAAAATTCATCTTCTTCACACATGTCAAATAGATATTATCACTCCACTGCTGTGCTAATTGTGGAAGAAAAAGGACCTTAATATAGTAAACAAAAATAAACAATCTCTCCTCCCTCTCTCCCCCAAGGAAGAGACCTCAATTAAATCTACTGTACTAGAGAAGAGCAACCTCAGATTTAAGTGGAGATTTTTTTTAAAAGTCTCTCCTTCCTTTCTCTCCTCATACAGAGGAAAGGGTTTCAATTAAGGTCTGTTGCTAGAGAAGAGAACTTGGCGTTCTTGATAAAGGAAAATGGACAAGTCAAAGTCGTAACCTGAGGAAAGGGAGATTCTGACCCAAAGAAAGATTCCTCAGGCAAAGGATCTTTGATTCAGTCCTCAGAGGAGGGGAGACCTAGAACTCAACTCCCGAGGCCCCACCAACACAATTGAGTAAACAAAAGTAATAATAATAAAGGACTTTTATGGTGCCAGGAACGACCAAGATACAAACCCAGAAGTGAAGAATAACCCAACAATATCTACAGTCAAAACCTCAAAGGAAAAAAACCCAATTTACCCACAAAAACCAATAGAATTCTTTGAAGAAATTGTGTAAGAATTTTTTAAAGATATAAAAGAAATACTGCTGTTAAAGAGAGATTTGGAGAAGGGATCAAAAAATTCACAGAAGTTCAAAACCTTAGTCTAGTAATGAAGTCCCTAAAAATCAGAATAGATCAAACACAAATTAGTGATTTCAGGAGACAGAATTCTTGAAACAAAATCAAAAGATTGAGAAAATAGAGGAAAATAAAAAATATCATATCAAAATTAACTGACATTAAAAATAGTAATAATAATAATAACTAACATTTATGCAGCATTTGCTGTGTGCCAGGCAGATGTTAAACACTTTCCATGTCATTTGGTCCTCATAACCCTTGGAGTAAAGTGCTATCATTGTCCCCATTTTACAGATTGCAAAATTGAAGCTGTCAGGTTAAGTGATTTGCCCACGGTCACACAGCTTATAAGCATCTGAGGCCAGAGTTGAGCGCAGGTCTTCTTTGGTCCAGTTTATGCATTCTATCCACTGTGCCACTTTGCTGGCGCAAATCAAGGAGAGATAACGTAAGAGTGATAAATGTACCTAACACGCATGACCAAAAAAAGAATCTTGGTACTATATTTCAAGAAATCATTAGGGAAAATTTCCCAGACGTATTAGAACCAAGGAACAATGTGACAATAGAAAGAGTACACTGACCAGCTCTTGAAAGAAATCTCAAAATGAAAACTCTCAGGAATGTCATTGCAAAAATACAGAGTTTCAAGATGTTAAAAAAAAAAAGTTCTGCAAGCATTCAGAAATAAGAACTTCATATATTGAGGAACCTCAATCAGAATTGCATAAAGTTGATCAGCTGTCACGGTAAAGAACTTGAAAAGATAAGAGGAGATATTCCAAAAGGCAATAGATAAAGGTCTACAACCAAGCATACTTTTCCACAAAATTGAGAATAATCTTTCAAGGAAAAAAATGGATCTTCAATGAAACACAGAACTTTCAAACATTCTTGATGAATAAACCAGCACGGAAAAGGAACTTTCAATTTGTATGTAAATATAATATGTAAGAGAAAAATTGAAAGGTATGTACAAGTAAACAATCAGAAGGCCCTTTATTAGAATGAAGTGTTTACATTCTAATAGAAAGGGAAAAGTTAAAAGGATTCTTTTGGAATCCTAATTGTCAGAAGTGATCATGGAGGATGTTGATTGAAACAGAAGACCTATAGTTTTACGTTTTGAAAATGCTGTTAAAAGAAAGAAAGAAAGAAAAGGGAAGGGGAAAGTATACATTAGAAGATAATGCTAAGAAAGATGGGGAAACTTGTTAACACATATAACTAGAGTGCAAAAGTAGAACTATATACAAATATGGAAGGGGGAAGTAAGTGTCGGTGGAATTTCATATAGAAACACATTCAGCTCAATAAGGCTATAGATAGGAAGAGAAAGAAGGAAAAGGAAGTATAAGATAGAGGGCAGATTCATGGAGGGATTAAATATAAACAAAAACTTAAATATAATTAAATATAAACAGTTTAAAAATGGTTGAGACAATAGTGAATAGAGGGTTATAAGAAAAAAGGGTGACAACTTGAAATGTTAGCAAGTAGTATAGGGAAGAAAAAGCATAAGAATAATATAGAGGGAACTTGTAATTGGGGGGAAAAATAAAAGATTATATAGTTAAGTTTTTAAATGTTCTTTAAATGTTATCTGTTCCTATGTAATGAAAATAAGAAAAATTTTAAAAGAAGAGTAGAGAGGGAAATAACTATCATACCTGAGAATGAATGAGATGAAATCACCCACTTAGCAGAATGGATTAGTAAGCAAAATTTAGCAATACATTATTTACAAAAAAAGGTACTTGTAACATACAGATTCACATAATTGAAAATAAGGGGTTGAGACAAAATCTATTACGTCTTCATTGAACAGCAACAGAAAAAGCAGGCTAGCAGTTTAATTTCAGGCATGAAAGTAGTAATTTTTAAAAATTAAAGTAATAAAGTAATTAAAAGTAATAAAGAGGGAAACTACATTTTACTGGAAGGTAACAGATGATAAATGGATTTCAATACTCAATACATAGGTACCCTATGGCTTAACTTATAAATACCTACAAGAAAAATTAAATCAATTACAAGGAGAAATAGACCGTAAAACTTTGTTAATGAGGGAAACCTCAAACTGCCCCGCCCTAGATAAGTAGTCAAAAATAAATAAAAATTAAGTTATATCCTAAATAAAATTTTAGAAAAGTTAGACATGATAGACCTCTGACAGTTATTGAATTGAAATAGAAATTATTTCTAATTTTTTTCTTTTTTAACTTTTATTTATTTTAGTTTACATCATTCATTTCCACGAGATTTTGAGTTACAAATTTTCTCCCCATCTTTCCCCTACCCACCACCCCAAAACAGCCATCCCATTGTATAACCCCTCCCTCAATCTGTTCTCTCCTATGTCCTCCCCCATCACCCCTTTGACTTTCCAGTAGGGCAGGATGGATCTCCCTACCCCAGTGCTTATGTATCTTAACTCCCAGTTGGATGCAGTTAATAATAATAATAATAATAATAATAACTGTGTGTGTGTATATATATATATACACATATATATATATATACACATACATATATATTTTTAACATTTGATTATAGAACTTTAAATTCTAGATTCTTTCTCTTCCTCCCTCGTCACTCACCCCCACTGGAAGGACAAGCAATTCAATACAGGCTGTACATGTGTAATGACGCAGAACCTCTCCACAGTGGGCATATTGTAAGAGACTGATTATATGTTCCTCCTTCCCATCCCGCCTCCTCCTTGTTCTATTCTCTACCCTGTCCCTGTTGCCCTACAGACATGTGTACTTCCATCAACCCTCCCCCCAACCCTGCCCTCCCTTCCATCATCCCACCTCTCATCTTCATCCCCTCTACTCTCCTGTGTGGCAAGATACCCAGTTTGGAGTTTATGTCATTCCTTCCCTAAGCCAGGTTCAATGAGAGTAAGGTTGACTCTCCCTTTTGCCTTCCTGTTCTTCCCCTCCATTGCAACAATTATCCTTTGCCTCTTCTATGAGATGATTAACCCCATTCTGTCTCTCCCTGTCTCCTCTCAT
>CM053582.1:515024272-515058386 GCA_028627135.1 Pseudochirops cupreus
GGGACTTCTGACTGTGTTGTCTTCCTCCCGTTCCCTGCTTTGATCCTTCTTTTCCCGAAAGAAGGAATCTAGAGTTTGGTTGCTGTTCTTACTTTGCTTCTTTTGTCTGTTCATGGTTGGCCAATGATTTTTTAGCTCTGTAGAACTCTGCTTCCAGAGGGGAAAGCTCTGTCCCAAATTGCTGGGGTTTTCCCAGCTGCCAGTGCTTTTAGGAGGCTGCTGCAGCCCCAACCAGCTTTGGCTCACTGAAAACGCACCCCAAGACCACGATCCGGATCCAGGCCGCTCAACGCAAGAGCACTTGGCCTCTGAACAATCGCCTGACCCCCCCTGCAGTCTGCAGGCCAGGAGCTCCGAAGCAGCAATGTGGAGGTAGCTGCAGGGCCTCCGCTTCTGCTGCTTCCTTGCCCTGGAGGTTGTTTGGCCGGACCCACTCTTCTTCCCCAATTTTAACTGAGTTCCACTGACCTTTCACTTAGTCCTTTTTTTCTTATGGTTTGATAATTCTGGAAACTGCCACAGCTGCCACAGATCCGCTCTCCTGAAGCTCCAGCTACAGTTCGGCTCATCAGGCCGCCCCCAGGGCCAAGCTGCTGTTTCAGGCTGGCCTGGTTTTGGCTCCCAGCACTGAGATGGTCCCTGCTAGCTGAGCTGCCTTAAGTGGAAAGTATATTTGTGTGCATTTTAGAGCTCTAGAATTTGTTTAGTGTCATATTTTATGGGTATTTTGAGGTGGCTGTGTGGGAGCTGCCAAACCTTGCTGCTCCTACACCACCATCTTGGCTCCACCCCCCTATTTCTAATTTTTTTATGGCACATTTACAAAAATTGAACATGTCTTAAAACATAAACACCTCACAAAGAAGTTCAGAAAGGCAGAAATAGTGTACACATTCTTTATTGACCGCAATGAAATAAAAATAACATTAAATAAAGAGCCTCTGGAAAAATATTAAGAGTCAACAAAAGACTAAGTAACTTTATCCTAAATAATTGGTTGATCATAAAAATGCTAGATAATTTCATTAAAAATGACAATAAGATAATTTCCCAGTTTATTAGGATGCAGTCAGAGCAGTCCGGAAGGGCAAATTTATGTATCTAAACACTTTTAATAAAAATAAGAGAAAGAGTGAATTGGAAATGACTAAAAATGCTAGGAAACCAATAAATTTAAAACTCTCATTAAATACCAAGGTAGAAATCCTGGAAATCAGAGGTGAGATTAACAAAATTGAAAGCCAAAAAGGAGTTGAATAAATAAAGCAAGTTGCTGCTTAAAAAAAATAAATTAAAGGATTTAGTTAATTTGATTAAAAAGAAAGAGGATAGCCAATTGCCAGTTACCAAAATGAAAATGAATTTACAATAAATGAAGATGAAATAAAGGATGTTATTAGAATCTATTTCACCCAACTAAAAGCTAATAAAACTGACAGATGAAATAAATGAGTATTTATAAAAATATAAAATACTCAGACTAACAGAATAAGAAATAGAGAATTAAAAGTTCCCTATCAGAGAAAGAAATTGAACAAGCTATAAGTGAACTGCCAAAGAATGCTACTACCAGATGAATTCAAAAGGGAATTCTAGCGGACATTCAGAGAACAATTAGTGTCAATATTACATGTGCTCTTTGCAAAAAAATAAAAGAAGAAATCCTCCCAAATTCCTTTCACAATACAATCTGTTCTTTTTTTTTTTTGGCCCTTTGGAGGGGGGAATGAGGGTAATTGAGGTTAAGTGACTTGCCCAAGGTCACACAGCTAGTAAGTGTTAAGTGTATGAGGTAGGATTTGAACTCAGGTCCTCCTGACTCCAGGGTTGGTACGCTATACACTGTGCCACCTAGCCTCCCCTACAATATAATCTTGATATATAAACAAGCGAGAGTTCATAGAAAAAAAATTATAGATGCAGAGCCTCAATGGATGTAGTTGCAAAATTTTTAAATAAAATATTAGCAAAGTGCTTAAAACAACATATCATGAAGATTAATACCCCTTGATCAGCTTAGTTTTTGCCAGGAATGCAAGGTTGGTTTAATATTAGGAAAACTATAAAATTAAATGACAGCCTTAATAACAAGATAACTAATATCATGTGATTAAATCAATAGATGCAGAAAAAACTTTTGAAAAAATGCCACACACATTTCTGTTAGAAAACTAGAAATCATAAGGATTAATGGACCTTTCCTAAAAGATGATAAAGCATATGTCTAAAACCAACAGCCAGCTTTATATGCAATGTACAAGAATCTTTTCCAGCAAAATTATGAGTGAAAGAAGGACATTCATTGTCCCCATTTCTGTTTGACATAGTAATAGAAATACTGGCTGTAGGTAGAAATAAAATAAGAAAAAAATATTGAGAGAATAAGCATAAGTAAAGAAGAAGCAAATTCATGAGCCTAGCAGTACCAGACCTCTAACTGTAGTACACAGCAGTAATCTTCAGAACAATTTGGTACTGGCTAAAAAATAGATCATTCAGGGCAGCTAGGTGACACAATGAATAGAGGACTGGCCCTGGAGTCAGGAGGACCTGAGTTCAAATCCAGCTCAGACACTTGAGGCACTTAATAGCTATGTGACCATGGGCAAATCATTTAACCCCAATTGTCTTGTCTTCTGTCCTCCCAAAAAAAAAAAAATAGATCATTCAGTGGAACAACTCAGGTATAACTATATATAGAGGCAAATACCCTAGTATTCACTGAAACAGCAAGACTAGCTAATGGGATTAGGACTCACTTTTTAATAATGTGCACAAATTTAACAGCATTTTAGAAGAAACTAGATTTAGACCAATACTTCATACCTCATAACAAGATAAGTTCCAAATTGACATATATAGGAAAAATTACCTATCACATCAAGCATAGTAGAGAAATTCATGAACTAATGAAGAAGAGATATAATTACAAAAGATACAATAGATGATTTTGATTACATAAAAGTTAAAAGTTTTTTTTTAATAAACAAAGCCAATGCAACCAAAATTAGAACCAGATAGGAGACAGAAACAAAATGGTGAAGAAATATAGCAAGCTCTCCGCCATCCCAGAAATAGGCAGAGCCCAACCCTGACATCATGTCCAAAGTCAGGAACTAGGCTGGAAGAAAATACAGACGATAACAACAAAAATTACATCATAAAAAGCTGTTATGGTGAGAGGGACACTTAAAATACAAACCCAGAAGAAGATGATGACCCTAAAACAGCTACAAGTAAAACCTCAAAGAAAAACACAGTATGGAACCAATTTTGATTAGAATTCCTCAAATAAATAAAGCAGATGTTTAAAAGAACAGTTAAACATGTTTTAAATAAAATAAATGGAATGAGAGTACTAGAGGAAAAAATAGAAAAGAAATGAGAGCTGTGAAAGAAAGAATTGTAAAAGGAATTGATAGCTTGGCATAAAAGATACAGAAACTTTAACTAAACAACAAATTCCCTGAAAATTAGAATGTATGCAGATAGCAATATGTGACTCCATGGGACAATGAGAAATATTAAAACAAAGTTGAATAATTAAAAAAAAATAAAAATTGAGATATCTTGTAGCAAAAAAAAAAAAACTGACCTAGAAAACTGATCAAAGAGAATCATTGAACTGCTTTAATACCATGACCAAAAAAAAGGGTTAGATATTATATTCTGAGAAATCATAAAACTTCCCAGATCTCTTGGAACTAAAGAGAAAAGTGGAAATATAAAGAATCCACCAATCACCTAAAAATAACCTCAAAATGAAAACTTACAGGAACATTATAGCCAAAATTCAGAGTTTCCAAGTCAAAGAAAAAATCCTGCAGGTAGCCAAAAAGAAAGAATTCAAGTACTGAGGAGCCACAGTCAGAATTGCACACACACCCAGAGTCAGGATCACCATCCTTTTTCAAGGAATGGAAGCTCGGAACACTGTTCTCCAGAAGGCAAGAAGATCTAGGCTTTCAGCCAAGTACAACTTAGAGCACAAAGCTTGCTGTAATCCTACAGGGGACAAAATGGGCCTTCAGTGAAATAGAGGATTTCCAGCATTCCTCATGAAAAGACCAGAGTTGTGTAGAAACTTTGATGTTCAAACGCTGAGATCAAGAGAAACATCAGAAGGTGAATATGAACGAATGATCATAAGGATTAAATGAGGATAAATTCCTTCATTACACGCTACCCATCCCCATCATCAGAAGTCACACAGGGAGCCTAACTGGCAGAAGGCTTAGAAGCGTTTCTCTTATGACTTGATCTCACAGGAAGAAGGGAAAGGGAAGGGAAGAGCAGAGGAGGGCACTGGGAGAAACGCTGCACGCGTCTTCAGATGAGGTCACTTTGTTGTTGGTTCAGCTTAACTGTTTTACTTTCTTACAAGAGACCTCTCGTAAGCTGAGATAATTTGCAAATGTTTCAGATATAAAAATGAAGCATCAATAAAATTAAAACAAAAAAATTAATTTTTAGAAAGAAGTTTCAGTTATTCCTCATTGCCGTTATGATGAGATTAAAAACTCCTCTGTTTGCTTTTCAAGCCTTTCCCGATACGGCTGCGGCAGGTCTTTTTCAAAAGCTGATGACGCGTTATCCATCCTTGTATCCCCTGTCATCTGGCCATACTGGCCATGATGTTCCTGCGCGCCGCAGTGTGTCACCTTTCTTTGTCCCTTTACACAGACTGTCCGCCACGCCTGGAATGTGCAGTTCTGCTTCTAGGAATTCCTGCCTCCCTTCAAAGCATAGGCCTTCCTCTAAGAAGCCTTTCCTGATTCCCTCAGCCATTGGTGCACACCAGGTCTCTGAATATTTACTTAGTATATACGCTCTGTGTTTATTTATCTGCATGTATGCTGTATCCCCCTTATAGACTGTAAGCCCTTTGAGAGCAGGTGCTCTCAGTTTTGTATCTCCAGCAGTTAGCACAGTGTTTGACATGTAGTAATGTTTATGATTTAATTGATTCCCCACTCAACCCACATTCCCTCAGATATTCCTCTCTCTCCTGACATCTTACATATTCCCAATTGTTTCCTTGTTATCTGTGCCACTAGACTGTAAGCTTTTTGAGGATAGATACTGTGTTTGCCTTTCTTCGTCTACTCAGCACACAGTAAGTACTTAATAAATGCCTATAGACTGATTGTTTGAGGATACTACCACCTCTCAGTCATTCATCTCTGGATGTTACCCTTGAGCGTGGCCTCTCACTCCTTACATTCAGTCGGTCACCAGGTCTCTTCGGTTCTGCCTCCATGACATCCCAGCCCCTTTCTTCTCTTTCCACTCCTTTCTGTAGGTCTCCTTTGCATACCTGATAGAATACTCTTTCTAAGTCATGAGTCTGATAATGTTGCTCCCCCTGTCAGAAACCTCCAGTGGCTTCTTGTTACATTGAGAATAAAATGCAGACTCTTCCACCCAGCATGAGAGTCCCTTCAAAGTCTACCTCTTAGAGGCAGCTACGTGGTGCCATTGGAGGCAGGACGACCTGAGTTCCAATCCGGCCTCGGACACCTAACTAGCTGTGTGTCACCCTGTTAGCCTCAGTTTCCCTGTCTGTAAAAAGAGGATCATAATACCACCAACTTTGAAGATCAGGTGAGATAATAATCATAGAGGGCTTGACACAGTGTCTACCCCACCCCTCACATACCTTGCCAGCCTTATCTCAGACTCCTCCCCCTCATGCCCTCTGCACTCCAGCAGAATTGTTCCCTGAGCTCAGCATTCTGCTTTCCACCCCTGCATTTGTGCAGATCCCCCCCAATTCTCTTCCTCTCAGAATCCTTATCCTCCCTCAGGGCTCCACTCAGATGCCCTCTACTCAGTGAAACCTGCCCTGATAATGCCCCTCCCTGGTGTTAGCACCCTTGGCCTCCTCAGGTTATACGTCTGCTCAGATGACTTATCTGTGTACGTACGTGCTGTATCCATCCAGGAATTGTTTGCTCTTCAAGGGCAGGGACTGTTTGCCTTTTCTGTCTGAGACAGTGCCTTACATGGTAAGCAGCTAGCTGCAGAGAGGACAGAGTGCTGACCTTGGAATCAGGAAGGCCTCGGTTTGAATCCTCCCACAGACATGAGCTGTGTGCCTCTTGGCAAGCGCTTTAAATTCTGTTTCCTCTTCTGTAAAATGGGACATATTCTACAGTGGTATTTTGAGGATCAAATGAGATATATTTCAAGTGCTTTGCAAACCTTAAGATTCTAGTATTATTAGTGGTAGTAACAATTTCTGTTGAAGTTGAATAGCCAGTTCGTGCCTTCAGTTTGGCCAGCTGACTGACTGTGGAGAGTAGACTCCACAAAACTGCCCAGCCATTTCCAAGGTTCCAGAATTTCTTTAGTCACATTGGTGGTGAAAGACAAGTTCTTGTCTGACTCTCCACAAGAGTAACTTGCTGCTAACAGAAGATAGCCCAGAGGGTTTGAGCGGTATCAGCCTCATCCTCTTGCCCTTCCCTGTCAATACTGCTTTCATCACCACTGCCACTACTACTATCGCCCCATGGGCATAGGAGTCTGCTACCACCAGAAACCATTCCCTATGTTTGGCGTTATAGTAGCATGTACTGAAGAGGTTTTGCCAGACGGGAGTCTCCTACTCTAATACCAATAAACACTTTCAGTGCTATGCCTCCTGACTGTCACAGATTTAGACTACTTTGAAGACAGTCGGGTAATGGCATGAGCATTTCACTTAGTATTCATGAGCTTTCTACATCCAATTTAACTTCTTAGCTATGAAAAAAAAATTAATGATTGTTTTTAAGGAAATACATGCATAGGAAGAGCTGACAATTTACTTAATTACAAAACAAACTCCAGTGATCTGATACACCTATGTATATATGCATACTGCCCCTTGAGACAGCATCTATTTGAGCTGACAATTTAAATGTCTCACAAACTAAATACAGTAGTATTTCTTAGTATCTTGTACCATATGACATTTTCTTAATATACATCATATGATATAGAAAAAAAATGCCTGTTTTCTTCTATTTTGGTTCTCATAGGAAGTAGTTGAAGCCATTGATCGCAGTGCCTTTATCAACTCTGACCTGCCTATCATAATATCTATAGAAAATCACTGCTCATTGCCTCAACAACGAAAAATGGCAGAAATTTTCAAGGTGAGTGCTGAGTTAAATGGTCAGAGAATATCATGACATGCTTTTGGTCAGTATCACTAAGTTGAGTAGGTATACACAAAACGAACAATTTGAGGTATTCACTATCTATATATACTATAGGTAGCTATCTTTCTGAAAGCCATCAAAGGCTTGGTGTGACCCCGGAACACTATCCGGTGCTGGTTAGAGCACATAATTGTAGGAAACGAGAGACTACTTGATCCTTGTGACTGAATAGGATCAGACAGTTTGATCAGTAGCACATCTTGGTGGTTAAATATTTGAGGGTCAGGAGGGGTGGAAGGTGGGAAAGGGGAGCTCACTTTCACTCTTTAGCTTTCTTTTAGTTCTATTGATGGGATGCTGGGGATTTGAAGCCTTTTAGATTTTGCTCTTAGCTGAGTCTCCTAGTTGATGGTATAAAGCACTTCATTCGATGGAAGCTGATTGAGAGCTGATGACTGACCCTTCATAAAGGGCTTCTTTCCCATCTTCCCAGCTTTTTCTCCTATTCTTCTTACCCTTCTTGCCAGAGACACTCAAAAAATGTCTCTCCCTAGTTCTCTGCCAAGAGCTTTTAGGCAGGCCTGTAGTGAGGCAGATGTGGGCCTTCCACCCTGCTGTGTAAGCAAAACTAGACATGAGTAACAGAAGTTTACTGTTTGTCTTCTGTTTAATATTTTAGAATGTATTTGGAGAAAAACTAGTTGCCAAGTTTTTGTTTGAGAGTGATTTCTCTGATGATCCAATGCTTCCTTCACCTGACCAACTTAGGAGAAAAGTGCTTCTTAAAAACAAAAAGCTGAAAGCTCATCAGACTCCAGTGGATATATTAAAGCAAAAGGTATGTTCTCTACACAAAGAGATTCTAAAAATATTATTACATACTAGAAACAAAGACCTACTAGTATTGTTATATTTCTTGTGGCCTTTTCTTTGCTGCTATGAAGCAGTTAGTCAAGAGAATAAATTATTAATTTTCAGTTATGTTTCCCCAAGTAATTAATAAAGCTAGAACTAGAAAATCTGGAAACTTGGACAGAGGGGAGTTGGGGTGGGGGCAGAAAGAGTCTAGACAAGCAAAAGCCTTCTCCTCCCCAAAGAGGGAGAGTACAAAAGAAAGTCCCTCCCTGGTCTTGCAGTCTCACCAGTACATCCCAGTGCAGAGGATATTTTGACCAAATCAGAAGCAGTCATACCAGGCAGCCCCTTGGAAGAGGCCTGGGTCAGGATTGTGGCGGAAAGGGGAAGAAACAGGAGGTGCCCAGGGAAGGAAAGATTCCCTGGTGATAAAAGGTAGGACCCTCAGGATGCAGTCACATCAGATAGCCCTTGAGAGGAAGTGGGAGGCTGTAGCAATGGAGTAGGAAGGGGGTGGGACCAGGGGATGCTGAAGCCTCTCACAGAGAGCTCGCAGAGCCAGTTGTTAAATTTTCAATGTGAGCATTTAAAACCTTGTAAATCAGCCATGAGTAAGGGCTTGATTTATTGTTTTCTTGATTTCCAGACATAAGAAAATGACAAATAAGATGCTGATAATTCAGATTAAATTTTAAAATGTGCCCCATCTTTTTTTTTTTGAGAGTTGGTTGTTAAACATTTATCAACTCACCACCAGGTGATACAGGGCCCACAGAGGATCAGGAGGGTCTGGAAGGAAGAAGAATTGTGCCACCTCCCCTTCCTCACCCCCAAGGGGGGCACCTTGCTACTGTTTTGCATTTTGGTTTTCTAAGTTATCTTTAGATAAAACTTCCTGTGATCCCTCTTCAAACAGTCTTTATTTGTGAAATTTGTTTCCTTTAGAATCTGTTTACTTTTTTGATATGTTCTATAAAAGGCAATAGCAGGAAAACACTGCAGCAGGAAACAGAATCCTGAGTTGTAGTCAGAGCTCTCCTCCTACTGCTCCTATGACCAGTCACTTAACTTCTGTTGGGTCTTGGTCTCCTCATCAGTAGAACTGGCAAAATAATAACTGTCTTCCCTCTCATGAATGATAGTTATCATGATCTGGTAAGAATGAACATGAAAGTGCTTTGCACACTGGGAAATAGGATAAAAATGTAAGGAATTATTTTTATTTGTTTTATGTGTAAATAATGTGATTAATTGGAGCTTCTAAATGGCTCACATTTACATAATTTTTGACAGTTTACAAACTGTATCCTTGTGCGGTAAGTAGTAAGAGTATTGTTGTTTTCTTTTTATAGTTGAGGAAATGGAAGCTTGAGAAATAAGATGACTTCCCTCTTAGCTAGTAAGGGTCAGAACTAGGATCTCACACACATGTTCCCAATTCCACGTCCGTTGAGTCCAGCACCTGCTGCTATGTACTGAGCACAGCGCTAAGTGCTGAGGACACAAAGGAGGACAAAAACGGTCCCTGCCTTCAAGGAGCACACTGTGTAGTAGGTGAGACAACATGTAGACAGCTGTGTACAAACAAAATGCATACAGGGTAGTCTAGAGGTAACATTGGAGAGAAGGCACTAGCATTAAAGAGAATCAGGAAAGGCTTCATATGAAACATCCAGGAAGCCAGAAAGCAAAGATAAGGAAAATGCAGAAGGTTGGGAGCTAGAGTGTCTCGTGCAGAAGGAGGCCAGTGTCATATCATCATAGATTACTTGGAGAAGAGTGAAGTGTGAGAACACTGGAAAAGTGGGAGGGGGCCAGGTTAGGAGGATCTATAAAAGTCAAACAGTTGATTTCAGCTTTGACCCTAGGAGTGATAGAAAACCTCTGGAGTCAGTTGAGTGGGGAGTGGGAGTGTGACATGGTCAGATCTGTGCTTTAGGAAGATCACTTTGACAGCTGACTGGATGATAGACTAGACCAGGGAGACATTTGAGAAAAGAAGACCAACGCGCAGGCTATTGCAATAATCTAAGCATGAGGTGATACCAGGGGAGTGGCAGTGTCCAAAGGAGGGAGATGTTGAGCAGATTGAATGTGAAGAGTGGAGAGTGAAAGATGACACGTAGATTGTAAGCCTCATATGCCCTAGGGTAATAGGGAAAATAAGAAGAGAGTGTTTGGGGGAAGTTGTGAGATGAGTTCAGTTTTGGGCATGTTGAACTTAGCATGTCTGTTGTAACCAGTTTCTACCCATTGTCCCTAATTCTTCTTCCTAGAACCAAACAGAATGAGTGTCTTTTTCCACACAACGATGATGATAATGACAATGATGTTGTTATCAACAAAATGTTCCAGGAACTGTGCTGCTGAGCACTTTACAAATATTGGCTCATTTGATCCGTACAACAACCCTGAGAGATCAGTGATGTTATTACACCCATTTTTGTGATGAGAAATCTGAGGCAGGTAGAGGTTAAGTGACTTGCCCAGGGTCGCAGAGCTACTAAGTGTCTGAAGCTAGATCTGAACTCAGATCTTCCTAACTTCAGGCCCATTACACTATCCACTTTTATCTACTAGGCCATCTACCTGCCCATAAACAAGAGCCCTTCAAATACTTGAAGACAATTATTTTCCTGCTTTCTTGAACTAATCCTCATAAGGCGTGAACTCAGGGTCCCTTAATATCTCTGATTGTTCTTTTCTGAACATTCTCGAGTTATCGATGCCTTTAATAAAATGTAATGTTCAGTATTGAACTGAGTATTATACATGTGATGTACCCAAGGAAGATACATTTAAACCATCATTGCATTATTCCTAAAAGTTAAACTACAATTGATTGATGTAACCAAGATTAACACATTGTTAACCCATATTCAGCTTGTGGTACTCTAATGGGATATTTTTCAGATAAATTTTTACCTCACTGTGTTTCCTTCATCTTGTACCAATAAACTTGATTTCTTTTAAACAATGTAATACTTTACATTTATCCCAACTGAATTTAGTCTTATCAAATTCAGTCCAATATCCTAGGCTCTCAAGATCTTTTTGGACCCTGTTATCCAATGAGTTAGTTAACCCTCCCACATCTGTGTAATCTTCAGATTTCATGAGCATCCCATTTATATTTTATCCTAGACAACAGTCAGTAGGACAAACACCACTTGTCCAAGCATAGATCTTTGGGGGGCACTCCACTGGTCATCTCCTCCCAAGTTGACTAGAAAACATTAAATACAGTGATATACAAGATTAACTGGGACCAAGTAAAAGAACTGATTGTGTTAATTTATTCCATAAACCTTACAATTTTTATCCTTAAGAAACTTAATGTGCAATAATGTCTTTTTGTTGTAATCACATGGATTCACCTTCATTATTGTATTTTACAAGATTCAAGGCATTGATTCACAAGATTTTGATATATCTTCCTGAATTCTTCACGAAGCCCCATTTTTATGAGATTGGACATGAAAAAGAATCAATTTTTTCAAGTCTACCCTTTATTGTAACCCATTTTTAATTGATGAATTGTGCTTTGGCATGACTTAATTCTGCTTCGTTGTGGTCTTTAAAGACAAGAATCAATTGTCCTCCCCTACATCAAAAGCTGCTGAAATATCTCTGAGAGTTATTGAAGTATGCTCTTTAAAAGCTGCAATTTTTGAACATTTCCTTAGAGTAATATCCATTCTTAAAGACCACAGAATTAAAAATGTAACAGAAGAGAGCAGTTTATGACACAAACTCCAGCACTTGGCTGACAGAGTACCTAACTAAAGATAGGGAGACCAGCACACCTGAGTTTTATCTGGTCAAAGTGAAATGTTCTGAGTCGACCTAGTGTCAGTAGAAACACATAGGGAAGGCGATTGCTGTGAAAAAATTAAACCACATCCAAATTATTGTTTGTACTGAGTGGCACAGTGGATGAGGGTAGGCCTGGGATCAGAAAGATCAGAAAGACCAGCGTTCAAATGTGACCTCAGACACTTAACTAGCTGTGGGACCTTGGGCAAGTCACTTAACCTCGGTCTACACAAAACTAGAGAAGGAAATGGCAAGCTGCTCCAGTATCTTTGCCAAGAAAACCTTGTGGACAGTTGGTCCACGGGGTCACGAAGAGTTAGACACGACTAAACAACGCCAGCATTCGTACATCACCGTACTCTGAATCTGGCCATGCAAGTCAGTTCCTCTGACCCCACTGATCCGGTAATCCTCCAGGTAACTTGCTTTAGCCTCATCCTGACCCCCAGGTATCAAACAGTTCCGTTAAAATGCTTCCCATCGGGAGCATAAGAGAACAGGTAAAAAGTTTCCTCTTCTCGGCGGTCTGCGGAGTTACAAGATTCCCGCAGGAGTACCAACATTGATTCTGGTGTTGATGTTGTTTCCAGAAGATCTGAGGCTTTTTCCTTTAAACGAGCTAAAGTCAGTGAGTCTTTGATGGAGCTTGTTGGCATTGAAAGTCATATTTAAGAGTTAGAAATGGAAATTCAGTAGTTTAATGCTAACATTTCTAAGTTATTTTAATCCTAACAGGCTCATCAGTTGGCATCGCTGCAGGCACAGAGCAGTAATGGTGGTAATGCCAATCCTACCCCTGCTAGTAATGAAGAGGAGGAAGATGAGGAGGATGAATATGATTATGACTATGAATCTCTTTCTGACGGTAAGAAAAGGCGTACAGAAATACTTGGGTTGTTTTCATTCGTTTTTTTTTCATAAATAACACTGCCACATCAGGCAGGTTCCCTTCTTATAAAAACTTCTAGACTGCAGTCGCTGAACACGGACCAAGGAATGTAACAGTAACAGCTACCACAGTACTCACCCTAGGTAAGGGGTCCCTGCAAGAAAATCCTCTCTATTCTCTCCTCCAGCAGAAAAGACACAGGCAGGCAGAGGCTAAGTCACCTGTCCAGGATCATGCAACTGATAGCTGAGATCAGATTTGAACTCGGCACTTCCTGACTCTGGCCACTGAAGCAAAATGCTTGGCTATCATGGCAGTAGATGCCCTCCCCATATAACCGGTAAAGCCTCCCATTCCCACTCTGACCCACTCCTGCAACCCGTTCCTAGCTTTCCTTTCAGTTTTCTTCAACCACTGCTCATTCCAGGTGGATGTCTAAGCCTCCACTGGATCAACCCAACCCTGGGGCTGTGTTCTGGGTTTTGGGGGGTTTTTTGCTTTTTTTTTTTGGAGGGGGGAGGGCAGGACAATTAGGGTTAAGTGACTTGCCCATGGTCACGTGGCTAGTAGGTGTTAAGTGTCTGATGCCGGATTTGAACTCAGGTCCTCCTGACTCCAAGGCCGGTGCTCTATTCACTGTGCCACCTAGCCGCCCCTTCTGGGGCTACATTCTGATGCTCTTAACTGGCCCAGGGAACCACAGGTTCCTCCCTTCCCCACCCCCCCAATAGCCTTTAAGACACATCTTCTTCTCTTTTAGCCCCGTTGTCTAACAATAGCTAACTTTAAAATAACAATCTGACATGAGTACATTAGCCTTATAAAACAAAGTACTGTGCACAGTGCCTGGGAAAAGGGCATTAATATTCCTGGAGAATCAGAGGTGACTTCCTAAGCAGGTGAATGTTTAAGTCAAGCTGAAAGAATGAGTAGGAACTCCACAGGTAAAAAAGGAGAAGGAATTCCAGACAGAGATAAAATAGGGTTAGACATTATAGGGGACTGATGGGAAAGGATTCCATCCGTCTACTGATGAAACTTTGTGGCACTTTCATCCTTAGGCACCAAGACATTAAATGACTTGTCCAAGGTCACACAGTCACTACTTGTCCCTTAAACTCCTGCCCCAAACTTCTCTATTGCTGTTCTCTTAGTTGCACAGGATTGCTCTCTCTGTTCCTCTCCACACTCGCTCCACAAATCTGACCTTGAAGTCTTGTTATTCCTCTTATCATATCTCTCATAAGCGTGCCTTCTTCCCACTCACACAGCCACCACCCTGGTGCAGGCTCTTGTCATGTTATGACTGTTCTATTGAAATGACCTCACTTCTTCGAGTCTGTCCCCTTTCTGCTCCATCCTCCACTCAGGTATCAGAGTGATTGACCATCCTAAAGTGCAGGCCTGACCCATTCACCCCCACACTCAGTAAATTGCATCTGCTCCCCGGTGCCTTCGGGATCAAATATAAAAGCCTCCGTCTGACTTTTAAAGTCCTGTACCATCTTACTCTTCTTATCTTTCCAGTCCTCTTATATTCTGTTCACTCCAGTTCCGTAAAATAAACTAACATGATAAATTGAATTGAAGTCCTTTACAACCTTGCCCTTCTTATTTTTCCAGTGTTCTCATCCTTTACTCCCCTGCACTTGCTTTACTCTCCAGTCCCTGCCTTATTGCTGTCTCACACTCATCACTCTTGATTGCCTTTCACTGGCCATCCTCATACCTGGAATACTCTCCATTCTGACTTTACCTCTTGGTTTCCCTGGCTTCTGTCAAGACTAAACTCAAATTCTACCTCTGGGAGAAGGCCTTTCCCAGAGCCCCCAAATACAAGTGCCTTCCCTCTGAGATTACCTTCCAGCCGCTCTGTATATACCTTATATGTATGTAATACCTTATATGTATTACATACCTTATATGTATGTAATCATTTTATATTTTGTTTCCCCCATTAGAATTCAAGCTCCTTGAGGACAAGGAACATGTTTTTGCCTCTCTTTATCCTAGCACTTAGCAGAGTGCCTGGAATGGAGTAATTATTTAATAAACGCTTGTTGGCTAACTGACAGAGAGTCTGTGTCAGAGGCGAGGCTTTCTCTTTCATCTCACTAGACTCGAGACTGAGCAGAGACAAAGCCATGAGGGTATCATGCATGTTTAGGCAGGGCAGCGAGTTATATAGTTTGGCCAGAGTGCAGTGTGTGAAGAGCAGCAATAGGATACAGGTCCAGAAAAGCAGAATGGAACCAGGTTGTGGAAAGCCTTGATTGTCAGGCAGGAGGAGCTTTTATTTTACTTACTAGACCATAGGACACCACTCAGAGTTTTTGAGCAGAAAACTGGCATGACCAGATGGGGGAGAGTTAGGATGGCAGAGTAGCCGAAAGAAGAATGACCCATTCAGGAACGTTTTGGGAACCAGGGACCAAAAGAGAGGGCCCATTCTCAGCACTGGGACAGGAAAAGATCCCTGGTGATACCTCAATTAGTGCAAAGACCCTTTACTGAATATGATTTTTCTGCATTATGCTTAGCAGAAGAGACACTTAACAGTTCTACTTTTCTGCATTTATGAGATTATTTTTAGAAAGTGTTAACAAACAGTAGATAATAGGCCTACCCCTTTCTAGTCCCATTCAGTATTCTCTCGAGGTCTAACAGAGCTAACACTCCTAAAATTGTAGTACTTCTTTTTAATTTATTTTTTGGCTAGATTTATCTGGATCTGAGATTCTCTCACTGTTGTAGTTTTGCTGTCTATTTCTTCCCATCACTCATTTAACTTTTCTTTGAAGAGTTTAGATGCTACGCCATTTGGTGCATATGTGTGTGGTATTGATGTTAATTCATTGGCTACACTATCCTTCAGAAAAATGTAATTTCCCTGTTTATTTCTTTTAATTAGGTCTCTTTTGCTGTTGCTTTATCTGAGTTCATAATTTCTACTTCTGCCTTTTTTCTTCTTTTTGGAGGGGGGAGGCAGGGCAATTGGGGTTAAGTGACTTGCCCAAGGTCACATGGCTAGTAAGTGTTAAGTTTCTGAGGCTGGATTTGAACTCAGGTCCTCCTGACTCCAGGACCAGTGCTCTATTCACTGTGCCTCCTAGCTGCCCCAACTGCTGCCTTTTTAACTTCAGCTGAAGCATAATAGATTCTGCTCTAACTCCTTATTTGATGTTCTTAAAAGAAGAAAGAAATGTATTTTCTGTTTCAAATGCGTGTCTAATAAAACCATATTTTTGGATTCTTATTTCTAATCCATTCTAATCGCTTCTTCCATTTTATAGATGAGTTTATCTCATTCACGTTCAATTATAATTGTTAATTGTGTATTTCCCTCCAGCCTGTTCTTATACTTTTTTCTTCTGTTTCCTGCCCCATCTTAAAGATTTTGTTTTCCTTTTTAATCTGCTATCCCTATTATCTCTCCCTCCCCTTAACTCCTTCCTTCTTGTTTAATTGTTAGGTGAAATGTACTTCTATATCCAACTCTGTGTGTGTGTGTGTGTGTGTGTGTGTGTGTTTATGTGTATTCTTTCTTTCTTTGACCAATTAAGATGATAGTGAAGTTCATGTGTCTTTCACTGTCCATCCTCTGACTCCCTCCTCATTTCTACTTTAGCACCCTATTTATGTGAAATAATTTTCTCTATCCTTCCTCTTCCTTCCTCACTCCCTCCTTCTACCAGTATAGTAAGAGGAACTTCTCCTCTCTTTCCTTTCTTCTTCTAAGATCATCAAAACACAATAACCTCTTTCAGGTCTTCTTGTCTAATTCCTTCTATGACCCCTGATTATGAGTTCTGAGGCGATACTTGTGTTCCTATATAAGAAAGTAAACAATTTAACCTTGTTTTGATCCCGATGATTGCTCACTTAAGGTTGTCTTTTAATGCTTCTCTTGATTCCCAAGTTTATATGTCATTTTCTACTCAGCTCTGGTCCTTTCATCTGGAATGCTCAGAAGTCCTCTTTTTTGTTACAGGGTCATCCATCCCTGCCCCGCCATCTCTGTACGATTATACTCAGGTTTGGTAGATGTTGTTCTGGGTTGTAAGCCTAGATCTTTCTTTTCTGGGATATCATTTTTCAAGCTCTCCATTCTTTAATAGTGCTGGCTGAGAAATCATCTGTGATTATGACTGAGGCATTTGCTACTTGAATTCTTTTTTTCTAGCTACTTGTAATATTTTTTTAACTTGAAAGGTGTAGATTTTGGTTGTAATATTCCTGGGAGTTTTTATTTTGTAGTTTCTTTAAGGAGGTGACTCTAAGATCTTTTAAATCTCTCCTTTACCCTTTGGATCTAAGAGATCTGGGCAGTTTTGTGGTTTCTTAAAATGTGATGTCTGAGCTCCTTTTTTTGTATGAACAAAGCGTTTCGTATGTGTGCTTTCAGCTGGTCCAAAGATTCTTAAATTACCTCTCCTTAACCTGTTTTCCAGGTCAGTTGATTTTGCCATTGAGATACCTAATTTTTTCATGTTTTTTAGTCTCTTGACTTCCTCTTTCTATTTATTGATGTCTCATGGAGTCATTGGCTTCTATTTAGTCAGCTTTACTTTTTAAAAATAAATTTTTGTTGACAACATCTGTTTCCTGAATCACTGTAGTTATCTCAAATATTTTTTCCTCTCTTAGAGAGTCATCCCATTTAATACATAGCATTTTTTAAAGAGGAAAAAAGTCAGTATAACTGAGAGAAAAATTCCAAAAACCTCCGCAGTGTGTAACACATCCCATCTCCCCAGAGGGGTGGCCTGGTGGTGCCCTCTCACATACCTTCTCATTCAAGTTCTGCTTGATCTTTGTGATTTTGCCGTATTGGTATGTAATCTTTCTTTTATTTACATGGTTGCAGTTGTGTATGTTGTTTTCATAGCTCTGCTTACTTTACATTATTTTATATAGATCTTTCTATGCTTTTCTATATTCATCAAATATATTCATCAAAATTTTTTTGTAGGACAATAATATTCCATTGCATTCATGGACCACAGTTGGTGTCAGAACTGATGGGTGTCTACTTAGTTTCCAGTTCTTTCATATCACAAAAAGTGCTGTTACAAATATTTTAGTGTATATGGGGAATTTCTTCTTATCATTAGCTCCCTTGGGGGCATAAATCCAGTAAGGAACTCTCATTCAAAGGGTATGGATATTTTAGTTATTTGTACAACTCCAGATTGATTTCCAACATTATTACACTGTTTCACAGATTTACCTGTAATGTATTAGTGTTCTTGTCATTCCACAACCCCTCCAACATTGACTGTTGCTATTTTTTGTCATTTTTGCCAATTTACAGGGTACGAGATGAAACCTCAGAGTTGTTTTGTTTTTTTAAGTAACTTTCTTTCATATAGTCATGAATATTTTGCAGTTCTTCTTTTGAGAACTATTTGTTCATATCCTCGGTCATTTCTAATGTGTGTGTGGTTTTTTTTTTAATTACTTTTCACCTGGCCTGGAGGCTAGCACTGAGTCCTTGCTCTGCTCCTGGGATCAGAGCCACAAGCTGCTATTAGCTTCTAAATTTATTCCTCATTTAGAACCTAGCTAGTCCTGCTCCTCTCTCTCACCAGGAGGTGTAGGTCCCCTCCTTTTTCTGCCCTGGATCTCTGACCCAAAAGAAGAGAGTGGGAAACAAAGCTGGCAGTGGAATATGGGGAAAGAGGTACATTATTGCACTGTTGATGGAAGTGTAAATTAATCCAGTCATTTTGAAAAACAGTTTGGAACTATGCCTAGAAAGTTACCAAACTATACATACTCTCTGACCAGCTGTATACCACTAGTAGGTTTATATCCAGGAAGGATTGTTTAAGAGGAAAAGGATCTATATGTACAAAAATATTTACAGCGGCTCATTTCATGGTAGCAAAAAATTTAGAAAATAAGAGGGGAGGAGGCAGGATACTGACAGAAACTATGAAAACATAAAGAACAAAAGACATCAATAAAAACTTTAAAAATAAAATAAACCTCTGGAGTAGAAAAAAAATCCTGTTAATTGAAGAAATGAAAACAAATTATTAAACTAAACATAAAAGAACCAACAAAGATCAATTCTATCCTGGATCTGATTTTCATCAACAAGGGGGAATTTGCTGATCGGAATAGTAATTATAGGAACCCCGCAGAATTTTCGATCAAAGAAATACTGGCATAATCCTACATGTACCCTAGATTGGGGGAGAACAGATTTTAGAGATTTCAGAGAAAGGAAAGGTAGGATCCAAAAGACTAAAATTCATCCTGGGAGAGTTAGGAAGCTCTCAAGAATGAAATATCAACACTATTTTTTTAACAAACAGTTGTGTTTTAAAAAAAAAACCAACTAGTTAGAGATCAGTGTGGATACACAAGAAAATGACAAACTTATAGTTTTTTTAAAATGTGCAGAAAGATTGAATCAGAGGAAGATAATGGAGGATTGATATAATATAAAAAGTATGAAAGCTTAGAATGAGCTCAAGCTGATGAGGAAAGCTAAGGACATAATATGTTTTCTCTGTCAGAGTTGACAGTTTTAAATGAGAGCAAATCTCTCTCAAAGCCCTTTGTAAGCAAGACAGCCTTTTGATTGTACATTCAGAAACAATGGCCTGTGGGTCAAGAGAACTGATTTCCAGTCTCAGCTTTGCCACTGATGAACTGTGTAATCCTGGGCAAATAACTTTACCTCCTTGGGCATTTCTTCATCCCTAAAATAAATGGGTTGGCCTAAATGGTCTCTAAGATGCCTTCTAGCTATAAGACTCTGCAGTTCTAACAGAGATTTCGAGAGGTGAGGATCTCTCCATGCTCAGAAATTCCATGACCCCTAGATGGGGAATAGAATTTTTTTTTAGTTTAGAAGAAAAAAACAGGGAGGAAGCAAAGTTTGTTTCTCCTCCATCTACCTATACCCTAATTGATATATTTCTTTCAAGTCATATGTTCTCGTTGACTTCTAATTGTAATTTATGTTACATTCACACAAAGAAAAAGGTAATGAAAATCCCACTGAAAAATCTCAGATCAAGAAGCACTCTGTGTTAGCCTGTATATTAACTGCATCCGATTCTCCCTCACAAGAAATGAGTTAAAGGGAAATAAGTCCTTTCATAGCTGTAAATTACGAGGGGGCCAGTGGCACAGTGGATAGAGCATTGGATCTGGAGTCAGGAAGATTTGAATTCAAACAGACTGTTATTAACTGTGTGACCCTGGGCTAGTTACTCAACTTCTGCCTCAGTTCACTCAACTGTGAAATGAAGATAATAATTCCACCTGCCTTTCAGGATTGTTATAAGGATAAAATGAGATATCTGTAAAAAGCATTTAGCATAGTACATGGCAAATAGTGGGCGCTGTGTGATGCTGATGCCCTTCTTCTTACTTTCCCATAAACGATACCCAGGCCACCTTAGCATTTTAGAGAACCCCGAGAAAAGAGGGAGCTTTCCGTCACTGAAGATGACTCCTAGAACTTTTGGCACTTTTTACTTTGGACTCAAGAATGCACACTGTGTGTCTTACGTGCTTTGCATATTCATTTAAAAGCAATAGCAGTAGAAATATGAAGGAAAACTGTCCAGCATCTTTAAATTCCTACTTGGTCAAGCATCTTCTCTGACTCTGGCCAGATCCCAAGCAAATCACATACTTATGCTCTTGTCCTTGTAACCATATTCTTTTCCCTTCCTGTAATTATTTTTCTGCTTGTGCTGAATGTTGCCACACCTGTATTGTTCCCAAGTCCTCTCCAGCTAGGGTGATAAGAAAATAAAAACTGAAAATTTAGGCAGAACAACTCACATCTTTCCTCAGAGACCTCGGGATAAATCTTGGAAGAAGCACTGTGATATTGTGGAAAGAAGACTGGACTGGAAGTCAGGAAACCCAGAAAACCCAAGTCTAACCCCTTCTCCGACACTAATAATTAACAGCCTTGTCCAAATTCATTTCATGTCTTTGAACTCACTTTTTTTAATCTGTAAAATTAAGTAGTTGGACTAGATTCATTTTCATCCCTTAGATTATAGGATCAAAAGATGTGTAGTTGCTGAGAGAGAAAACTAAAGAAGTTTGCGCAGAGAGGACAATATGCAACACCTATTTTTAGCAATAAAACAAGTCAGGGAAAGAACAGACAGCAAGATTAGAAAGCTTAAACAGGATAATTTATTTGTTATTTATCTAGAAGACCATCAGGTGGTAGCAATCTGGCCTACATAAACTGAGAATTTAGATCTTTCTAGCTCCTGGCTAGTCTCCATGGCCTGTTTGTAAGCAGAGAGGCTACATCATTTTGACACAAACTTTAACCCAGACCATAACATAAATTCATACGGCATGTGAAGATAGTATCTTCTTCTGGTGAAATTAATCTGTTTCTGTGTGTTTGAAATGAAACACTAGTTCATAGTAAATGAAACATGCCAGTAGCCCTAGTATTACATAACGGATTATGAATTATCACAGAAAATACTTGGTAATGAACTTCGCACTTTAATTATTGCTAATCTTTGCAATGCATTCAGGAATTTTTGAAGTTATAAAGTATTCCTCATTTCCTTTGTTACTTTTTATTCTACACTATTCTTGTCATTTAAACTCTGTCTGGTGCTTCAGTTTAATTTCTCGGGCCTTATGTCCTAATTTTCTTTACTTTTATCCTCTGTCTGACTCTGTTTTTCTATAGCAGATATCCTTAATGCTTCTCCCGCTCCTAACAGTCAGGAAGGTAAAGGCCATTTGAATTGATCATTTTAACTGCATGAATTTCAGCATTGTATTTTAAACCGCTTAATATTGCTTAGCATGCAATTGTCGTACCTCTGCAAATAAGTATTAGAGAATAATTTCTGTATTTCTTTGAGTACTTAGAATCCTGCATGGCACTGATTTAGTATGAGGATATTTTGATCTATGCATATATGGACCGAAAATAGTAAAACATGAATAAGATGCTAAAGAAAATGGTAACAGATCGATAGGGATAAAATATGAATTTATCATTAAAACTGTTGATGTTGCCTTTGCGTAGAGAATATAATTTTTAAGTAATTATAATGAAAGAGTATCAGATTTTTTTCAATCTGCTGATTATTAACACTATAAATTTTTATGATTGTGGAGCTACTCAGCTTTGCCTCTCAATTCACAATGAGATGTCGGGACATTTTCCAAGTTCCTATATTTTTTCCTGGTTTTGACATTCTTGAAGCTAAGTATTAAATGAGGTGGATTAGAACATAATTTGTATTCTGATATCCTAGTATTTAATCACAAAACCAATGTGGTCACTTGTTTTGTACAATATATCCTTGATGCTGTTCATCTTGTTATAAAGGTTAGGACATGTCTGTGTGACAACAGAACAACTTCCAATATCCATCAGTTTCTTAAAGTAATCAAGAAACTCAGTGAAGAGAAGCAGAGTTGTACAAGCGATTAAAAAGCTGGTCTTAGAGTCAGGAAGAAAAGAGTTTGAATTCAGCCTCTGAAATGTAGTGGCTCAGTGACCCTCTGAAGGCATTTAACTTCTTGGCGCCCCAGGCAACTCTCTAAGACATTGTAGCTGCAGAGCACATATTGATCTGCATTGGTAGAGGAAGTGGGAGTTCCCTTACTGGGAGTTCCCTATCTCAATGAAATCAAAGGTAAGGCCCAAATAAATTTTTAAAACCTCAGTGAAAAAAGCTTATTCAGTCCTGTCTGTTTGCTGGAATATTTCTGTATCATGAAGAGACAAGTCAAACATGAAAGTGTTTTCAGATATCAAACATTTTTGCCCTATCACCTTTACATAAAGTAAGATCTACTGTGGATCTGTAATTTTAGCTTTGTTATATTCATTGAAGGTATTTTTACTCAATTGCAGACAATATCCTGGATGACCGACCTGAAAGTAAGTCAACTAGTGACAAACTACAGTTTGAGTACAATGAAGAAATTCCCAAGAGGATAAAGAAGACTGACAGCTCTGTTTGCAACAAAGGAAAGGTAGTATACATATTTTCCCTTCAGCCACAATTTGTCATAAAACAAGATTTAATTAATTAGTTGTCACTTATGTTGGGCCCTGGTTTAGGCTTAGGATTATAAATATAAAAGAAGCAGGCCATGCCTTAAAGAGTTTATGTTCTAATGGAGGGAAAGACATTTGGATACAAATATTTGCAAGCCAGTAACTAAATACTAAGGATATACGCAGTAATTTGTGTGGGAGGAGAGGTGAGACACCAGCAACTCCTGGGGTCATAAAGCCCTCCTGAAGGAGGTGGTACTGGAACCTGGTTTGAAGGAAGCCAGGAAGCACAGACGAGAAGGGAGAGAATTCTAGCAGCGGCAGACTAGCTGTGCAAAGCCCAGAGACTAGAGGCAGAATGTTCTGGGTTTTTTTTTTAATTCATTTATCTATTTTTAGTTTACAACATTCAGTTCCACAATCTATTAAGTTTCAAATTTTCTCTCCCTCCCTCTCCTTCCCTTGCCCCTCATAGCGGCATATAATCAAATACAGGTTCTACAAATACCTTCACATTGAACATTAGTCATGTTGTAAAGGATTGTAACCAGCGGGCTGAACAATGAGAAAGAAGGGATAAAATGAAACAAAACACAGACAAGAGAGAGCAAATAGTTTGCCTCAGTCTACAGACTCTATAGTTCTTTCTATAGATGTGGAAATCCCTTTCCATCCTGAGTCTTTTGTAGTTGTCCTCTAACCTTACATTGCTGAGAAGAGCCCATTCTATCGAAGTTAGTCGTCACACATACATTGTGTCTGTGATTGTGTACAGATTTCTCCTGGTTCTGCTCCTCTCTCTCAGCATCAGTTTGTGTAAGTCTCCCCAGATTATTATGAAGTCCGTCTGCTCCTCATTTCTTATAGCACAGTAGCATTCCATTACATTCATATACCACAACTTGTTTAGCCTTTCCGCAATTGCTGGGCATCCCCTTGATTTCCAGTTCTTTGCCACCACAAATAGAGTTACTATAAATATTTTTGTACATACAGGTCTTTTTCCCACTTCTGTGATTTCTTTGGGATACAGCCCCAGAAGTGGTATTGCTGGGTCAAAGGGTATGCATGTTCATGTAGCTCTTTGGGCATAATTCCAAATTGTTCTCCAGAATGTTTGGATTCGTTCACAACTCCACCAACAATGCATTACTGTTCCAGTTTTTCCAAATCCTCTCCAGCATTTACCATTTTCCTGTTTTGTCATCTTAGCCAATCTGGCTGATGAGATGTGGTACCACAGAGTTGTTTTGATTTGCATTTCTCTAATCAATAGTGATTTAAAGCATTTTTTCTTATGCTTATAGATATCTTTAATTTCTTCCTCTGAAAACTGTCTGTCCATATCCTTTGACCATTTATTAGTTGGGGAATGACTTCTATCCTTACAGATTTGACTCAGTTCTCTGTATATTTTAGAAATGAGGCCTTCATCAGAAATCCTGGTTATAAAAATTCTTTCCCAATTTCCCACTTCCCTCCTAATCTTGGTTGTAGTGACTTTTTTTGTACAAAAACTTTTCAATTTAATGTAATGAAAATTATCTGTTTTGTATTTCATAATGCTCTCTAACTCTTGTTTGGTCATAAAATCTTCCCTTCTCCATAAATCTGACAGGTAAACTATTCCTTGCTCTCCCAGATTGCTTACAGTATCAGCATTTATACCTAGATCATGTACCCATTTGGACTTGATTTTTATATACAGTGTAAGATACTGATCTATACCCAGTTTCTTCCATACTATTTTCCAGTTTTCCCAGCAGTTTTTGTCAGATAGTGAGTTCTTATTCCAGAAGCTGGATAGAGTGTTCTGTTTTAAAGGATACCAGGTAAACAAGCTTAGCATGATGTCAAAGGATGTGAAAGGAATAATGTATGATAAACCTGGAAAGGTAAGCTGGAACAAAATTGTGAAAGGTTTTAAATGAGAAACAGAGGTGTTTGTATTTTATACTAGAGATAATTGGGAGCTATTTGAGCTTCTTGAGCAAGAGAGTGACATGGTTAGACAGATACTATTGTACATGTCTGGGCTCACCAGGACCAGTTTTGAGACTGGGAGTTGGTTTCTCTTTTTGTTTCATTTCTCCCATCTCGAATAGCTCCAGAAAATCTAATAGAGTCATGGTTTAGCTCATTTCTAGTATAACATCTTTTTTGAATTTATTTATTTATTTTTTAGTTTTCAACATTCATTTCCACAAGATTTTCAGTTACAGGTTTTCTCCCTGTCTCTCCCCTACCCTCCACCCCCAAGATGGCAAACCTACTGAATACCCCCTTCCCCAATCTGCCCTTGCTTATATCCCCCCCCATCCCCCCTTACTTTCTTGTAGGGCAAGATGGATTTCTATACTCCATTGCCTGTATATCTTATTTCCTGGTTGTGTGTAAAAACAATTTTTAACATTTTTTTTAAAACTTTGAGTTCCAGATTCTCTCCCTTCTTCCCTCCTTACCCACCCCCACTGGGAAGACAAGCAATGCAATATAGGTTATACATGTGTCATATAGTACCTGTTTTGAATGACTAGTTCACAGTGACTATATGTACATCCTGTTACTGTTGCTTTAAGAGCCAGATGTTAAAGAGAAATGAAATATTGAGAAAAGCAGTGTGTGCTGACAGTTTAAAAAGTCATTTGGGAAAATGGAATAATGTGAAGTACATCTTCCTATGGAACCAAGGAAGAGGTGTCAGTTAAATCTCTAATCCATGAGAATGTATGAGACATCTGTGGAGAAGAAGGAGGTTAGGAAAAACGTCTTCCTAAATGGAGGTTTGACAAGATATGATGAGCATGGGGCGGGGGGGGGAGGCAAATGATTCAAGCATGAGGAAATGTAAAGGTGATGTAGTTAATTATGAAGTACAGATGAGATGGGAGGAAAGCAAAGCCACAGCAGGGCCGACAGCCTGAGAGAACATGGAAGGAGGAAAACCGGAGGTCCCAGTAAAACCAAAGAGGTCTAGGGGGAATGCAATACAGCCAGAGACGGAACGAGTGGGTAAGGTTATGGTTAGAGGAATTTGTTTTTGTTCATAGAAGTGGAACAGTTGTGGGGGATAGTGAAGCAGAGCCTACAGAATAAACAGTGTAGGTCATGGGAGAGGAGGAGTTTGATGAACTGGGCCAGAATATACATGGTACAGCATATGTACTGAAAGCCCTTTGTGTAGGGGAAGTTGGGTAAGAACGGAGGGAGAATGATCAGGAAGCTATTGGAGAACAGTCACTAGGATTGGGATAAAATGATTCCCAAATGGGAATCCAAAAGAAGTAGGGGGTGGGGGGAAAGGGGCTTCTGGAAGTTGTGGTTGGAAGTAGGGAGGGGAGGGAAATGAGGGAAGGTATATCCAGTACTGAAGAGAATGGCTATATATTAGAGTCTTCAGGAGAAACCAGTGTTCTCAGTGAGTACTCCGTTCTTGGGAGAACATGAGAGGAAGAGGTCTAAGGTGAAGAAAGGTTTTTGATAGAAGAGAACAGAGGGAACAATGAAAAAAGAAGGCAGGATTGAAATTCATTAGGGATAAGATGGATAAGAGAATTGGTACTGGCATGAGGGAAGTGGGATGGTTTTTCCTGAGGCAACTGAGTTTTCTTCATTACCAGGTTTAGGCTTCTATCTCCAAGAGTCCTGTGGATGGTAGATGGTGGCATCAATTCTCTTTCAAGTACAAGGGAAGAAGGGAAATTGGGTCTTTTACCAACAACTTTTCCCATAGATGAGATCCTGATGGCAAGCATATAGTTGGCCTGAGTCTTAGCGTGGGTTCTTGAAGCAAGATCCTATTGTTCAAAACTCATTTGTAACATTTGTGTAGTTGTTGCATCAGGCAGCAGAGTGAATTGAATATTCAAAAAAGATGTCAGTCTAAAATAGTCTGTTTTGCTAGTCCCTGAGACAATTTCTGATGATATTGTACTGTCTTACCCCACCATAGATCCTATACTGTAAGAATATAGGACACCCCACTTATCCAGTTACCTGACATGAATAAGAGGCTTAATAATACTGTAGACTTGCTTATGGTTATCTTATTAAAAATCAGAATGTTCTAGTCATTTGAAATTTTGAATTGCACAGAATAGAGAGAGAGAGAGAGAGAGAGAGAGAGAGAGAGGTGACACAGTACTTTCAAGACCTACTATGTAAAATTCTGTTACTTTACCATTTAACAGGTTTATGACATGGAACTGGGTGAAGAATTTTATCTTCCACAGAATAAAAAAGAGAGTAGACAAATAGCCCCAGAGCTTTCTGACCTTGTCATCTACTGTCAAGCTGTAAAATTTCCAGGTAAGACTAACCAATCTTCCCATTCTGTTCCTTTAAGAAGTTAAATTATAAAACAATTTGTCCTTTCGTTTCCATCCTTACGTGATCTGGCTTAATTGAGTTTCTCCAAAAGGTTTCCATACATTTGTTTTACCCTCCACTGCTCCTTTATGTTTCATGAGTTGACACTGCTCATAGTTTTCCAACATGTTAAAGTAACATTCCCTTGACTATCATCTCCCTCTGCTTGGCGAGGAGATCAAGTTTTTCTGACTAACGTCGTTTCTTTTTTTATTTGTTTGTTTTGTTTTTTAATTAATTAATTTATTTTGACATTCTTTTTCTAAGTTCCAAATTCTTTACCTCCCAGCCCTCCCCTTCCCATTGTGAAGGCAAGAAATTATATCAGTTGTACATTTGACATCATATAAAACATATGTCCGTATTAACCTTGTTGCAAAAAAGCACAAGAAAAAAATGAAAAAATTATACTTCAGTCTGCATTCAGACTCTGTCAGTTCTTTCTCTGAAGGTAGATAGCATTTTTCATCATAAGTCCTTCAGAATTTTCTTGGATCATTGTATTGATCAGAAAAGCTGTCATTCACTGTTTATCATAGTGCAATGAACTATGTACATAGTACAAAGCTAAATATTGCTAAATAAATATTTTTGTACGTATAGGTCCTTTTCCTTTTCCTTTGATCTCTTTGACATATAAACCTAGTAATGGTATTGCTGAATCAAAAGGCATGGACAGTTTTATAGAACTTTAGGCATAGTTCCAAATTGTTCTCCAGAATAGTTGGATTAGTTTACAACTCCACCAGCAGTGCATTTGTGTTCCAGTTTTTCCACATCTCTACTAACATTTTCATGTTCCTTTTCTGTCATATTAACCAGTCTTATGGATGTGAGGTAGTACCTCAAGAGTTGGTTTAATTTCTCTAATCAATAATGATTTAGAGCATTTTTTCGTATGACTACAGATAGTTTTGATTGCTTTGTCTAAAAACTGCCTGTTCATATCCTTTGACCATTTATCAATTGGGGAATGACTTGTATTGTTATAGATTTAACTCAGTTCTCTTTATATTTGAGAAATGAGGCTTTTATCAGAGAAATTTACCATAAAAAAAATTTCCCAGTTTCTTGCTTTCCTTCTAATTTTGGTTGCATTGGTTTTGTTTGTGCAAAAATTTTTTAATTTAACATAATGAAAATTATCCATTTTGCATCCCATGTATCCCATCCTTGTATGGACATAAATTCTTCTCTTATCCATAGTTCTAACAGGAAATTCTCCATGTCTTCCTAATTTGTTTATGATATCACCTTTTATATCTAAATCATGTACCTATTTTTGTCCTTTTCTTAGTATGTGGTTTGAAATGTTGATCTGTATCTAGTTTCTGCCAAACTGCTTTCTATTTTTCCCCAGCAGTTTTTGTCAAATAATGAGTTCTTGTCCCAAAAGCTTGAATCTTTGGGTTTCTCAAACACTAGATTATTATGATCATTTACTACCATATATTGTGTACTTAATCTGTTCCACTGATCCACCACTCTGTTTCTTATCCAGTACCAGATTGTTTGGATGATTACCACTCTGTAATACAGTTTGAGATCTGGTACTGCTAGGCTACCTTTCTTCACATTTTTTTTCATCAATTCCCTTTATAGTCTTGACCTTTTGTACTTCCAGATGAATCTTGTTATTAGTTTTTCTAGCTGTATAAAATAATTTTAATAGTTTTATTTGTATAGCACTGAATAAGCAAATTTATTTAGGTAGAATTGTCATTTTTATTATATTGTGGCCTACCCATGAGCAACTGATAAATTTCCAGTTGTTTATATAGGTCTTTATTTGTGTGAAAAGTGTTTTATAATTGTGTTCATAGAGTTCCTAGGTTAGTCTTGGCTGATAGACTTCCAAATATTTTATATTGTCTGTAGTAATTTTAAATGAAATTTCTCTTATCTCTCCCTGCTAGACTTTGTTGGTTTTATATATATATATATATATATATATATATATATAATATATATATATATTATATATATAGAAATGCTGATTTTATTTTATATCCTACAACTTTATTAAAGTTGTTCATTATTTCCACTAGTTTTTAGTTGATTCTCTAGGATTGTCTAAATAATCCATCATATCATCTGCAAACAGCAATAGTTTTGTTTTCTTTTGCCTATTCTAATTCCTTCAATTTCTTTTTCTTCTCTTATTGCTATAGGTAGCATGTCTAGTACAATATTAAATTGGTGATAATGGGTGTCCTTGCTTCAGTCCTGTTCTTTTTGGGAAAACAACTATCTTCATTACAGATAATCATTACTGATGGTTTTAGATATATACTTCTTAACATTTTAAGGAAAGTTCCATTTATTCCAATGCATTCTAGTGTTTTTAATAGGAATGAGTGTTAGATTTTGTCAGAAGCTTTTTCTGCATCTATTGACATAATCATATGATTTTTGTTGTTTTGTTATTGTTATGGCCAGTTATGCTGACAGTTTTCCTACTATTGAACCAGTCCTGCATTCCTTATATAAATTCCACCTGGTCATAGTGCACGAGGCTTCCCTTGAAATACTATACTCAGTTTTTCTGAGTAGATTCTTGTCTATAATCTTAGCTTCTTCACCTTTAGGGATACCGTATTCCAAGCCCACCTCTCCTTTAATGTGCAAGCTGCTAAACTTTGTGTTATCCTGACTGTGCTCCACGATATTTGAATGTTTTTTTTTCTGCCTGCTTGCAATATTTTCTCCTTGACCTGGGAGCTCTGAAATTTGGCTTTGTGTGGAGGAAAAGTGGGAGAGGAAAGGATGGATCACACATTCTAAAAATTTCTTTGAAAAAAGGAAGGTGGGGTGGGTGTTGAAAAGTGGGTATGTTTTTAAGATATAGGAAACAGCAGAAGAGGAAGAGGAAAATAATTACTAAAAAGACTTGATAACATCTTCAAAATTAACTTAACATGCATTTCAGTGCTCAGTGATATCAATGCAAAATTGGACACGGGAAGGATGGTGAAACATGCAGTAGAAAACATAGTCCAGGAGTAAGGAATGAGAGAGGGCAAAAACCTTTAGCCTATAAAGAAACCTCATGGCTATATATCACTAATAATTTCTCTGAGAGGTGGAAAAGAATTCCAATCTAAGTTATTTATTTATTATTAATTTTTTCTTTCATCAGTTTTATTGATTGACATCCTTATTTTTAAACAATATTTTATTCCCCCCAATTACATATAAAAACAATGTTCAACATTAATTGCTTTTTTAAGAAAAGTTTTGAGTTACAAATTCTATCTTTACTTCCATTCCTTCCAATCACAATTTCTCACTGTCTACAGAACATCTCTGCTTGGCAGGAACAGCTGTGGGTACCTTGAACAAAGGCCAGGGCTTGGATCCAGGACTACCTGAGTTTCAATACTGTCTTCAACACCTCCTGGCTGTGTGACCCCAAGCAAATGACTTAAACTCTCTCAGCCTCAGATCCCTGCAAAATGTAATGATAACAGTACCTATTTTACAGGATTATTTTGGGGATTATATAGTTAACATATTAAAGCACTTAGCAGATGTAAAAGTGCTATGTAAACGCCAGATGTTATTATTATCATAGCTTGCAAACTCCAAATCATTATTACATCCTAAATTAGATTTGTAATAATCTTCAGAAACCCAGCTACCCTTTGTGTCTCATTGATGTCATTGGCCCCCTCCTTCTTCTGCTCTTCTAGTCTAGCAGATTTCATTAGTGTCTTTGACCTTTCCCTCTTCTTCCCCTTTAACTTATCTGTCACCAGGTCGTGTTGTTTCCTTCCTTGAAATATTTCACAGATTTATACTTCCTTCTGTGTTCTCCCTTACCCTAGTCCAGGCTGTCATCATGTCACATTTGGATTACAACAACCTCCTTATTGGTGATCCTCACTCTAGTTTCTTTTCTATCGTTAATACAGCTTCAATGTAATCACCTAAAACGTTCACTCACCCTGCTTGTCCTGGAGCTCTGATGGTCTCCTATTGTATGTAATGAGTCTAAACCCCTCTGTTTGACTTCCATATCATCCATAAAATGGCCCTGCCCCATCTCTTCTACCTTGTTTACAACTAAACCCCAGTCTCCACAGTCTCTCTTGTCAGATAGGTCTCCTCAACTGTCCCCCAATAATAATAATTATTCTTGCTTGCATGCCTCTGTTTATGCTATTCATTGTAATGTTTACTCTTCTTTACTCTGCCTGGATAAGGCTAATTTAGCTTTAAGGACCAATTCAGATTATACCTTATCCTTGAAATATTCTCTGACTTCTCCAAACTTCCTTATCAGATTTCCTTCTGTAATGATCTCTAAATATTTTTATTAAGCATCCTTATTAATAAAAATAATTTTGAGCATGTACTTCAAATATGTGTATATTTATAAATTATACTTATGTACCACTGTACTAAGTATTATGCATAGTATAAAACCTGCACAAAATTGAAAATTTTTTAATTTATTTATTTTTAGTTTTCAACATTCATTTTCATAAGATTTTGAGTTCCAAATTTTCTTCCCATCTCTCTCTTCCATCCCACTCCAAAATCCCAAGATGGCATTCATTCTGATTACCCTTCCCTCAGTCTGCCCTCCCTTCTATCATGCCACCACTCTTATCCCTTCCCCCTTATTTTCGTATAGGGCAAGATAGATTTCTCTACCCCATTGCCTGTATATCTTATTTCACAGTTGGATGTAAAAACAATTTTTAACAATTGTTTTTAAAATTTTGAGTTACAAATTCTCTTCCTTCTTCCTTACCCACCCACCCTCATTGAGAGGCAAGCAATTCAGTATAGGTTATACATGTGTAGTTATGCAAAACACTTCCATGATAGTCATATTGTGAAAGACTAACTATATTTCCCTCCATCCTATCCTGACCCCCACTTATTCTGTTTTCTCCTTTGACCCTACAGACCCAAAAAGTGTTTGCTTCTGACTACCTCCTCCTCCAATCTGCCCTCCCTTTTATCATTCCCTCCCTTATCTCCTTCCCCCCCCTTACATTCCTGTAGGGTAAGATACCCAATTGAGTGTGTATGTTATTCCCTCCTTAAGCCAAATTCGAGGAGAGTAAATTTCACTCATTCCCTCTTACCTCCCCCTCTTTTCCTCCATTGTGAAACCTGTTTCTTGTCTCTTTTATGTGAGATAATTTACCCCATTCTACCTCTCCCTATCTTCTTCCAATAAAATTAGAAATTTTTAAAATAATGAGATAAAAATGCAATATGTGAGCCTAGATTCAGTAGGGTTCAGAACTCACTAGAGTTTATTGAGAAGGGAAGTGATATAAGTTCTGCACCTCAGGCAGATTTCTTTGGCAGCTTTGTAGAGGATGTACTGCAGAAAAAAGACTTAAGGGAAGGAGACTGGAAGTCTATTACTGAAGCCAAGGTGAGAAGTAATAACAGCTTAAATTAGGGTGGTGGCTGTGTGAGTAGAGAGGAGTCATATGCAAGAGATGTTGCTGAGCCAGGAAGAATAAGACTTGGGTCCCGATTGTATATATGAGTAAGTAAGAATGAGAAGCTGAGGATGACGTGAAGGTTGTGAGCTGAGTGACTAGAAGGATAGTACTGTCCTCAACAGTGCAGAAGAGGAATGGGTCTGAGGGGAAAGATAATATGATAAGAGCTGAATGAAATGTAGATCCCGCTCCACCCATGCCATGTCTGACCCAGTCTAGCTCACTTTACTGCCTGTGGTTCTCCCCGCATCTACATAGTAATCTGGGAGACTAGGAGATGGGAGGAGAATAGAATCTCACCTGAGTATGTGTAGGTACCTGGATCATGGCTAGAGAGATACTGTCCCGAAGGGCTCGGCTACCAGACCTAGCAGTGGAGGGGAGGAGAGTTGGGTATATTGAGTGATGATGGGTGAAGGGAGGAGTGTACTTATGTTGGAGACAAGCCCATTGCAGGTTGATTGATGTGCCTTCTGCAGTATCCCTGTGGCTCCAGGGCTCCAGTTATGTCATTTAAAAGGATATCGTGGCTTATTCATTTTAAGTTTTAGTCCATTCTTTCAGCATAAACATTAATTTTCTTGGCAGCCCAGAAATCCTGCAGCAGTAAAAAACTATGCTTTGTTGGCAGACTAATGGTTTTTTAATGAGCCATTTGAATCACAAGGATATACTGTCAGAGCTGTTGGATCAAGACTGTGCTGCGCTGCATTCTTAGACCTCAGAGCTGACAAGCCAATTTGTCTGAAAGAAGTAAAAGTGGTTGTTCTTGACACTATTCTTTGGGCTCTCCTCTTCTGGGTGTTGTAGCCAGACAGAGGAGCCAAACCTGCCCCAGCCATCAAGAGGCAACAATCTCTCTTGCATCCTCGTGGATATACTTTTGTTAGGAGACAAGGCCAACTGAATGTCAGTCTGAAGTGAAGATACCCAGTGGTATCAGAAAGGAAGAGCAGTGTGCTCTGGACAAATTTAAGAACAACATTTCTGGCAACTGAGGTTGCAGAAAAGACCTGAAGGAGTAAATGGTATATATAGTGATGAGTGCCTGTGACTTACCTGAAAAGCCACACCTGGGACAAAAAAAAGTTTGAAATTTTAAAGTTGCTTTGCTCCCTTGTTTTCTGTGTTATAAAAATCACCATATTTTTTGCATGTGGCAGGAAAACAAGATTTGGTTCACAAAAATCTGATATACACACAATTTTTAGAGATAATCTGTTGTATAAAGCAAGGTACACTTATAAAAAAACCTCACTAAACAAACAAACAAACAAACAAAAAAACCTCACTATTAATTAGGGAATTTGGTTGTGTCTGCCTTCTAGAAAACTTTTCCCTCTCGTTGATGGAAGTACACACTTCTGCAAAGGGAGAGGGACAGGGATAGCGTAGAGAATAGAACAACGGGGAATGGGATAGGAAGGAGGGACATATAATCAGTCTCTCACAATATGCCCACTGTGGAGATGTTCTGCGTAATTACACATGTACAGCCTGTATTGAATTGCTTGTCCTTCCAGTGGGGGTGGGTGACGAGGGA
>CM053582.1:515058886-515116709 GCA_028627135.1 Pseudochirops cupreus
TGGGGGAGGGGTTATACAGCGGGATGGCTGTTTTGAGGTGTTGGGTAGGGGAAAGATGGGGAGAAAATTTGTAACTCAAAATCTCGTGGAAATGAATGATGTAAACAAGAAAATTAATTAATTAATTTAAAAAAAAAAAGAAAACTTTTCCCTCTCAAGAAAGATGACCTTTCCTGCCTAGCAGTATTTGTAACTATTTAATGAATAAAAATATAAGCATTAGACCTTCTGTATTAGTACATACAGATTTATCAGAACATTGATGTGAAGAAACGTACCAAAAGAATTTTTGACAAACTCACCATAATGCTACCAATATTGTTAGTTCAGATCTCAGATATGCCACTTAAGTAAATCACTGAAAACTTTTGTGAAAAGGTCGTCTTTGTCAGATTCCACCTCCTCTTTCCTTTACCTTTTCTACCCTTTCATTGCTTATACTATAGTGCCCTGGCCCCTCAAAAGACAAACAATCCACTTCATCTTGATTCATAAAGAAAAAAACTTCATTCACAGTGAAGAATTCATGGTGCTTCCAAACGCACTGCTCTGTTTTCATTTTAAAAGACCATTCAAAGGCATTTAATTTTAAGGAATAAATTTCCAGTAATGGAATTGTAATGGAGCTACTTGGGGTAGAGATCTCCCAGCTCACCTTAAATAATCAGGAAGCACATGACAATATAGTGGTGGGATTTAACTTGGCTGAGAGAAAGCTGGGGACTGGGGGTGGGGATGGGAATGATAGTAGTGTCAAAATGCTGTCATTTGAAGGAAGGAATTAAACTTATTCTGGACCCCAAAGGGCAGAATTGGGAGCAATGAGTAGACGTTGCAAAGAAGCAGTTTTATGCTCAGTGTGAAAAAAAACTCACTAACAATTAGAGCTGCCCAGAAGTAGAAAGGGCTGTCTCCCAGTGGTGATGGGGTCCTCCGCATTGGATACCGTCAAACAAAGGCCGGATGACCTCTTGTCAGGCGTGGTGTAGAGGACATTCTGGTTTGGGTCCAGACCGGATAAGGGCCGTTCTTACTGAAGATCTGGGATATCTAACAAGGTAATTATGCCAGAAAGAAGTAGAAAAAAATCAGTAACATCAAGTAATCCATTCATTTGATAATTATCCCCAGATAAAAGCTTTTTGTACATCTTTCTTCAATTAGACTACTGTTGGTGTGTTTAGATACTAGCTTAAATAGTATTTGTGACCATTCTCTAATGACCATGTAGTTTCTTTCAAATTTTTTTTAATCAAGGCAAAAGCTATCTTACGTAATTGGAATCAGTAATGTTAGTAAGGCTACTAAAAAATAAAATATCAGTAGGCCCTACGCATTATATTACAAGGGAGTAGTAGTGATTAAAAATAAACATCAATGGTGATGGAAAATGTTGAGTTCCTTTGCTTGCAGTTTTTGGCTTATTTATTTTAATTTTATGGGAACAGGATTGTCAACTTTAAACCCATCTGGCTCTAGCAGAGGAAAAGAAAGGAAAAGCAGGAAGTCAATTTTTGGCAACAATCCGGGCAGATTAAGCCCTGGGGAGACAGCAGCATATACCAGAACATCTGGAAAAAGTAAAGTCAGCTTCTTACCAATATTTTTGCTTGATTCTGTGTGTTGGATGGATCGGATGTTTTCCTGTTAGTAATCTTCATTTGGATGTCTAAATTGTGTTTTGTAATGAATGTTCATGTTGCCTACTGTATGTAACTGGGTGGGTACTAATAAGCAAAAAAAAAAAGTAAAATGGCATTCATATTACAGAAACCCCCATTCTGCAATTTTAATTTCTTGAGAATCATGATAATTTACCTGAGATGTTTTAGCAGTATTTGCTGAAAAGAACATCATCAGAAAAATCTCTCATTTTAAAGAAAATGCTAGGGGTTCTTCTGTGAATGATAATTGTCATTTCATGAAATCCCCCCAGAGTGCCAGTTGGAATATTTTTATTGTCCACCGTTTTATTTAAGATAACAAATTAACCCATAAACAGACTTACAGCTGTATTTTGATACTGTTTAATAACACACCAAATTTTGTCCAAATCAGGCAGCTTCTTCAAAGTTTATTTCAGACAAACAAAACCTAACTTCATGACATTTGGCAAAAACAGGACAACAAAAAAAACTCCTTACGCTCTTGGTTACTGTATTTTTTGCAGCTTGTTAGAATTATTCTAAATCTCCTACGAGAGTAAAATTTTATTTCAGAATGTAAAAGGAAAGTTCTGTTTAGTCAGCATACCTGTTTGTGCTGTGGCACCAGAGACCTCCCGTACCTCGTGGCCTCCATTTGTCATCCCTCAGCAAGTCCCCAAACTTAGTTCATTTGTATCCCTACTGATTTCTCACTGCCAATATTTTTCCTCTGAATTGCTTCATTGTTGAGTCATTTCAGTTGTGCCCTACCCTTTGTGACCCCATTTGGGGTTTTCTTGGTGCGGTTTGCCATCTCCTTCTCCAGCTCATTTTACAGATGAGGAAACTGAGACAAACAGGGTTAAGTGACTTGCCCCGGGTCACACATCCAGTAAATATCTGAGACTGTATTTGAACTCAAGATGTCTTCCTGACTCCAAGCCCTGCACTCTACCCGCTGCTCCACCGAGCTGCCCCTCTTAGTTGCTTTCCGACTTGCTTTTTCCTAGAGGAGAGAATGTAGTCTTTTTTTCTCTCTCCTTCCTTGCTCCTTATAAGTAATATTTGATCTTTTTCTTCAGTTTAGTTTTTTGTTTTTTTTTTAAATATTTTACTACTTTGTCCTACTTTAACACTTTGAAAATTCTGTTAGTTCTCCAGCACGGGCTCTCCCTTCTTCCCTCCTTTTCCACTCCCTGCCTCCTCCAGTGAATTTCAAGAGTAGCCAGAAACCCAAAAAATAACAGTAAGAACAATAATATTTACTCCTTACTGATGTCTCTCTCCAAATTCACCAGGCCTTTTCAGTTCAGTAAGCCCTCCCGAAGCTCGCACTCCATTGGTGCAGCTTAAAGGAACCCAGGTCACAGCCATACCACGATGAGCTACTGGAGTAGAGCGTTAGTGGAGATTACTACGAATACTGTAGGAAAATGTGTAGAGACTTTGGGTGGGTCTCCTTCATAGGACTTTAGTTTGTCTTCTAGGTAAGTGCATAACATCCTCGTTGGTAGAATATTGGCATTATATTGTATCATGCCATCTTACGTTGTTATACTGTAGATCTGAGCAGCAACCTGGGCCTGTAAAAGGGAGCATGTGGTCTGGAGAGAGATCCAGAGAGAGGTGAGACTCTAGACTCCAGAGGAGTGCAAATTCACGTTGGAGGGGGGAAGGCGGTAAAGCCTGTACATTTGAATTGAATTTAACTGATGTGAATTATACTTAAAATCGAAGTTCCAAAGTCACCATCTTTTGACCTTGTTAAACTACCCAAGCTTATCCCTTGGTCATATCCCCTACATATTCAGGGGCCTGAAATAATAAGAGAAAATGAAGGCCAGTTTATAGAAGGCCTTCAGCTAATTGGGCTCTCGGGAGCTGGCCCTTAATCTTTCTTGGTTTACTTTCCTTGTTTGACTATCCTTTTTCCAGATTTTGTCCTTAGTTAACAAGCCCACTCCTTTCTGGACTGAAATGTGGTATCAAGCTCTGGGTTTCTAATTGAGGTAGATGCATCTGGCACAGTCACCAGAGTATGATTCTCCAACCTTAGCTCTTAGTGTGGAGCCCCCAGGATGGCAGGGATTATCTGTCTCCCAGCAAGTCCGCATAGGGACTTCACATCTGCTGGAATTTCAACAAAAACCTTGTAGTCAATGACTAACTGAAGACCTGTCTTTGCCGCCAGAACCTTAGATAAGAAAGACCTTATTCTAATAGGCTTCTAACATCTTCCCCTAGGCTTCTCCTGAAGTTTTCTCTGTCCTCCTTAAGAGACTAGCCCCATAGGTACTCTTTTAGAATCTCCCTCCATCTCTGTCTTCCCCGTCCCTTCCTCCCGCCCCCACTCCTGCCTTGCCATTTCCTCCCTCCCTTCCATAAAATCAGGCTTCCATTAATCCTATCCCTCAGCTTTTAGATCCTGTTCTGTTCCCCACTCAGGTGCTAACAAAACTGCCTTCTAAAACTGTACACCTAGTGGACATCCTGTGGAGTTCTTAGTGGACCTCCCCAGCTACCTGGCTCTTTGGCATAGCTGAGATAAATGATATGCCCTGGATTTTGGCTGAGACCTCCAAAAGCACCCTCTCCTGAGGCCTCTTCACAGTTGTTCCATGAATTATCTTGTATGTCCTTATCTCTTCCCAAAGTTGTATCCCCTAGTAGAATGTGAGCTCCTTGAGGCCAGTGACTGGTGCAGTTTTTTTTAATCTATATGACCCCACACCAGTACAATACCTTGAACACATTAGGTGCTTGATAAATGTTCACAAAAGTGAATGGAACCAATGAATATTTGATACCTTCTCCTCACTCACTTCCCTCAGCAACTTACTTCCCTGTTCTCAGATTAGGAAATCACATAGAATTCAGGTTTACTTACACACACACACATACACACACACACACACACACACACACACACACACACACACACACACACACACACACACTCTTCAGCTTTTCAAACAATAACAGAGCATTGCATGGACAGGGTCTTGGTGTCACAGTACAAACCGGTATACCTGTTTAGGAAGAAAGTAAATTGGCTTGGAATTTTCTGCAGCTCTTTCACTTGAGCCCTGGCCAGAGGTTAGATCTGTGATTTCACTGTCATTCAAGTGGATTCTCTGGAGGGAGTTCTTGAAGTCTGTGGTTCTGATCTTTGTGGGGCTTTAGGTGCCTTTGATGGTATGCGGCAGACCTGGGAAGAAGTCTGTTCTCCCAACACAGCCCCATCTCTCAGCGCTATCATTAGGACACCAAAATGCTACCACATCTCATCCCTGAATGAGAATGCCGCCAAGCGCCTGTGCCGCCGCTACTCCCAGAAGCTGATTGAGCACACTGCCTGCCAGCTGCTGAGGACGTACCCTGCAGCCACACGCATCGACTCCTCCAACCCCAGCCCCCTCTTGTTCTGGCTGCATGGCATCCAGCTGGTCGCGCTCAACTACCAAACAGACGGTAAGGCCGGATGTTCAGTGTGACTGCCTTATTTACTGATTCTGTTTGATACTGGTGTGTAAAGGTAGACAGTATACATGGGGATGGAATGAGGCTAAAAGAGTGAGTTCTGTGGCTCCCACAGGGAGACTGTGTCTCTCAGTTCCCCTTTTTTTCACTGACTCCCCCTCATTCCTGGAATGCTTTCCCTCTTAGGGTCTCTGGTTTCCTGCAAAACCCAGACCAGGCACCCTTTACATGAAGCCTTGCCTGACCCCACCTCCAGCCGTTAGTGCCCTCTCTTCCAGCCCTCTCTCCTATTTGCTTCATCTGAATTCCACCTATGCTTGTTATGGATGTGTATACCATCTCCCTTCCAGAACATGAGGACAGGGACCACTTCCCTCTTGTCTTTATATCCCCAGCACTTAGCATGGTGGCTGGTACATTGAAGGCATGTGATAAATGCTCGTTGATTAATTGATTAAATGGTAAGAGGACACCAGTTTATAGTAGAAGGAAGTGATATTTTGGATAAATCTTTGGTGTTAAGCTCAGGAGTGATTATAGAATCAAAGAGAAATTGTAGAATCATAAAAAGGCCCACACGCAATCATGTGTTCTTATCCCTCTTCCAAGAATACTTATACCCCAAATCATAAGAAACAGATAGTGTTGGTCCTATTTTTAGAGATTTATTAAGTAGGACTCTCATATCGTCCCAGTCCCCTCTAACAGAATCCCTGCATTTATGGAGTATCTTAAGGTTTACAAAGTACTTTCATCACAGCAGTCCTAGGAGGCATCATATTCCAACACTTCAGTGGATCCTCTAAGCCAAATGTTTTCTGGTCTTTCCATTCTCAAGGACCTTGACTACTGGTTTACCTGGTTGCCCTATGCTGGACATTCATCATTCTTCTTATACATTGGCACTCAGACTTTAACACACCACTCCAGATGAGGTTTTGTGAAGACAGAGTGTGGTGGGATGGTCACCACCCTATTTCTAGAAATTATACCTCTTAGTACTGCCAAAGGTTGTTAACTTTCTTGGTGGTCACCTCACACTGTTGACTTATTATTGAGTTGGAAGTCCACCAAATCTTTTAAAAATAAACTGCTAAGGGCAGCTAGGTGGCGCAGTGACTAGAGCACTTGCCCTGGAGTCAGGAGGACCTGAGTTCAAATGTGGCCTCAGACACGTAACACTTACTAGCCTTGTGACCTTGGGCAAGTCACTTAACCCCAATTGCCCTGCATTCCCCCCTCCAAAATGAAAAAAAGAATTCAAAAACCTGCTAACCATCTAGTAATCGTGAAATTAATTTTTTAACCCAAATATGAGATTTTACATTTATTCCTATTGAATTTCATCTTATTAGATTCAGCCCATTGCCTTTTAAGATCCTTTTGAATCTTGATTCTGTCACCCTTTGGATAAGTTGTTTCTACCAGCTTTGTGTCATCTGCATATTTTGATGAATATGTGACCTGTGCCTTTATCCGGGTGAATGACAAAAATGTGAAGCACAGGGCAGAACATGGGTCCTTGGGACCCTCAGCTGGAGACTCATTGCCACGCTGATATCGAAGCAACAACAGCTACTTTTGAGTGTGACCATTAAGATGTCTCTAAATCCATCTGATAATGGTCTTATCCAAGCTATATCTATACCTTTTCCACAGAAATGGTATCAAAATCCCAACTAACATCTCAGGAGACTCCATTCATAGCATTTTCCTCTTCTAGTTGTACTGTTAGCCACTCTGTATCTGTCATTATCGGACATGTTGCTGAAATCCAGGTAAACTATATCTCTCATCATGTGGTACCTCCCCCATTTTCCACAAAACACATCAATCCCATCTGCCAGTTCTTTTGATACCTGAGGAGGTGATTCCTTTGGGGCAGGTCACTTGGATTCATCAAGGTCAGTGACCTCACTTATCTTGGGGTTCAGGTCCCTACTGGACCTTGTTCTTTCTTAGCAGAGAAAACAAAAAGAATACAATTGAATAGTCCAGTCCTCACACCCATGTCAGTTATAGCCCACCCGCTACCAAGAAAGGAAGCTCCCTTCCTGAGTCTCCTTTTCCTCCCAGTATTGCACACATGAGCACCTGTTTTGACGTCCCTCATTTTCTCTGGCAGCTTCACCTCACTCTGAACATTTTTATTCCTGACTGTTTTTCCAAAACCATGCTACACTCCTACAGTAAAGTTCTGTCACCTGCCCTTGCTTCCATCTAATACTTTTTAGAAATACTTTAATCTCAAATTATTTCTTGAGACTACACAAATAACAAAAGTACTAAGCATTCCTATGTATAACTGGACTAAACTACAGTATGCCACTATATAACTGAGCAAAATAACTGTTTTAATCTGAGTTCTGCCACAGAATCCTAGCATTGAGTCGTGACTTTAGGAAAATGTTATCAGGATGACTTTATTTACAACTTACTATGTGTCAAGAGAGAACATGTATTTTTGCTCTTATAAAATTTGATTTTTAAGCGAATTTGGCAAATGACAAAATATTTGCATTTTTCATTTCTCTTACCTATTTTGGCATTGATTCTGGGCTTGGCTTACACATTCTAGTTTTCAGGACTGATTATAATACTTTACCTGTTAGCACCAATAGCTATAACTCTAAAATTTTTAAAATAAACTTTAACTAGCAAAAAATTCTGTTTTTAGGAAGTGAAAATATATTTATTTTGAATGTTCTTTCTCTCTGAATGGATCCAGCACACTTCACATATGCTGAATCTATTTATGTATAGGACATTACTAGGAGTTTTATCTTAGTGTCTTCCTGATTCTCCATACAACTGAGCCAGCGTGCCCCCAGGATAAGCAATCTCTTCAGCCAAGGAAACAGCTGCTGGAAAACAGAACAAGAGAATCCTGATTTTGAGTAACCTCCATCCATGCCACATTTATTAAGCACCTAATACATGCCAGGCACTTTGCTAGGCTTTGGAGATTCAAAGACAAAAGTGAGTCTGCCCTGAAGTAGCTTACATTTTAATGGGTCCCCTAATAAATACACATGTAAGTGGAAACAAAATAAATAAAATTTAACAGGAGGTAGCAGCTGGGGAGCTCAGGAACAGGGAGGTCCTTGAGCCAAGTTTTGAAGGAATCCAGAGATGCTAAAAGAGAGACATAAGGAGAATCCATTCCAGGCACATGGCAGAGCCTAGACAAAGCCACAGAGGTAGGAGATGGGCAGCTGCCTACCAGGAACACCAAGGCAACTAGCTGGGCTAGACTGGAGAACATGTGAAAAGAAGTAATGTAGAGTAAGCCTGGAAAGGTAGATAGGGCCAGATCAGAAAGTATCTGAAATGCCAAACAGGAATCCATATTTGATTCTAGTGTGGATAAGGAGCCTCTGGAATTTTCTGAGAAACAAAGTAACAGTCAGAACTGTGCTTTAGGAATATCCCTTTAGCAATTATATGGAGAATGGATTGAGGAGAACAGTGGTGATACTCTGCTTGTGCTCAGAACTGGAACAATTAATTACTCCTTCCCTACCTTTCTTATACTACTAGAAAACTATACAGTGGGTTCGTGCGTCAGCCCCCTACTCTAAAAAGAATTCGTCTTGTTCTCTTTGTGAATCTCGGGCCACTCACTTTACAGTGAAAGCATCAGTAGCAGCATCTTTCCACATGAAGAAAATGATAAGAGAAATTGATTAAGTGAGAAGTCAGACAGAGCTAGGTCCTTGTCCTAGGATGTGGCTCATAATGTGGCTCATAAAGTAAGATTCCTTCATCTAGATTTTTTTTCTATCAGATGTTAATTCAATTTCTATGAAAATGATTAGTGTAAAATATAGAGATAATGGAATAACTTTTTTAGAGACTAGCAAATTGACTCTCCATGAAATGTCCCATGGAGTGACAATGGGCATTTCCCAGTAGCTATCTGACTTCCCGATTATGGAAATCCATAGGCTAGTCAACCCTATAATATACTGTTACACAAAGTGCTAGCTGACCCACAGAATCCTATGGTTACTTCAGGAATTAGGAGAATGCATAAAAGCAGACTTTAGGACTTATGTGGGCATGGACTAAAGCTGATTTTTTCCAAAGCATCCTACCAGTTCTGGGGTGTCTAACATGGAATCTTAGTGTTTTGGGGATCATAGACCCTTATCAGAATAATGTTTTTAAGTGCATTTTTAAAAACCATAATATTACAAAGGAAACCAATAATATTGAATTAAATTTATCAAATATTTTAAAAATAAGTTCACAGATACCAGCTTACAAATAAAATAACCCATTTCTCTTCCATTCCATGTGGCTGAGATCAAATCTCAGCTGCCTTGAATCAATTACTTAACCTCTTCCAGCTTTAGTCCTCATTTGTACAGTGAAGAGATTGGATGAGGTCATCTTTCAAGCCCCTTCCAGCTCTCAGTTTCTGATCCTGGATAATAATATACCCATACAATATGCGGAGTACCTTCCCAGGGAGAATCTAAAACTGCACTTCCTTTCATTAGCTTGCCATTTCCCAAATTTGTAAAAAGGAGATGCCCTGATTCTCCTCTTCAAATGAGAACCCATCTGTTATTACTAGAGTTACTGAGAGGGCAGGGCATACATAGGCTTTGAGTTTTTCTTAGGCGTGGTGACAATCCCTGTGTACTGCCCAAGGCTGCTGCTGGCTTCCTCCTCAAGTAACTAGGAAGTCAGTGGGTGTAGTCACCCTTTGACCTTAGTATATTCTACCTAGTGTCACATTTATTATTTATTTATGCTGTCAGATTTTAAGCCCTTAGAGGGCAGGGACTTTCTTGCTTTTTCTCTTTATAGGTCAGGGCATGACACAATGCCTTCCACATAGTGCCTTGAACTGAAATGCTTGTTGACTGAGAAGTTTTTCTGTTACCAGCTGCAGACCCTTATTCAAGAGGATTTGGAAGAGACTTTTATACTAGTATCATTGTTAGGGCTGAGCATCATTATTGAGAGTCCTAGAAGGTTAGAAGTAGAAAGACTTTCAGAGGAAATAAAGCCCAACCCTTCATTTTACAAAGGAGGAGACTGAGCCTTATAAGAAAGATAGTATGTCACTTCTAGAATGGTGCATAACTGGGAAGTAGTCAAGTAGAAAAAGCAGTGGATTTGGAATCAGAAGAGCTGAATGTGAACTCTTGCTCTCCTACTTCCTAGCTGTGTGACCTCTAGCATATTGCCTAATTTTTCTGGGCTTTCTTTTCGGTATCACAAGGTCATTTCAAATACCAAATTAGATAAAAGATTTAAAGTACTTTGTAAACTTGCAAGTGCTATTATGATATATGTGTAGCCTTAAAAAGATCAGATGTGGAGATGTGCCCCCAATTACAGCTAAAGCCCCGAATACACTGTATTCATGAGGATAATGACTGGGAGGTGTTGGATGGTTTTTCTCAGAACCCTGTTCCCCAAAAAGGGATGTCATCATTCTGGGAGAGGAACCATTAATGAAAGTGAAGTGACAGTTTTCTCATCTGCAAAGAAGAGCTGATAAAGATAGCACAAAATAATGGATCTGAAGTACTTTGTAAATGTTAGATCTTACTGTGATAAAGTTAATATGAATCAGCATTTTACAGGCTTTATTTGCATCTGTTGTCTCATTTGTCTCTTACTACTTAGAGAGGTAAATATTTTATGATCCCATTTTGTAGCTGGGGAATCTAAAATCATCAGTACTGGTCGTTCTCACATAGTGGTTTTATCCTGTTTTGTTTTGGGTTTGGGTTTGGGGGAGCACATCAACAACTCGACTGCTTACACACGTGAATGCAGCACATGGAGAGTTTTTGTTGCATTTGGCAATGTACATCTGCGTCTTACCTTTATAAGGAATTACATGTTAGGAATTAATTCTGAACATAGTTAGAAAAAGTCAGAGGGAACATTGGTCAAATGTGGCTCATAAACCTGCTCTCTTGAGCAAAGACAAACCCCAAACCATAAAATAAGCAGTTAAATCTGGGAGAAACCTAGTAATAATGAAAGAATAATCAAATAGGGGTGGCTAGGTGGCGCAGTGAATAGAGCACTGGTCCTGGAGTCAGGAGGACCTGAGTTCAAATCTGACCTCCAACACTTAACACTTACCAGCCATGTGACCTTGGGCAAGTCACTTAACCCCAATTGCCCTGCCTTCTCTCCTCCAAAAAACAAAGAGTAACCAAATAGCCCATCAAACAATATTGCCAATTAAGTTGGGGCATGAAATCCCAAGAGAAGCCATAAGAATGCCAAAAGCTCCTAAGTGGATTATGTAGTTCATTGAGCCAGTCGTGATTGTGATTAATTTTGAAAATTTAACCAAAAATAAAAGCATTTAATACTGTGGTGTCATTCCATACATTGCAGCTGGAAGCTTAAGCAAATACATGGAGTTCTTAAGGTATCATCTGATTTTTTTCTTAGACATTTTTATGGCACATATGAAACACCACACATTGGATATCTGCATAGTTAAATGGAGTAAAAAAGCTAGGTATAACTGCAACTATGGAATTAAAAATAATAGCGGCAACAGATCCACATTAAGTACACAAAAAAAAGATTCAAAAGGAGTTATGGAAATAAGCAAAGCCATAGTCACTTCTGTGTTGCAAATATATTTAATTTTGCAATTAGTAATCAGGGAATTATAGTAATAATAATAATGTTCAGTTGTTCAGTCATATCTGATTCTTCATGACTTCATGGACCACAGCACACCAGTAAGTACTGTCCCTGGGATTTTCTCAGCAAAGATACTGGAGTGGTTTTGCCATTTCCCTCTCTAGTGGATTAAGGCCAGAGCTTAAGTGACTCACCCAGGGTCACACAGCTAATGAGTATTTGAGGCCCGATTTGAACTCAGGTTTTCCTGACTCCAGGCCTACCACTCTATCCACTGAGCCACCTCACTGCCTACTTAAAAAAACAACAACAACAAACACTTACATGGTGCTTACTGTGTTCCAGGTGTTGTGCCAAGTGCTTTACAGATATTATGTGTTCCTCACAACAACCCTGGGAAGTAGGTGCTATGATTAGCTCCATTTTATAGATGAGGAAACTGAGACAGGCACACAGGCTCACAGAGTCAAAGGTTGGATTTGAATTCAGGTCTTCCTGACTTCAAGCCCGTGCTCTATCCACTGTGCCACCTAGTACCAAGCTGATTTCCAAATACAAGTTTATGGGCTTATGGATTGATAGTTTACAGTCTGATTTTTTTTTCCTTTTTTAAAAATGTTCTTTGTATATAGTATATGAGATATTGTGCCTACTTGTGGAAGTTAATTTAAAATTGATTTGAAAGAAATAAGAAACCAGTTATTCTTTCCTAAAACTCAGAATGCTTACAAGATTGAGCATATGTGACAATTCCTTTGTGGGCAAGTCATTTCCAAGATGGTTCCTGCTGACCCAGAGTGCTGATTGCATACATATTGCGTTACCATTTTTAATCTCAGAAAAAATGGTACAGAATGCAAAGCTGTTTCAGACACGAAAGTAAAATTAGATACCTAAATTAGTGCCATACCTACCATCACTAATTTGGTGCCATAAAGCCCCAAGGTGTTTCGCAAAAGAGCACTATGAGAAAAAGTTCTATAAAAATGTTAGAATTGGCAACTTGAAATGAGTCTGACACCAAGACTTGTGGTGTGACGTGGGGGTTTTGTCCTGAGGTTTTAATGTTAAAGTATAACTCCAGAATCTCCCAGCTGGAAGAGTCCTCAGAGGCCCTTGAGTTAATCCGATGCACACCTAACACGACTAGGAAATGACAAGGCAAACATGGACTATGGGCTGTGCCTGTATAAACATGTAACAGAAGAGCGATGGATTTCTCTTTTTCTACATTCTGGTATCTTATTAGTGGCCTTATTTTTTTAATCTTGTAGATCTCCCCTTACACTTAAATGCAGCAATGTTTGAAGCAAATGGTGGCTGTGGCTATGTTTTAAAGCCCCCTGTCCTATGGGACAAGAACTGTGCTATGTACCAACAGTTTTCTCCACTGGAAAGAGATATGGATAACATGGAGCCTGCTCTCTATTCTTTAACTGTAAGTGTTATTGGTAACAGAAGTTGGAGTTGTAAATCCTGCTTTAGAGACTTTAAGAGAAACACACCTACCTTTGTAAGCCTTCAGTTTGTCGGGTTTATCTTCCAAAGAGGATTTGAGAGCCCTGACAAGCAAGTAGAACTCCCTGGTTAGGAAAAAGAATTGTACGGATTATTTATGGACTGTTTTTTGTCCTCTATTGTTACCACTGAGAACTTGTTTGGTTCTGAAGGACTCTTTTACTCAAATCTGTGAAGACCTGGACATGAGCTATATTCCGAGATTTCCCACACCCAAACGACTGAATTTTGTTTAGTCAGCCCTCAAAACCAGACCCAGTTCCTATAAACCCCAGACTAAGACTAGGACTCCCACAGTCTTTTTTCTGTGGCTTCTTATATCCAGCCAGGGGAGGGAATTCATGGGGCCCTACAGGGAGCATCGTGTGAAGCCCCAGTGCACGCGGTCGGTCGGGCCATGCTGTGGTGCATATCCTTAATCTCTGTAGGGCAAGGCTGGGTAAGCCTAGAGGACTCATCAGGGAGTCTCTCTCCCCTGCTCCTTAACCCCCATCAATCCCTCCACAGGGAGTTACCTTTTTTTTTTAATTCACATGCAGAGTTGGATGAGGGGCTTTGTTTGGTGTCTTTTCAATTATTAGTGACTTTGATCTTTCTCTTTATATCAGATTGTCTCTGGTCAGAATGTGTGTCCCAGTAACAGCACAGGAAGTCCGTGTATTGAAATTGATGTCCTGGGAATGCCACTGGATAGCTGCCATTTCCGCACTAAACCCATTCATCGAAATACTCTTAACCCCATGTGGAATGAACAGTTTCTCTTCCGAGTTCATTTTGAAGATCTTGTATTTCTTCGTTTTGCGGTTGTTGAAAACAACAGTTCAGCTGTAACTGCCCAAAGAATCATTCCACTAAAGGCTCTAAAAAGAGGTAGAAGAAAATCTCATTTGTTTAAACATTGATTAAGCACATCTCAAAATACTTTTTTCTGATATTTTTGCAATATCTTTTACAGAATGTGGCCTTTCTGACTCTGCAATAGACTTTGCAAATGTGACTAGGAGGGGATGTGGAGGGCAGTGGATGGAGCGCTCCCTCCTCCACAATCCCCACTTCCCTTCTCCCCCTCAAACCATAGCCCCCCCTTCCATTCCCTGTAAGTTCTAAAGCTGTGCAGAGTGGCTTGAACTGAGGGGAGGGAATGACAGTGTGGGGCTGGGAGTGCAACCAGGGCCAGTCATTAAGCTACTATTGAAAGCACAGCCAGTGTTGGAGAGGGGATTGGAAGCCAGCAATAACTTTAGTAGAGAGTCTGAAAGAGAAGCCTAAGAAACAAAACAGGGGGAAAACTGGGTTGGTCCTGTGTGGGCTTTTGTATGAGCATGTACAAACTACAAGAGCCCCTTCACACAGAACTTCATGGAAGTTCAGCATACAGGCTTCAAAAGGATTATGTTATATCTGGGGACTTCTTAATGCTATCAAAGCTATTAGAAGATGAAGTAATTTGCATTGTTCCTCATTTTAGAAAACAGAAACATTAAATGCCCAGCTGGCCTTAAGAGAAGTCAGATTTTTCTAAGTTTAAATTTTTTTCTTTGAGAATATCAGGAACTTTTGAAAGCATATTAATTCCTTTTGGTTAACAAAAGCTCATTAATTGCTAATGCATGGCACTAGATAGTACCCCGGTGTTACCCGAATAGCAGTACTCACACCCAGCAAAAAAAGGCACGTCTTCTCTGCATGGCTAAGCAGTGTAACCACCTTGTCTCATCAAGAAACAAGTCATTCTGTACTTTCTTTGGGGTTCCTGCCTTGGGAAAGTCAACTCAGAACAAGAATCAATGTCTAGTGGACAGGTTTCACCCAGTTGTGTGTTATTTTAGGATATCGGCATCTTCAGCTGAGAAACCTACATAATGAAGTCTTAGAAATCTCTAGCTTGTTCATAAACAGCAGGAGGATGGAAGAAAATCCTGGTGGCAATGCCGTGGCAGCGTCTTTGGTAACTAAACTCTAATGTTAATGTCATATTTTCATTGCTCTGTTTTAATGCTTAGGCATTATTCCCATGCCCTAAACCCACCACCCTTCTCTCCCTCTCTCTCACATACATATACACCCCTCCCCCCTACCCCGCACACACACAGAGCAAGACAGGGTGTACTAGAACCATCACCTAGCTAGACAATAACAACAATAACAGTGATGATGGCTGACGTTGATATGGCACATACCACGTGCCTGATAACCATGCTAAGTACTTCTCATTTGATCCTCACAATAACCCTTTAAGGGAGGTGCTGTTATCATCCCCATTTCAAAGGTTAGGAAACTGAGGCAAACAGGGTTAAGTGACTTGCTCAGGATCTCAGAGCTAGGAAGTGTCTGGGGCCTGATTTAAACTTGGGAGGATGAGTCTTCCTGGCTCCAGGCCAAGGCCTCTATCCACTGTGACACAAGCTGCAGGTCCCAGCTGGGACACTGATGCTGCGGCAATGGGCAGGTTACTTAAGTCTGCTGAGCCTTAGTGTCTTCAGCTATAAAGAGGGGGCTGGCGCACAGCTCAGACACTCTTCTAGCTCTAGCACTCCCGTGGGCTCAGCATTCTAAAGAGAATCTGGAGCACCTGCCGAGGACCTACCTGGTCACATTCTGAGCTCCCGAGCTGCTCAGGAAAGAAGTGGTGGCCAAGAGCCAGCAGCCGTGACCCCACCTTGCATTTGACTGAACAGTCCAGTCTGAGCCGCGCTTGCCCTGGACACGAAGCTGTCAAGAAGAATGTGTTAAACTTTCCATTGTAGTTTCTCATGCCAGTTCAGGCAGTCAGGTCAGTAAGAGCAAAGATCTGAACTCAGAGAACGCTGTACCTCAACTCTAAGATCACCTGGTGAACCACTTTAATGAAAACAGCAAGAAGAGGAGAAGCGTGTCTTACTTTATTAAATAAAATTTAGTTACCATTTCTTATTCTTCATTGGTAGAGTTAAGGGGTTCCTCACTGTGGCACTTATGCCCCTTGTTCCTCTGTCAGGCACGTGACCCTCCCCTTCCTCTTTTTTCCCTTTCTAAGTAATGGATTCATTCATTAATTTAATTATTTATTCAGCAAACATTTATTAAAGGCCTCCTCTTGAGGAGCATGTGCAGTGAGGCAGTATAATAGAATGGAAAGGGTCCTGAGCTTGGCATTAGGAAGGTCTTGGTTCCACGCCTGTGTCTGATCCTACTGTGTGGTCATGAGGATAACACTTACCTTTTCTGATCATTAATCTATTCGTCTGTAAAATTGGAACAATAATACATTCAGCACCTACCTCAGGGTGTTGTTGTGAGGCTCAAATGAAATAATGTTTGCAAAAGCATGTGGCAAACTTTAAAACACTCAACAAATGCCACTGGGAAATGGGAAGATAAATAGAGCTGGACCCTCCTTCTTCACCACAATCCCATGCTTGGGGGGTAGTAAAGACCCCTGAAATCACCCTGGGGAGCCCACAGACCAAACCACTGCAGTTCCTCATGAGGGACCTCCGCTTCTGATCTCTGTGCCTTCATAGACTGTCCCCTGTGTCTAGACAGCCCTCTTTCTTCCCCTTGGCCTCTTAGAATTCTCAGTTTCATTCAAAGCTAAGCTCAAATAGCACTTTGTTTCCCTTTTCCCCTGCCTCACCAAGGCTAGTGTGAGACATGATACAAGGTGAGGATGTCCTCAAGCTTTAACATTGTGAACTGCTTCACGTGTCCGGGCTGTACAGAGGCCCCGTTTCTCCTAGTCACAGCAGCAGCAGTATAATGCTACTTATATATGATGCTACTTGAAGTGTGACTCAGTTCTCTGCTGTGAGGGAGGTAAACGATGGTGACAGCCCACTCAAATATGGTCTGCTGATATTCTGAACAAGGGAGGTTGCCACAAAGTAGAGAGAAGGGGATGGATGTGAGAGATGAGATGGAAGTAGAAGTGACAGAATTTGGGGCTAATTACATAGGTGCTGTGAATGTGAAGCTGAGGATCACACTGAGGGCCTCGGTCAGGGCTTTGGTATAAATCCACACTTAGGGGATAGGATACGGGTTGATGATGAAATAAACAAGACGGAGGAGGCTGAGCCAGACAGGTAAGAGGGAAATCAGCAGAGAGGAATACCATGGAAGGTCAGAGTTAAACCTCTGATTCTTGGGGCAAAGCACACTTTCATTAGGGTGGGAGTATTCTTGGAATCCTCTCCACCAACAACTCGGCATTCCCAGCCTGTGCGATGGGAGGAGAGGTTGGGAGCAGGAAAGGAAGGAGAACTGATGGGCTTTGAAGCATAGCCCTCTGTCCCTAAAGGATTCTCGTCTGATGCAGCCTGTTACTGAGAGGAGGCCAGTGAGGAGGATCTGCTCCTCTTACCATGTAGCAGTAGCATCAGGAACAGCCAGCAGAGGCTCCTCCAGCAAGGGGGGGGCCTTGGGGAAGCTTGTACTCTGACGCTGATTCTGTTGCTGCTCCCACAGGAGATAGGAGATTTTACGATATTGGAGTCTGTGGTACTTAGAACCTGGGTGAGGCTGCATGCAGGTATTTTATCAGTGAATCAGTTAGCAAACATTTGTTAAGAGCCTCCTGTGTGCCAGGCACTGGAGATGCAAAGACCAGCAAATGAAACAAGGCCTTCTCTCAGGAGCTCACCATCATAATGGGTCAGACAACATGGACATTCGTGGCTATTTGTAAAATAGAAACAAAATAAATATAAGGTGACATTAGGAAGGGAAAAAGCAATAGGACACCAGACTGTGAATTCTTGAGGGGAGTACAAAGTTCTAAGTAACTAACGCTATACACCCTGGACATAATAGACACTCAATAAATGTTTATTGGATGAATGAATAAATAACAAATTAGGATCAAAAGGGACTTGGAGGAAGGACCCACCCTCTGACAAAGGAAGAGAGGCCGTGCAATGCAACCATCCGTATTGAAGGTGCTCACTGCCAAGGGTTCCCATTTGAATGGGTTTAAAGAACATGCCTTTGAAAAGAATGCACCATGCATTCTGAGTGATTGTAAACATAACCTAGAAATAGTTCACGTTATTTAGACTAGAAAAGAGTCTTAATCATGACACAAACAATATAAATATTCTATCTGACAGATGTTCAGCACCGAAGAAAGAAAAAGTCTGGAGACATACAAGGTCACGGTACATGGGATTCCAGGTCCTGAGCCTTTTACTATTTTCACTATAAATAAAGAGAGTAAAGCAAAGCAGCTTCTTCACCAAGTAAGTTCACAAAGCATTTGGTTGTGAAAAATCTAATAATTTAACCTCTCTGAAATATATCTTATATACATATATATATATATACATATACACATACACATACATATATACACATAGACATGCATATTCATACACATACATGCCCTCATCAAAGCCTTACTCTGAAGCTTTACTGGCATATGAAGGTAGCCCTGGATTCTCAAATTCTATGCCAGCAGAATGTAAGATCCAAGAGACCCTACCTACCAAACTATTGCTGTTACTGTGTACAATGTTTTCCTGGTTCTGCTCACTTCACTGCATCAGTTCATATAAATCCATGATTTTCTGAAATCAGCCTGCTCATCATTTCTTACAGTACAATAGTATTCCATTACAATCACATATCACAACTTTGTTCAGCCATTCCCCAGTTTATGGGCATCCCCTCCATTTCCAATTCTTTGCCACCATAAAAAGAGCTGCTGTTAATATTTTTTGTACAAATAGGATCTTTTCCTTTTGTTTTTTAATCTCTTTAGGATGTGGACCTAGTAGTGGTGGTTATTGTTGTTTTCTGAATCAAAGGGTATGCACAGTTTTATAGCCCTTTGGGTATAATTCCAAATTGCTTTCCAGAATGGTTGGATCAGTTCACAACTCCACCAGCAGTGCATTAAATGTCCCAATTTTCTGCATCCCCTCCAACATTTATCATTTTCTTTTTTTGTCATATTAGTCAATCTGACAGGTATAAGGTGGTACCTCAGAATTGTTTTAATTTTCTTTTCACTAATCAATAGTGATTTAGAGCATGTTTTCATATATATAATATATATACATAAATGTGTATATATTTATGTGTGTGTGTGTGTATATATATATATATATATATATAATTTTAATTTCTTCATCTAAAAATTGTCCATTCATATCCCTTGACCTTTTATCAATTGAGGAATGACTTGTGTTCTTATAAACTTGACTCAGTTCTCTATATATTTGAGAAATGAGGTGTTTATCAGAGATAATTAATGTAAAAAAATTTCACAGCTTTCTGCTTTCCTTTCTAATTTTGCTTACATTAGTTTTGTTTGTACAAACCTTATAAATTTAATAACATCAAAATTACCCATTTTACATCTAACAGTGCACTCTGTCTCTGTTTGGTCCTAAATTCTTTCCTTCTCCATGGATCCAGCTGGTAAACTATTCCTTGCTCCCCTAATTTGCCTAATTATGGTATCATCCTCAATGTTTAAATTATGTACCCATTTTGACCTTATCTTGGTATATGGTGTGAGATGTTCATCTATACCTAGTTTCTATTGTATTGTTTTCCAGTTTTCCTGGCAGTTTTTGTCAGACAGGGAGTTCTTGTCTCAAAAATGGGGTCTTGGGGTTTGTCAAACACTAGATCACTATGGTCATTTACTACTATGTCTTATATGCCTAATTGATTCTACCAGTTCACCACTCTATTTCTTAGACAGTAACAGATAGTTCTGATGATGACCACTTTGAAATTCAGTTTGAGATATAGTGTGGCTAGGCCACTTTTCTTCACTTTTGTTTTCAATAATTCTCTTGACATTCTTGACTTTTTGTTTTTCCAGATGAATTTTGTTATGATTTTTTCTAGCTCTATAAAATAATTTTTGGTAGTTTGATTGATATGTCCTTGAATAAGTAAATTTAGATATAATTGTCATTTTTGTTATATTGGCTTGGCCTATCCATGAGCAATTGATATTTTTCCAGTTGTTTAGATCTGATTTTATTTATGTGAAAAGTGTTTTGTAATTGTGTTCATATAGTTCCTGGGTTTTTCTTGGCAGGTAGACTCCAAAGTATTTTTGTATTGTCTACAGTTATTTCAAAAGAATTTCTCTTATCTCTTACTGTTTCTAGCCTATTTCTTGACTTTGAACTTTATGTTAAAGTTGGACTCTGCTCACCTTGCAGGGGCTAGTCAGCATCCCGAGCTTCAAGCTTTTTCGTGATGCTATTTTCAGAGCTAGTTCTGGGGGCCTGCAAGTTTTTGGTGCTTCTAAGGTGATATGTTGCAGGGAGAGATGTGATCACTGTTTTTTACCCAGGAAGAGTCCCTCCTCCCTGCAGATGTAATTTACGCACTAGTGTTCCTCTCTGCCCTGGAATGTGACCCAAAACTGTGGATGGGTAACAGAGTTGGCAGATAGCACCAGCTGCCAGTGCAAGCAGAGGATCCCTGGTCTCTTTCTGACCAGTTGTCTAATCCTTCCTTGTCTCTGGGCTGAGAGCTCCTGAAGCTGCTATTTCCAAGACCCACCACTAGTATCATCGCCATGTGGGCTCCGCGCTGGCCCCAGTCCTTTCCTGAGGACGTCCCGAGTTGTCTTGGACTGAAAAATATCTCATCCTGATCTTCAATTTGAGGCATTATTTTAAAGTTGTTTGGAGAGGAACGTTGGGAGAGTTTGGATGAATTGTGGCCTCTGCTCCACCATCATTTGCACTATAGAATTCCCAGGGACCTGCTTATGCTGAGAATTTAGCCCTATAAATCTAACATTTAAAAATAATTGGGTGGTTCCAATATTAGAAAAAGAAATTGTCTTGCTTGAGGCTGGATTAGGTTATTGGCCATTGTCATAAAAGCAAAGCATTTCTGCAGAGCTCCAGGACTGTAGAACGACAAAGGGCCAAGGTCATGGGTTGAAAAACCTAAAAGTTATTAAAACTCAACAGGGGTTGTCATTCCAGCAGTGGGAAAAGAGTTTTGCTGTCCTGGGATTATGAATAAATTGTGTTGCTGGCCAAAGTGGAAGTAAACAAGCCTTTTTGGTCATAGGAAATTGCTTAGATCTTCCAAAAAGGAATGATGCACTCTCTACTCCAGAGTAGATTTGACTTGGCAGTAAATGTCAGGCATATTTTGTGCTCTACAAGAATAGATTCATTTAGAATTAAAAGATTTTTATCAACTATTTGTACTGTCTCACCAGTCTTTTTTTCGTACATGTTAGATTTTTACGACTTCACAAGGTTCCATACCAATCACCACAGACTGCTTTTTGATGGAAGAAAAATATTTTATATCTAAAGAAAAAAATGACTTCAGGAAACAGCCATTCCAGAGAATAATCAGTCCAGAAGAAGAGATTGTGCAGATTTTGAACAGCTGGTTCCCAGAAGAAGGTTATGTTGGAAGGATTATTTTTAAAGTCCAGGAGGAAGTAAGTATATTCAGGAATAGCTAATACAGTAAAATCCCATAAACTCTGCCAACTAAAAATTTTTCAGTAATTTAGAGCTGGTTTGTGTGACTTTTGCTAGGGACCTATGGTTTCATCAGTATAGAGAACTCCTAGTGGGGTACTTCCCTCTACAGATTCAGATCTAAAGCTTCCCTTCATCTTATAAATCTTAAAGAATTCCCTGGGGCTACTGAGAGATGGATTGACTTTCCCTAGGACACACATAGAGCTAGCAATGTCAAAGGGAGGAGTCGTGTGGATAAGATAGCTTGTTGTAGAGAGAGGATGACTTGGGTTCAAGTATTCTTCTGACTTGTCCTAGCTTTGAGACCTGAGCAGATCTCTGACTCTTCAGTGGTCTAGGCACCTTTTCCAAGACTATAAATCACAGAGAAAGGGCTGACCTGCACGAGCATGGGGAGATCATCACCCAGAAGTTCCCCTTTGCACTGCACTGTCATGAGTACAGAGAGATTAGTCTAAAATAAAGCCAAGGGCTCAGAAATTTAGTATTTCTTCAACTATAACTTCAAAATGGAAGCTTTGTAATTCTTATTCATTAAGAGATACTTGTGTTGATGATACTTTTGTTCATGAATGTATATATTTTTTCATGAAATCACCTTATCTTACTCGTTAGTGTCCATTAACGAAATTTATTTTATAAAATGTACTTCAAAGGAATAACATTCCATTTCTTTAAAAATGTCTCAGATTTTTTTTTCAAATGTTTTGCTGTGGTGGGCAGGTCTCACCATAGTTGTTAAAAAATGAGTGAGGATTTATATAGTTCATCTATGCAGCATATCCCAAAACTCCATTCCACTTTTTATTGGCTGGTCTCTACAAAGGTACTTGTAATCCATGACCATTGATAAGTATATGTATATAGATATATAGAATTTTAGAAATATTTAATGGAATCATATTCAAAGGTAAGAAATGTCCTTCAGGAGTCCCAAATTACCAACACATAACATTTTCTCAATCTGACCAAAAGGTATTTATCTTTTTTGTGATAGTTTACAACATATTTTATGTATATCTATATTTTCACATCAGATTTATATTTATATGCAGTTTAAAGCTCACTATAACCCTGTGCGCAAGAGTGCAAGAATTATCATGCCCACTGTACAAATGAAAAATCTGATGCTGATGAAGTTAAGCTCTTTGCCCAGGTCATGCAGTTAAGAATTGGTAAAACCCAGCATCTGTGCCCGGGTGTCCTAACTACCTCATGCTGCTTTGCATTCATCTTCTTCTCTCCTCTTTTTCACACTTTGTGTGCAGCACCTGGAGGAGAAGAATGTCTTCCAGGAAGAGAAGGAGGTGACCTTGAGCTCAGAAGATGAAAACTTCTTTGTACAAGTCCATGATGTCTCCCCCGAGCAGCCCCGCACGGTCATCAAGGCTCCCCGAGTCAGCACTGCCCAGGAGGTCATCCAGCAGGTACACCTCATCCTCCTAAGTGTTTCCTTCCCATGTTCTGAGATGAGATTCAAATAAGCTAAATACATCAGGGGTTAATTTGATCAGTTACTTCCTAGCATGATGTGTTTCTGGTAAGAGATGGAGTGCCTCTTATGGAAACTGGAAAGAAGCAGTTTATTGGGAAAATCACAAAGTAATGAAGCCCTTGTCACTGGAAATGTTCAAGCAGAGGCTTGATCACCTTCTGTTAGGGGTATTGTGGAGGGCATTCCTACATCTGATGGGCTGTGGGATGGGGCCCCATCTCATTCTCAGTATCTTATGAGTGTGAGAAGGAGTGGAGGCACTCAGCCTAGTGACAGATACCCTGGATTAAGAGACAGAGGCCCTGGATGAGAATCCTGGCTGTGCTGCTTCCATAACTTTGGGCATATCACTTAACTCTTATTCCTCCTTATTCTTACAGAATGAGGGAGGGTCTTTAAACTGGGTTATCTCTAAGGCCTTGAGAATCTAGAAATGTTTCCGACATCTTGTTTCTTTATTCTCTGCCAAGACAGCTAGTAAAGCACTGGGCCTGTAGGCAGGAAGACCTTTACTAGCTATGTGACTCTTGACAAATCATTCCATAACTGTCTGCCTCAGTTTCCCCAACTGTAAGATAGAGATAATAGCATCTACCTCCCAGGACCATTGAGAAGATCAGATGAGATAGTAACTGTGAAGCGCCTGGCATACAGAAGGGACGTAGTGCCCTCCCTTTTTGTCTTTATATCCCCAGGAGCTGGCATGTAACACCTTGCACATAGTAGGTTGGCATTTATTAAGCACCTACTGTGTACAAGAGCTGTGCCAAACCCTGGGGATACAAAGAAAGTCAAAAGATAAATCTGTCTGAAGGTGAAGACGACAGGCTAACAACGATGTACAAACAAGGTACAGACAGAACAAATTGGAGATGATCCAATAGTAAGTGCCTAGTCAGTGACTGCTGAATCATTTGTTGACTCTTTACAGACTTTGTGCAAAGCAAAATATTCTTATAGTATTTTGAGCAATCCCAACCCGAGTGACTATGTGCTTCTGGAGGAGGTGCTAAAGGAGTCTGCCAACAAGAAATCTTCTACACCCAAGTCTTCTCAGAGGGTTCTCGGAGACCAGGAGTGTGTGTTCCAGGCTCAGAGCAAGTGGAAGGGAGCAGGAAAATTTATCCTTAAGCTAAAAGAGCAGGTTCAGGTAAGCTTTAGAAAAATGTTTTTCGATCTTCCGAAATGTTCCGTATTCATAAGCAATATCGTAATGGAGGGTGGGAACAAGGAGTCTTGGGGAGAAAGTTTCTAAGGGAGAGTAACAATAAGGGAAGAGAAATATTAAGGGTTTGTTCCTACATAAACAGAGGGCTAGTATCCAAGCAGCCCTGGGCTTGTACCACAGCTGCTCCTCTTTTTGTGGAGTCCTCAGCTCAGGTGAGGTGACCTCCTCTGGCTCCTGGGCCTCTCCAGAGCCCTCCCCTCCATCTTCCACCACCAGCTGTCACGCTTCTCCTGTAACATCTTCCTTTCCGTCTCTGAGCAGCCTCACTTGCCAAATGTCAGATGGCCAGAGTGAGAGAAGTAAGGCCTGTGACCTAATCTAGGTCAATGAATGCATTAGGTATGTGGCTCTGAGCAGTCTGAGAGTGGGGCTTTATAGGATATGCCCCTAGTTTTCCATTAATAGATTGGTGACATTGCTGATAATCTCTGTTCCGTTTGGGAACCATCACTCTTCTCTGCTGCTATTCCACCTAGAAAAAAGAGCTGGAAACCCATTTATTAAACACTTAAGATGGGCCAGGCCCTGTGCTGAGTGCTAGACACACACACGCACACACACGCATGCATGTACATGCACACGCACACATGAATGCACACACATGCACATGCACGCACACACATGCATGCACGTATGCGCACACACACACACAGTCCCTGCCCTCAAGGAGCTTATATTCTTTTCTTAAGTTCAATTTAATGTACATGCTCTTCACAATTATGCTTGGAATGTTCATGAAAATGTGCAAAGCATTAAACAAAGCTACTCATCTTCTCAGGTCATCTCATTGTTAAACCTAGGTGGCACAGTGAAGACCTGAGTTCAAATCCTGTCTCATTTACTAGCTATGTGACCCTAGACAAGTCACTTAACCACTCTCTGCCTCAGTTTCCTCATCTATAAAATAGGGATAATAATAGAATCTACCTCCCCAGATTTTTGTGAGGATCAAATGAGGTAATAATTGTAAAGCATTTAGCACAGTCCCTGGCATGTAGGAAACCCTCCATAAATGTTAACTATCATCACTGTTATTTAGAGAATATACATGTTAGACAAGTATTTGAAATATAAAAGAAGTAAAAAACCTAAAAAGTTAAGTATACAGATTTTTCATTTCCCTGATACACATGATATCCAGTAATTTTATGAATATCAAGCACTTCATTTTTTCAGTAGCTCCTCCAGTTGTTGTTAGATTGCCTAAACCACTTAAATTCACACAAAATGTGTAACAAAAATAATGAAAGCAAAGAGCAAGTAACTTTACAAATAATGGAATCTGAGCCATGTCTGCCTTTTTTCAGAGTAAATTGGCTAAATTAAAACTTTTATCTTTTTTTTTCAGAGGGGGGAAGGCAAGGCAATTGGGGTAAAGTGACTTGCCCAAGGTCACACGGCTATTAAGTGTCAAGTGTCTGCGGTCACATTTGAACTCAAATCCTTCTGACTTCAAGGCCAGTGCTTTATTCACTGAGCCACCTAGCTGTCCCATTAAAACTTTATCTTAAGCAACACTTTTGCAGTTGTAGTCATAAAGGTGTTACATGGTGAGACTGTAAATTCTACAAATAGACATGGTGTGATATGTAGTATCTCTGGGATATCTGTTTCTACCACAGCCATACTCTCAAGAACTCACAGTAACTACATCTGTGGCTAAAACCCAATTATCCCTTACCCTCCCACCCCCCAACCTATGATAGGCTAATATATGGACAGTTTTCTTTGCTTAGACATGGAAGCTGTTTTAACACTGACTTTATGAAATAACAATGTACTTAAAATGCTATGCCAGACACATAAACCATATACAAAAATGTCATAGCCCCATATTGTCCCCCTCAGATGGACATTTGTAAATGCTAGTTGACTCCATTACCCTAGTGTTGAACATAAAAACCACACAGGAAATATAGACATCTGAATAGCAGCAGCATAAACCTGTCATAAATTATAAATATGGGTCTTCGTGGGGCAGCATGGGTGACAAATGGTCTGCTGCGTAATTGCAGAATGAGGCGGGTAGAAGCTGGAGGCTGGGCTGGTGAATTCTCCCTCCTGCCTCTTAAGGACCTCCCTCTCAAACTACTTGGAACTTCTTTGCATTTATTCTGCACATACATATGAATTTATCTTCTTGTTATCTCCCTAGTTAAAAGGTAAGCTCTTGCAAATAAGGGTTTTCTCATTCACTGTATGCAGTGTCCAGCCCATAGTTTGTGCTTAATAAATACTTGATGACTGACTAAATAAGGTGCAGGAAGAAACGGACAATAAAACTAATGGGGGGAATCTCAGTGTATCCCTTTCACATGTAGACAAATCTAACCAAAAAATAAAACAGCTAAGAAGCCAAGGACCTAAACAGACTTTTAGAAAATTTACATATTACAGATGACTGGTTTTTATTGAATAGGAATAGAAAAGAATATATACATTTCCCAGCTGTACATGGCACCTTTACAAAAACTAACCACATATTAGAGCATAAAAAACTTTACAAAACAAATGCAGAGCAGCAGAAATATTAAACATAGTCTTTACTTATAATCTAACAAAAAGTATATTTCATAAAGGGCTGTTGAAAAATATTAAAAAATTTTAATTAATTTCATCCTAAAAAAATTGGTGTCTAAAAAACAAGTCATAAAAACAATAGAAACTTTTGTCCAATTATATGTTCAAAAAATGACTACTTAAATGAAATATACTACTTAAACTGAAAATAAATAAATTTTAAAATAAATAAATTTTTAAAAATATATAAAATTAATAGGCAAGAAATATAAAACTTAAATAATCTGATCTAAGAAAAAAGACTTTGAACAAGGCATAAATGAACTCCCAACAAAAAGAACTCCAGGACCAGCAAATTATATCATTCAAAGAAAAATTAATTCCAAAATTATATAAACTGTTTGCAAAAATGGGAAAAGAAAGGATTCTTTCTGTGATACAAATATGGTCTTAATGCTCAAATCAGGAGAAAAAAATGGAGAAAGAAAATTACAAATTTAATACTCCTAATGAATATAACACACACAAAAAATTTTAATTAACAAAGAGGCCACAGCAACATGTCAAAAAAGATTATATGCTATGACCAAGTTGCCTTTATACCAGGAATGCAGGGTGGGCTCGATATTGGGAAAACAATAAACATAAGTCATCATATTAACGACAAGAATGAAAATCCGATGATAGCATTCTCCCCCAGACCCTCCAAAAAAGAACTATAGGAAGATCCAAAAGACCCACAGACAAGCAAGAAGACAGCCTTAAAAACTCATTATACACTTCAAAAGAAAAGCAAGCTCTGTATGTTGGAAATTCACTGTTTCATATGAATTCACGTAGAAATGCTCATTTTATTTGACGTTCATTAAGGTCAGAATAAAAATAAAATTAAATTTAAGAAAAACACAAATGTAGCCCTGTGCTGTTGCTTCCATCGCACCATGAGGAAGCAGTGAAAACAAAAACATGCATGTACTCGATGCAGATTCCTCCCCCAGCAAATGAACCCTGAGCGAAAGAGGGGTTAGACCTGCGCTGCCCAGCCCCGGAAGGCAGAACCTGGTAGCCACCAGGAAGCGTGCAGAGGAGCAAACTTAGCTTGATTTAAAGCAGAGAAAGCCCGACAATCTGAGCTATCCAGAAGTAAGACAGGCTGCGCCAGGAGATGGTGGCTTCCTCTTCCTTGGGAGCCTTTAAGCAAAGACTGAATGACCCTCAGTCATTCAGAGGAGCAAGTTCACTGTTGGTGAGTCCCTCAAAAGGCAGCTTTCCGCATATGCACCAAACCATGCCCACATAGACGTGGCACTCTCTTGCCACCCTCGAGTTTGCAATCCAACCACTAGATGGCAGGAATCACTTATGTTTAAAAACTGGCCCTAACTGCTTCTCCAATCAGCTGTGATGCCTGTTTGCTTTCCCTAATGTTGTCATTGGCATTTTGGGCCAGAAAAAATCCTTCTTTTCAGCCCTACTCCACTGGGCATCCCTGAAGGAACACTTGAATTAGGAAACAGCATGGTGCAGGGGGGAAAAGCACTGGAGAAAGGGAAGGAGGAAGAAAAGGAATGAAAAAACTGCATCAGGAGTTAGTTAACCTGTTCCACTAATGACAAGCTTTATGACTTTAGGAACATCACTATACTTTTATGCATCAAATTCCTCACCTGTATAATGAAGGGTTGGGACTAGAGAGATATCTGGGGTCCCTTCTAAGGTCTAAGGTGGCTTATACAGTGTTTTATGATTTTCTTCACAATGACCCTATGAGATAGGTGGTATAAATAGCAGCAGCATCCACTTCATTTGGAGAAACAAAATCTCTAGAAGCTCTAGTACATCAAGGAAAATAATGAAAGGAGCAAAAGATAGAAGAGGAATGGCACCTCCAAATCTCAAACAATATTGTAGAGCAACAGTCCTCAAAACCATCTGGCATTTATTAAAAAATAGAGAAGTAGATCAGTGGAACCACTAGACAAGGTGAATTAGAAACAATAGAACTCAGTGTTAGAGGAACCAGAAAATGTAACGTACTTAGGAAAGAACTCCCTATTTGGGGAAAAAAAATTGCTAGGAAAACTGGAAAACAGTCCAGCAGAAATTAGCATTAGAGTTACATTTTATATCATATCAAATTTAAAGTGGACATATGACCTTTATATTAAGTATCACAACATAAAAAAATTAGAAGAGAAGCAGTTCATATCATAGCTATGGACACCAGATACATTCCTAAGCAAACATGAGATAAAGGCAGTTACAAAAGATAAAATAAATAACTTTTATCACATGAAACTGAAAAGCTCTGCATAAACAACATTAATGCATCTTGGAAAAGTGAAGGTGTTGATTGGGGGGACAATTGTTTTATCAAATTTCTTAGATGACAGTTTAGTATCTAAGATCTATAGATATAGATATATACAACTAACAGATACATACAAGACCAAGAGCCAGTTCCCAGTAGATAAGTGGTCAAAGGAAGTGAACAAACAGTTCTCAAAAGAATTATTGCAAACAACTCATAACAACGTGAAAGAATGCTCCCGATCTCCAACAATTAGAGAAATTTAAAAACAATTCTGAGGTTTCCCCTCATACCCTGCCAATTCACAAAGACGATGAAAGATAATAATAGCCTGTGAGAGATTGTAGAAAAATAGGCACATTAATGCATTGTTGGTGGAGCTGTGAATCAGTACAACCCCTTGTAAAGCAATGCGAAGTATACCAAGGAAGGCACTGACAAGAAGAAAAAGCCCATGTACACCAAAATATTTATAGCAGCACTTTCTGTGGTAGCAAAGAATTGGAAGCAGAGCAAATTTTGCTTATATCAACTGGTGAATGGCTACACAAGTTGTGATACATGAGTGCAACAGAGTATGAAAAAATGAATATGAAAAATGGTCTGTGGGATGAATACAGAGAAGCATGGAAAGATTTACATGATCTGATGCACAGTGAAGAAAGCAGTGCTAAGAGCAATACACACAATGACTACAACAATGTAAATGGAAAGAACAACCTCAAAATAACAGATATGAATGTTGCAGAATCATAAAGTGCAACCGTGGCTCTAAAGAAGAAATAGCTACATTAGGAAAACACCTACGCTACTCCTTTGCAAGGGTAGAGGTTCACAGGTGTGGCACACTACATATATTTACAGACTTTTCATTGCATTGATCAGTTTTGCTGATTTTTTTTGTCCCTTTTTCTTCATTTTCTCTAAAATATATTTGTTATATGAAATGGTTCTCTGAGAGAGGCAGGAGGAAAGAATACAGGGAGAAATTATAGTGATATAAAAACCAGAAATCATCAATATAAATTTATTTCTAAAAAATAAATAGTATTACACTTAGATGAAGAAACTGAGACCAAATCCTGGCTATTTCTCCCTTCCTAGCTCAGCAATCAGAGCTCTTTCCTTTCTTTTTCTCATCCTGTGGCAGTTCAAGCAGAACGGTCATATTTGGCACAGAATTCTAAGGTACTGTCTTCACCTAAGGTGAAATCCACTCTGACACCTGTCTTGAATAGGTCACCCTCTTCCACTACCTCATAGAATCCCTCACGTCCTTCAAGACTCAGCTCAAGCACCGCCTCCTACAGGAAGTCTTTCCTGTTTTCCTTCTCTCTCTGTCTGTCTCTCTCTGTCTCTCTCTGTCTGTCTCTGTCTCTATCTCTGTCTCTCTCTCTCTCTGTCATTTGTTCTTAATGTACTTATATATGAACAGTCTGCCCCAGTAGAATGTCTGCTCCTTGAGAGTAGGGAATGTCTACTTTTTTTTCTCTTATTCCTAGAACCTAGCATTGTGCATGGCACATGATAGATGCTAAATAAACTCTTGCTGGTTAATTCTTCACTCCCACCACTGCGGCCCTTGTCCTAGCTGCAGTAATGCCAGGTGATGTCAGCTGGGCTTCTCCAGGTTGTGAGCTTTCTCTGTGGTTTATAAGCCTTTGGACTCATTTCTAACTCTGAGACCATGTTTTTCAACATACTATCTACCACTGTGCGTATGTTTTCATTGAAGTCATTGAATATTAAGGTATATAATGATTTTATTTGGAGGGTCTTAGCAAGTTCTTGATAAAATTATTCTGCTTACTCAACTCCAATAACAATGTTGAAATGTCAGTTAATTATTTTCCTACTTTTTATAAATGTTTGTCATGAGCACTGTAATACCAGATGACCAAATGTCAGATGAAAAAATGCTTCTTGTTGCCTTTGAATGATAAAAACAGACTCCTTTAGTTACCCCTCCAAGGAAAACCTGTGGCTATCCTTCCATTTAGTTACAGCTTCCTTCTATATTCCAATAACATTATAGCAAGAATAGCAAAATGAATAAAATTCAGTTCTTCTGATATTATATTTATTCATTGGTCACTTGGCAAGAAGCTCACATTTATAGTATCAGAAGCTTAAATTAATGTATATAAATGGTCTAGAAAATGGTGATCCTTAGTACCATCTGTCCTCTTTTCTGTCCCTTTTGCCACCATTATTATAAAAACAAAAGGAAACCACTTAGGACTGAAAATCATTAGTGTTTTTGTGTTTCATTAGTTGCCATGCCCCAAACAATTCATAACCAAGTGACCAGATTACTGCTGATGAGTCTGTCCAGACTTAGTAAGGCTGGTCCTCAGTAAACAAATTTAATCAGCTTCCAAGACCACACTCAAAGCTTTTTCAGTATGGTAGATTTGCCAGAGCGTAGAAAATCCAGGATCACCTCCATGTAGTAGGGCTCTGGAGTAGGAGAGCACCCTGTGACATAAACAGAAACACAAAATGGCCATTGTTGGGTGTACCTGCCTTCCACTTCCTCACTGACAGTGACAGAAAAAGGAGCAGTGAATTTGAAGAATCACACCGTTCTTAGAGTACTACAAACGCTCATTTAAATGCTGGTATTTTAAATAGGATCTTTGTCCAGCAACCAATGGACTCACATCGTGTTGGAAAAGCTGAAACACATCCAATTTGGAAAGTAATTCTTTAGTTTAGAAAAGCACATCCTCAGGGGTCCCTGGTGATGTCCAAGGTGCCGAGCTAATCGGATATCCTTTAGCAGGATATGAGAAAAATACCATTCTTCATATTCGCACTGATTCAAACCACATTTAACTAAAAGGATGTCAAAGTATTTCCTCCAACAACATGGAATAAGTGTATTTTAAAAATCAATTTAAGGGTGATGAGCATTTTTATTTTACTTTCTAAACTTGGGTGGTGTTTTTTTTTTTCAGGCAGCTCGAGAAGATAAAAGAAAAGGCATTTCCTTGGCTAATGAACTTAAAAAATTTACCAAGTCTAGTAAGCAGTATCGAGGATTCATGTCAACCTCTCAGCTTGTAGTAGCAGAAAGTGTCCAGGTGAAGGAAGAAAAACCTGTGGGCAGCTTCTCTTCTGACATGATGGACCATCACCCATGAGCACCTTCATCCAGGTATGATCAGACTCATGGCCCTCATACTAAAGCAAGGCCCTTAAATAAGCTTATAAGGCACAGCTTGTGCTGTGTCCTTTTTTCTCTCAAGAAAAAGACAAGAAGCAGAGCTGATTTTCATAAATATAAATAGGAAAGATGCACTATGAGAAATTACTGCCTGTGCCATTATCCTTGAAATAAATTCTGAGACTGTACAGATGAGCCATCTAGTTTAACCATTCAGATTCATACTGGCCTAAAGGGAACCAGGACAGGCTGAGTAGCTCTGTGTCCCTTCACCCTCCAGTTCTCTGTCCTTTTCTGAAAAAGGAGATGACAGCTGAGTCCCTTTACCATCCTATTCCTTTTTTTAAGTCTAATGGATCCCTTTGATTTTTATGCCAATTTTTTTTTCAGATTTCCTCCCTACTTTAATTCTGTTCTTAGAGCTTTATTACAGAACATTAGTTCTTCTGTGACATTCTGTAGCAGAGACAAGAGAGGAATATACAGACTGATGTCTCCTAGGCGTGGCTTCTGGTTTCATGGCTTTCTCTTGTGTTCTTTGGGAGCCAGAATGGCATATTAGTGATGGATTTGGAATCAGGAAGAGTCTGGGTTCAAATCCTGCCTCTGACTCTGAGAAAGTAAGTTAACATCTCTCAGCCTCAGTTTCCTTATCTATAAGATGGGAATGATACCTGCTACCCATCTGCTGACAGCAGTGATGGTCTCAGCCGATGCCCGCATTTGTTTGGTTTGACAAAAGTTGTTTGTTACAAGAATTTAGTTTTTTCTTTCCCCTCTCCCCCCGCTGTCAGAGAGCAGAGGTGGGAGGGGGAGAAAATAAATTTTTGTTTCCTGAAAATACAATATAATAAAATGGATAATATCTACAGGATTACTTGAGTACCCATTCAGTTCACATGCATTTATGATGACTTACTCATGATCAGGCACCATAAGAGGCCCTGACATCCAAAGCCAGAAGTAAACTGTCCCAGTTCCCAACGAGCTTATGTTTTCTAAATCAGAGGTAATAATGTGTGTAACAAGCCCTTAAAGCTCTGGGTAAATGTGAGTTATTATCATCATAAAGTGAGCTAACTTCAGACATACCCCTACCTTTACTATGTCTACTCTCTGTTTCACTTTCCCTCCAGAACCTGGGCATCCAGCATGCTGCCCACAAGCAAACTGCATTCTCTCAAGATTATTAGTAGGAAAAGATTTTTTTTTTGGAGGGGGGAAGGTAGGGCAATTGGGATTAAGTGACTTGCCCAAGGTCACATGGCTAGTTTTTGTGTTAAGTATCTGAGGCCTGATTTGAACCACCTAAAATTTCTCCTGTGCAATATTCTGGATCCTGACCCTATGAAGTTGCAGTCTTTTTCATAGACCTGCTGAAATCAAATCAGAACACTACTATGAAAGAGGCAAACCGAATGATAGGCACAATGGGGACAGAATGTACTTATCCATTTTATGAATACTGCTAGATTCATTGACTTAATCAGAATTGATCAGTGACTACATCCCTGCAGTACCCCTCTTCAAGTTACTTAATTATGTAAGAGTTACATCCACCCAATGGAGTATAATTCTGTACTTTGATGTGAACGAAATTGATTAAACTGGTTTTTGGATTGTTTTTAGATGACATCCAAAAATCCATATTTTAAATAGCTAACATAATTTTTCATCATTTGCTGAATAAATATTTCAGGCAAATTACATGCATGGATTTCTGTTCACTTGGCTAAAAAATTTTTAAAATGACCTCTGCTATGGAAATTTCATTTTTCAACTGAAGAAAATGTAACTTTATAATCTATGAATCTTTTTAAGAAATGTCATTTCCTCATTTGTCTGGCAGGCTGATTTTTTTTATTTAGTATTTTGTTTTTCCCCAATTACATGTAAAAACAATTTTGATTTTAAAACTTAATTCCAAATTCTCTCCCTTCCTCCCCATTCCACTTCATTTAAAAGGCAAGCAATTTGATATAGGTTATACATATGTAGTCATGCAAAACATTTCCATATTAGTCATGTTACAAAAGAAAACATAGACCAAAAAAACTCAATAAAAATAAAGTTAAAAAGGATGCCTCAATCTAACACCATCAGTTCTTTGTCTGGGGGTGAATAGCATTTTTCATCATAAGTCCTTCAGAGTTGTTGTGGATCATTATATTGCTGAGAATAGCTAAGTCATTCACAGCTGATCATCTTACAGTATTGCTGTTACTTTGTACACAGTACATTTCACTTTGCATCAGCTCATGTAAGTCCAGGTTTTTCTGAGAGCATCCTGCTTATTATTTCTTATAGCACAATAGTATTCTATCATAATTATATAACACAACTGTTCAGTCGTTCCCAAATAGATGGGCATCTCCCCAATTTCCAACTCCCTGCCACCAGAAAAGAGCTGCTATAAATATTTCCATACATATAGGTACTTTTCCCCCTTTTTTTTTTTAATCTCTTTTTGTACACAGACCTAGTAGTGGTATTGCTAGGTCCGAGGGTTTTATAGCCTTTGGGCATAGTTCCAAATTGCACAACTCCACCAATAATGCATTACCATCTCACATTTCCCACATCCCCTCCAACATTTGTCATTTTCCTTTTATGTCCTATTAGCTAATCTAATGAGGTGGTAGCTAGAATTATTTTCATTTCCATTTCTCTAATTATTAGTGAGTTAGAGCATTTTTTCATACGGTTTTGGCTAGCTTTGATTACTTCATCTGAAAACTGTTCCTATCTTTTGGTCATTTATCAATTGGGGAATGACTCTTATTTTTATAAATTTGACTCAGTTCTCTATATGTTTGAAAAATGATTCCTGTATCAGAGAAACTTGCTTCAATTTTTTTTTACAGCTACTATTGCTAACATCCTATTTCCTCTCCTGTTTATTCTATTCTCTCTCTCCTTTCACCCTGTCCCTCTTCAAAAGTGTTTTGTTTCTGACTACTCCCCCATTTGCTCTCTCTTCTATCACCCCCTTTTCTTATCTCCTTCTTCTTTCTTGTAGGATAGATTTCTATACCCAATTCAGTGTGTTATTTCATACTCTATGAGCCAATTCTTTGTTTAAAAATTTATTTATTTATGTTTAGTTTACAACATTCAGCTCCACAATCTCTTTAAGTTTCAAATTTTCTATGAGCCAATTCTGATAAGAGTAAGGTTCACTCACCCCCTCTTATCTTCCCCATCTTCCCCTCCATTGCAAAAGCTTTTTCTTCCCTCTTTTATGAAATAATTTACCCCATTCTACTTCTCCCTTTCTCTTTCTCCTAGTACATTCCTCTCTCACCCCTTAACTTTATTTTCTTTAGATATCATTGCTTTATATTCGGTTCACACCTGTGCCCTCAATATATACTCCTAACTACCCTAATAATGAGAAAGTTCTTATGTATTACAAGTATCATCTTACCATGTAGGAACATAAACATTTAACCTTATTATGTCCCTCATAATTTCCCTTCCTGTTTGCCTTTTTATTCTTCTCTAGAGTCTTATATTTGAAAGCCAAATTTTCTGTTCAGCTCTGGTCTTTTCATCAAGAAAGTCCTCTGTTTCACTGAATGCCCATTTTTCCCTCTGAAGGATTATACTCAGTTTTGCTGGGTGAGAGAGTCTTGGTTGCAATCCTAGTTCCTTTGCCCTCCAGAGTATCATATTCCAAGGCCTCTGATGTTTTCATGTAAAAGTTGTTAAATCTGGTGTTACCCCAAGTGTGGCCTCCCCTTACTTGAACTGTTTCTTTCTGGTTGTTTGCAGTATTTTCTCCTTGACCTGGAATTTGGCTATAATATTTCTAGCAGTTTCATTTTGGGATCTCTTTCAGGAGGTGATAGGTGGATTCTTTCAATTTCTATTTTACCCTATGGTTCTAGAATAGCAGGGCATTTTCTTTGATAATTTCTTGAAAAATAATATCTAGGCTCTTTTTTTGATCATGGCTTTCAAGTAATCCAATAATTTTTAAATTATTTCTCCGGACATTATTTTCTAGGTCAGTTGTTTATTCCAGTGAGATATTTCACACCATTTTGTATGTTTTCATTCTTTTGGTTTTGTTTTTTTGTTTCTTGGTTTCTCATTGTCATTAGCTTCCATTTGTTCAGTTCTAATTTTTAAGTAATTATTTTCTGCAGTGAGCTTTTGTGCCTCCTTTTCCATTTGGCTAATTCTACTTTTTAAGTAGTTTTTTTTTTCTTCAGTGAATTTTTGTGCGTCTTTTTCCATTTGGTCAGTTCTACTTTTTAAAGAATTCTTCTCTTCATTTACTTTTTGGACCTCTTTTACTGTTTGGCCTAGTCTGTTTTTTAAGGTGTTATTTTCTTCAGTATTTTTGTGTGTCTCTTCTTTACCAATCTATTGACTCTTTTTTTCATTATTTTCTTGCATCATTCTTATTTCTCTTCCCAGCTTTTCCTCTGTCTCTCTTATTTGATTTCCAGAATCCTTTTTGATCTCTGCCATGACCTGAGACAAATTCATATTTTTCCTGGAGGTTTTGGATGCAGAAGCTTTGACTTTGTTATCTTCTTCTGATTGTGTGTTTTGATCTTCCTTGTCACCATAGTAACTTTTTATGGTCAGAATTTTTTTTTGTCGTTGTTTACTCATCTTTCTAGCCTATTTCTTGACTTTTAACTCTTTGTCAAACTAGGGTTCTGCTTCCAGGGTAGAGGGTACACTGTTCCAAACTACAGAGGTTTTGTGCAGCTGTTTTCAGAGATACTTCTATGGACCTGTAAGTTTTCAGTTCTTCCAAGGTGTTATGATCTAAGAATAGGTGTAAACACTACTTTCCTGGCTTGTGCCCTGGTCTGTGACCACAAGCACTCTTTTCTGCCCTTGAACTGTGATGAGGGTCCCCCACCCCCTCGACTGTGTCCACAAGCTCTGCTATGCTAGTATTCCTCCTTGCCCTAGGATTTCCACCCAGGACTATGACCCAGATCTGAGTATGGACAAAGCAACAGAATCCTGCCTCAGTGCTAGCAAAGAGACCCCTGTAATCTCCTTCTGACCCCCTTACCATCTGTAGGCTGAGAGCTCCAGAGCAGCCACTACTGCTGCTGCTGATTCAGTGGCTCCCAGGGCCTGCTCCTGGTTTTCTGGGGCCCAGTCTATGCCAGAGCAACAGACCTTTCCTGTCAGCCTTTTAAGTTGCCTTTGATTAGAAAAGTATTTCATTCCCTCCTTTTGTGGGTTCTACCACTTTAGTAATTGTTTTATGGCATTATTTAAAGATGTGCAGAGGGGTTTCAGGGAGAGCTCAGGCGAGTCCTAGCCTTTTCTCTGCCATCTTTGCTCTGCCCCCCAACATTCCCAATTTCTCTTTGTAATTTCTTCACCAGAGCTTCTCCAGTCTACTTCCTCAATATATCACACATCTGTTCTGTACTACCCTCTACTCACATGGCCACTCCCTGTGGTAAGAGCCCTAGACAAGGAGTCAGGAAGCCCTGAGTTCAAACATGGCCTCAGACACTTCTAGCTATGTAACCCTAAGCAAGTCACTTAATCTCTGTCAGTCTGTTTCCTCATCTGTAAAATGGGGATGCTATTAGCACCTAGCATTGTGAAGATCTAATGGGATAACATGAAAAATGCTTTGCAAACCTTAAACTGTTATAGAAATGCTAGGTTGTCACAGTACTGTAGAGTTCCCTTTGAGGAAGCTCTTTCTACTCATGCAGATCCAGCCTTTCAGTCCTTCTCTTCCTTCTGATCTCAGTTTAAGAGACACCTCTTCCAAGGGTCTTCCCTTATTTACTGTTAGTGCTCTGTCCTTTTTAAAATTGCCTTGGCTTTACTTATCTCTGTAGGTCAGAAAGTCATAAATTTAGGGCTAGGAGAGACCTCAAAGGCCACCTGGTCCAACTCCCTCTCCTTATAGGGGGTGAGCCGAAGCCAAGTGAATTGCCCGAGGTCAGAAGGCTATTAAGTACTGAAACAGGATTTGAGCTCAGGTCTTGCTGACCCTGGACCCAAGCTCTATGCATTGTGGCACCCCCTCAGTGTACTTGTTTTTGTGTCCCCGGCACCCAGCACACCTGTGATGTCACAGGTACAGAGAGATTCTGGGTGAGGAGATCCCTCCTATCAGGGAGGTTGATAGCTGTTTACACAAGCAGGCAGGTACCCACGGGAGAACTTGAACACAGAATTTATTGACTCTTGACGCCAGCTCTGTCCATACTAGCTCTCATATTGCTAGTTGAGAGGATTTTGAAGGGATATTGCTGGGACACACAGAAGGCAAGGCAGGCTGACATTTGGCCACAACCTATATAAAAGAAATAACACACAGTTGCAAAGAATGAGCCACAGGGATGGAACAAGGCCAAAAAACCAAGAATGACCTCAGTACCATGGCCCTGGTGAACTTCTGACAGAATTGAGGGTCTCGTGATGATGAACTCTTGTTTTCTTAAAGGTTCTGGCCTCCCACGTCCAGTCAGTTAGAAAGCCTACTTCACAGTTTCTCCTCACCACCATATGCACAGAGGACTGCCCATGCTCCCTTCTTGTGGAGGGAGGACAAGAGCACAGGGCCTGCTACTTCTCCGCCCTCAGCTTGCCGCTGCACAGGACCCCAACTCTTACTCTGCGCCCCCTGCCCCCCCATTCTCCTATAGCTGCATACCTGGCTGTCCCAGGAACAAACCGTTTCGCCTACTCTGTGCCCTTCCCCTTTGCCCAACATAGCTCTCCCTTGACTCGATTAACATCTAGTATGTGCCAGACTCTGTGTGAAGGATTTAAGGCAAAAGAGAAGGGCCCTCGCCCTTAGGACCTCGCTACATTCTGTCACAGAGATGGGAACAAGCACATATTAGGCACCTACTGCATACCAGGCACGGTGCTCCCCACTTTACAGGTATCTCATCTGAGCCTCACGACACCCTTAGGAGGGAGGTGCTGTCATCATCCCATCGTCGCCAAACAGGCAGACAGACTGACTTGCCCAGGGCCACACAGCTAGTGTTAGGCTGGATTTGAACTTTTCATCTCCAGGCCTAGTAACCAAATAAATACAGACAAGGAGAGGAGGAAGGACACTTAAGAGCTTAAAAGGAAACTAGAATTTCTTAGGCAGAGGGGAGCACAGCCTGAGCAAAGGCCTAGAGATGAGAAATGCCACATGTAAGGAACAAGAAGGCGGCTGGTTTAACTGGACTCTTAGATGTGCCTAGAAAGGCAGGTTGGAGCCAGTTTGGTAAGGGCTTGACATGCCAGACAGAAGAGTTTGCATGTCGATCTTGGGGAACCACAGATGTTTACTGAATGGGAGTGACATGGTCCCAGGTGTCTTAATAAAATTACTTTGGCAGTCATGTGGGGATACATAGATGGGTAGGCAGAAGAGTTTGATGGCTTTGAGGTGATGAGGGCCTGACCTAGGGTGGTGGTTGTGTGAAAAGAGAGAAAAGCATGAATTCAAGAGATGTTTTGGAGATAAAAATCAACAAGCTTTAAATGACAGAGCATGGGGGGATGAAGAGGGAAGAGTTGAAGATGCTTTGGAGGTTTCAAAGTTGGGTGACTGGAAGGAGGGTGGCGCCCTCAAGCTCAAAGAGGTAAGTATAGGAGGGGTGAGTTTAGGGGAATAGAAAGCAGACATGTTTTAGACATGCCATTTGCACGGGGAGGAGTGAACCCATTAGGGACTCAAGTCACCAACAGAGTGGAGGAAGAAGGCCCAAAACAGTGTTAAGATCCACCCACCCACAATTAGGGGGCAGGAGGCAGATTACAGTCCCACAAAGGGTAGTCTTGGAAGTGCCGTAGCCATCTTTTCAACCCCTTGACCCCTTGGTCCACAATGAAGTCTCTGAACTGTGAATTCAGCATCTCTTCTCCATGTGCTGCCTGCCTCACAGAGGTCATATGAGAGAATGTGTGAGTATTACTTTGAAGCACTGTACTTAAAAATCAAAGGCATTTTAACATTTCCCAGTGTTTCTGGGCCTTCATCTTTCATCACATTGAATTGCAGGTGCAGTGCCCTTCCTACATGGAAAAAAAATCAAGAAGCAGACAGCTGGAAGTACACGGACAATTTCTGAATGGAGACTTTCTAGACAGCATTAGGTTCTTGCTGCCTGGTCCCCCGTCTTCCTGAGAATGGCATGTGCAGGTCAGCAGGACGTCAGCACCTATGCCACAGGCTATAATCATCGGAGAAAGGACCATCCTCCTTACATAAATGCGGAGAAGTAGATTTAGAGAACACCAGTGTCTGTCATTGTACATTGTTTGACTATCTGGCATTGCTAGGCGTTGCAAATGCGAATACAGCTTTTAGAATGAGAGCCTGTTATAACGAGTAGCCTTTGTGAGAGGCCAGATGCAGCGGGTCAAGGCTGCTGCAGCGAGTCTGGCTTCCCTGCAGCCTCGTACTCTTGGTCTTGGTCAGAGGGGGCGACAAATACATGTGAGAACATTTCGCTGAATGTATCACTGCTCCATTCCCTCTCTCTCTAGTTCATTCTCACAAAATCTTAGATGGTGTATAACACTAATTAATTTAACATATCTACTGACCTCTTGACAAAAGGAACTTAATTTTTAGTGAAACTAGTTTTTCAACTCTGTGTTTAAAGTAAAATTATTTATTTTATTGACCCAACGTATGTACTGACACTGTAGTGATATATTTATTATTCATGGGCTTTTATATCTCTTTTATATTAGAAGAGTACTACTTAGGGATACTGTTAGAAAATTTCCTGATAGGAAAAACCCTATTCTGAACATCTGAAACAGGCCAAAACATAACACAAAAAATATTTTGATACCACTTATGACAACATAGCAAACATTTCTCCATGACAGAATTTAAAGTTAAAATATAAATTTTGAAATTTTTGTTATAGAACATCAGCAATAGATACTTGTTTTCTGAATGCAGGAAGAGAAAATCAAGGCACAGCTTGACCTCAGTGCATGCTGTCAAGCAGAGATTTGAATAATTATGCTTTTCCTGTTGACTTCATTCTAACTTAAAGGAAGTGTCCCCACAGGAAAAAGGTCACCACCACATATCATTAAAATGACCCCTAAGAAGCCCGCTCTTCTCATTAGAGCGCTCTGCACTTGTCAGTCCTCCGCGGAGCCTCTGAACTGTCCGGTGCGGTCCTTACTGCCTGCGCGGTCCTTACTGCCCGCGTCCTCCGCACGTTCGTTCAGAGAGGAAGTTATCGGAACGTCCCAGTCACGGCCGAATCCTCCTTCGTGCATCAGCTCCCCTCTCTTCCCCTTTATGAGCTGCGAGGGCTGAAGCAGCCAGACGGTCGCCTCCGCGGGGAGAAGACAGCAGTGCCTCCTGTTTACATAGCGCTCTTCTCCCAACCCTGTCAGAAGCGACAGGTCTGTGTCGTCGTCTTTTAGGCAGCGGAAACCATGGCTCAAGACAAGGAGTGAGTCTGCAGTCCCACCAGGGCCAGCTCTCTCCCTCTTCTGCCCCAGTGGAAAAAACAAAAATGAGGTTTTTTTCCAGTTTTCTGTTTTAGAAGTATTTATTCACCCAAGGTACATGGTGACATTGTAGTAATAGTATTTATTAGCGATGGCTTAATCTTGGCTCCATCTAGGGTCAGAACAGACTATAGCAATTCAATGGTACCATACATACATACATATATAGATATTTGTGCATGTGTATGTGTGTATACACATACATTCACATATACTGGTCACATCAGATGCTAAGTTCATAACATAAAAAGGGATATACTACCTGTTCCTTAAAATATATCCCTCATCAGAGAACTCAATCAGATTTCATTAAATAGTTAACTAAAGTTCTTAGTTCAATTCCAGTCATTGTTTATCAGTATTTGTAGGGGGCTCACTATCTGTCTGATGTGTGGTGTTTATTATACCCAGTACCCCAATAGTTTAGTTCTGTGGAGTGGAAGTTTGGGGGTTTTGTTTGTTTTGGGGGGGGGGGTTTACTAAGGAAATGTGAACATCTAATTATCTAGATTTTTAAATTGACTAAATATAAAAGGAAAATTGTACTAAGTATCTGAAAAGTAAAGTCACCTGCTATCCCTTTTCCATTTAATAACAATGTTGTACCTCTTCTGTGTACCAGTTGAAAAATAACACCTCTAATGCTTGTTGTAAGTTACATAAAAATGTCACACTGTAAATCAAGATGTTTTTTTCTTCCTGTGGATGATGCCAGAACTTGAGTGGGTCTGTTTTTCATCTTCATAGGAATTTGGGTCACAGGCCTATGTGAGGTGTGAGCAAATGAGAAGAAAGTGAACATAAAGGCAAGTGAATCAAAGACTCTTAGGAAAATCAGCAAAAACACAACTATGTGCAAAACAATGAAGGCCAAATCTGAGTAAGGCATTAGCTCCAAGGATCGTGTACAAAAGTCTGTAAAGAAAAACATTTGTGTAAGAATCCTCTCTCAAGGCTAGTTCTGCTTTTCAAATGACAAATGGTCAGTAAGCACAAGAGCCTTTTATGGAATCAGAGCCTCCCTGGAGGCTTCTCATGAAATCCCAGGCCACAAGTAGCACATTTGTAGCACTGGGGACGCTATCTGACTCCTCCTATTTTCCAAGATTCATGCTTTCAAGAAAGTTTTCCTCAAGTGATTTAATCATACTTTTAAGAAACCTAAGTATTTAACAAAATTCTTAAACTTCTTGTGCTAATTTAATCAAACAGAAATCACTGATTTATTCACCAGGAACTTTTCCTTTATCTGCCTAGATGCCTATGGCTGAGTAGCACCACTATCTTCCCCTTTCAGTGTTTTATGTTCAACAACAATGAAATGGTACTTGATAAACAAACACCCTTGTGTCCCCAACTCCCCCTGCCCCCCAAAAAAGGCTAGAGGGGATCTTTTCTTATAAAAATCCAAAGTTTAATGCATTCATCAAGTAAATCACTGGTCCAAGAACATTAACACTACAAATAAGCACAACAGGATGAAGGAATTTTCCATTTCCTCTCAAATTACTCATCAAAATTGAAAATGGAATATAGAATTCCATTTCAACACTTCTCTTTTTAGCATATTACTAATAGTTCTGGCATACCTTTATTTCAAAATAATTCTTAGGCAGTTAAAATGCAATGCCAGGTCAGTTTTTAATTTCCATTTTGGAAAACAGTAGGATTTATATTATTAGGCCTCCACTCTGGCCCACAATCTCCCATCGTCCCACCCCATCCAAACCCTACACCCAACCTTCAAGGCTCACCTCCTCTAATGAAACCTCTCCCAATTACTTAAGGCTACAATAATTTCTCACTCAATCTGAAGTCAATTCAAATTCACAAACAATAAGTACCCCCTATATATGTTAAATGTACTGTGCTTAGATACCTGAGGACAGTCTCTGGCCTCAGAGGGCTTACGTAGTTACTATTTAGAAGACAAATATATCATTAGGTCTTGTTCATACTTCTCACTTGCACTTAAGAGGAATGCTTTAACATCATTATCTGGTTCACATTAAGTTATTTTCATCCCAACAATATTTAAAGCTTAAGGGGCCAGATCTTACAACTGTCTCTTTTTCCCCTTGTACTAGGCACTGGTCTGTGCTCATAACAGGTGCTCAACTCTTACTGAACAGAACAATTAAGGTGGTTTTAGGACACAGGCTCTCTACACATAAATATGTTAATACTTATCACCTATTATTTTGCTGTAATCCTTATAATGACAACTCAAGAGTATTCAGTGACACCAGTTAGACAACACTGTGTTCCCAGTGTACATCTCAAAACATGTCACACACCGAGAGCACCCACTAGGCTTTATAGAGTTGGGAAATTTTCGTACATTGAGTTTTTATTAAATTTTAAAACTGATTCTTCACCTTAACTGTTTTCTGCCAATTTGAAGTACAATTATATATGTATATGTTTGAAAAATAAATGGTTTGTTTGTGATGTCTGTTGGCCTCTTCTCTCTATCTGATGTAGTCAAATGTTCTGTTCCCCTACGGAACTGCTTATGGGCTTTAGCTTGACTTCTATAAATGAGCTGTTATGCAAAGCTTCACATTAATGAACCATTTTTAATATAGTCTCTTTTTCATTTAATTTCCAATACAGAGTTAGAATACTCTCATTGAAAAATTTTATTAAATAAAAACATATTAATAAATCATAAAAATACTGAAACAAACCCAGAAATGGATTCTCCAAACAGGGAGAAGTGAATATGGGAGCTTCTTACTTCTTATTTCTCACATGTTTATTATTCCAAGAAGTGTGAGATCTGAAACTCTGAAGAAGATGCAAGTGGACTGGGCTGCTTCCTATGGCTCTTGAGCAACAAGAGATCTTTTGCAGAATTGCTTGCTTTTTTAACTTTCATGTCACAAAAATGAAAGAATCTGCTGTATCTGAAGAAATGTACTGTAATCAAATCATCAGAGCACTTGGAATGAACCATCCCCAGGATTAAAAGACAACAAAACCTGTGGACAACACAGCTTTACCTCTCTAACAACTACAAAACTACCCGTGTTACACAACACAGATCACTTGCTAGAGGCTGGGTCAGTGATATACCAGTCCACATCACTGTGCAAAAAGCAGATAGCTCGATACTCAGGCTATGGAGAGTGAATATGGTGACAGCAAGGACAACCTGACCAATCATTACAGGGATCCACTGGGCCCTAAAGGGAGATCTTTATCCCAACTTCACAAGAGAGGGAACAAGTCTGCATGTTTTCTTAACTGAGGGGAACAGACATAACTAGTTTTTAATTTAAAAAAAAAAAGCTGACCCTTTGACACCAGGCTTTAGTGCTTGTTTCCCCGTGCTTCACACTGTCGGTATTTATTCAGACACTACTCGTTATCTAGATCTGAGGCCACTTCCTACGGATTTATCTGTTTATGTATTCAAGGTTTTTGAAATTTCCTCTTCCTGAAATCTGTTAACTTTCAGTCTTTTTTCCTCTTCATTTTCTTTCTCACTCATTTCTGACTCCCCCCTCTGACTACAGTTTCCTTAGGGGCTGGAAGCTTCTCACTGGGCAACTCACAGTGCAGTAGCATAGGTCTCTATTCCAGCTGACTTTGAGGTGGTTAGAACTGGCCCAGCCTAACACTGTCCTCTTCTCTCAGGCTTGGTGGAGAGCTGTGCAGCCTCCCCACCTGCAGCGTACTGCCCCACTTCTCTGCTCCTTAGTTCTTTGAGCCAGCACCAGCAGTTCAGTGCTTTGCCTGGCACTGGTTTTGGTGCACCCATGTTTCCACCCCCAGGAGGCTTTTGCTGTTGTGGTGGCCAAGCTGGCTGTTGAAGCCCAAGGAAACTTCAACCTCTTGGAGCTGGGGCTCAATCACTAGAAAGAGGGAGGGAGGGACCAAGTATTGGAGCAGGTTTTGATATAAGCCTGTGTGTTGTGTCCTTGAGCCTATTGGTATGACATAGGAGGTCAGAACTGCTGAGTGAGCTCAGGGTCACAGGCTGTCAGGCTCCTGGGATTTGGGGGGGTTTCTTTTTAACTTCTTTTGGATTCTAGGTGTACTAGACCATGGAAACAGCTACAGTTGCTTTATCTTTGCTGCATAATTTCTGTCTGGGAGAGGTGTAAGAGGTTATAAGGATCAGAGAAAATGTCCAGTCCTCCATCTTGTTGCTCAGGTGACCCTATAGTCTTCCTTAAATTTCTTCTAAAGTTCTTTTGACTTATCCAAAATTAATCATGTCTCTGTAATCTCATTTGGGAAGGGATCCCAAATCCCAAATAATACAACATATATCTAAAAAGGAATTAGTAGAAATGCCCCAACAAGTGATCACCCAGAAACCACTTTAAGGTGTCTAGTGAGAGCAAACTAACGATTTCTTAGTAGTCCAGCCCATTTTAGGACAGCTTCTTAGCAAGTCAAAATCTGCATCTCTACACTCCTATGTTCTACCCTCTTGTCAACAAATATTGGAGGCAAATATCATGTGCCTACAAAATATCTCCAAGTTAAAAAGCCCCACTTCTTTCACCCGATCCTCTTACAGCATTATATGTTGGTTCTGTCCCCCTTCCTAAAATGTAGAGCTTGAACTGAACAAATCCAACCTCAAGATACTAGCTTACTAGCTGTGTGACCCTGACCAAATCACTTAACCTCTGCCTTACTCTAGTGAAGAAGAAAATGGCAAACCATTCCAGTATCTTTGTCAAAAAAATCCCAGGTACCATATTGGTGTACTATGGTCCACAGGGCCACAGAGTCAGACATGACTGCACGACTGAACAACCACAAGAGAAATGAACATAACATCTCTATGTGGTCTGACCAGTAGAGAGTACAGCAGCACTTATCACCACTGGTCTCAAATAATGCTCACAAGAGCATCAGATTTTTTTTGCCACTCATGACCTACTGCTGATTGAAATGGAGCTTGCAGTCTTCCACTCACACTTCCCAATTTAACACACATAAGCCCCTCTTCATTTGTCTCTCTGCCAAGGTCTATCTGAACCCAGGTTGTGGGACATTAAATGGTACACTAAAAAATACTGAATATCTAAATTTAATCAACTCCCTTGCTTTACTGTTTATATTTAATTTCAATACAAAGCATTTTAATTTTTCAACCATACCCTCCAATCCCTGCAGAAGTCTTTGCCCGTTCAGTCTCAAATCACTCAATTTATTCTTAGAAACCATCTTGTTTAAGGTATGCTTCATTCTTCTGCATCTACTTTTTTCTAGTTTTCAAGTTGTATTCCCTGTAATGGAACTGTATTAGTAAGTCAAGGAGTTTGATTACTTAAGTAATTTTTATTTAGCATTCCCAGACTGCCCTCCAAATAAATTTTACCAGCAACAAAAGATTCTGTGCCTGGTCCTACACAACCCTGCCACTCCTAGATGTCACTGCTTTAACCATTTTTTACTAATGTGATGACATTGAACATTTTTCCAAGTGATATTTTAAAAATGTGTGCTGCTTCTTTTGAAAATTCAGATCCTCTGTGACTTGGGAATTAACATTATAACCTATTTTAGAAGTCAACTTTTTAATAGAATCATAAATTTAGAACTGGAAGGGCCCCTCAGTACTCACTCAGGAAAGTGCTAGAAATGGTATCTGAACCCTGATTCTCTCCATCTTGATCTAGTGCTCCTTCCACAGCACCAGGATCATCGAGTGCTAGTAAGTTTCCTCTAGCTTCTGCCCACAATTTGACCTTGCCAAGATAGTTTTGGGGTCCCAACTGTCAGAGATCAAGCTATATACCTCATGCTTCAAGTCAGGGACAAATCTGATTGACATCTTCATTACTCCATTAAGACTCTGCGAAACTGTTAGAATTAAGGCTTTAAAAAAACTGGCAGAATATATATTAAGACTCAAGAACACATCTTTCATAAAAAATATCAATGCTGAAATTAAACAAAAAAGTTTTGTTTGGTTATAAACAAGTGCTGGCTGCAGAAAAGCATTCTATCAAAGGGCATTTTTTCCTCTACTCATAAAAAACATTATCCAGACAGCAACTAGGCCACTAAATAGAATACTTCAGGAATTTTTAAATCTACTACGATTTAATATATACTGTACAAAAATTACCAACAGATGAATCACAAAGTATGTGAGAAAATACCTCCTTTTCTCCATTCTTGCATATTCTCATTCTAGCTGGTAAAGTAGTCAACACTAGGTCATCAATTCTCAGCACTGCCTTCACAAAAAAGGTAGGCTGAAATAAATGATGGCAATAGGTACAAATATGTAGTCACTTTCTTCCAGCTATCTTCCTTTTATATCTGCTGTACTGATGTTTTAAAGTATCTGGTGAAATCCAGAGGCAGCTGAATAGTAGTTTCATTGCAATGAGTTCTTATTAGTTGGCTTAAATCTTCATTTAGATATGAATCCACATGGAAAATTTTATCCTGAAAAAAAAAAATCAGTATGTACAAACTCAAAAGTTAAGGGCAGAGATGGAAAGGGTTGGCTATCCACCAACAACAGCTCAACCTTCTGGCTAAAATCTGAAACGAAACATGGTTCTTTTACATTGTATCTTATCTGGCCACTGACCATCTCTTGTTTTTTTTTTTCATTGACTTTTATTTACAAGATTCAGTTCCACAATCCCTTGAGTTTCAATTTTTCTCTCCTCACTTTCCCCTCCCTGCCATGGCCGCATGCAATCAAGTATAGGATCTGCAAATACTTTCACATTGTATAATAGTCTGGTTGTATAGAAGGGTTGTAACCAATGGAGTGAACATGGGAAAAAAGAAAGAAAACCAAACATGAAAAAGAACAATAGCATGTAGATTGCTTCAGTCTCCATTAAAACTCTGGTCTTTCTAGATCTTTCTCTGAATGTGGATCTCTCCTTCCATCCTGAGGCTTGTAGAGTTACTGACCATCTCTTGTAATGAAATGAAATGGCCAGCATTCCCTCTATACAGACTTGCTTTCATGCCACCATCACCACCCTTCAACATGTCCTAACTTTATTCTACCCTATATGATCAATTCAAAAGTCAAGTTCTGAGGTAGGAAAAAAAAAATCTCGCTTTAAGAAACAAAGAAAAACATACCTTCTTTGGGGGATTGGCTGACATAACAGGAGGATTAAACGTCATTGTCTTCATACTGTAAGTTTCAAAAAGTTCTGTAGCTGATCTGTAATTGCAAAATATTATCTTGTAAGTTCCAAAGCTGACACTATATTATATATCTATAATGTAAAAATGACAGAAAGTGGTCATTTCAAGAGAATTTGTACAAAGAATTACAAATAAAGTAAACAGTAATTAACAGGGAACTGCTAAACAGTTGTGGTACACAAATTCACTGGTATATTACTATGTTATAACAAATGAGAAGCACTGACAGATTCAGCTGAACTAAAACAAAAGAAATAATCAGAACCAGGAAAATCACTATATCCATGATTACTATAAAAATGAAAATGGAAAAAACAACAAAACAAATGAAACTGAATGCTATGAAATTATATTCATCAAGCTTAGTCCCTAAAAAAGAGATGTGATAAGGTCCTACCTCCCCCAACATTCTTTGCATGGGATGGGAAGCTATGGGTGTGGGACACTACATTTGTAATAGTGTTTTCTATAAGTTGGATTAGTTTTGCTGAATTGTATTTCCCCTTTCTATCCTTTGTTATAAGGAAATGGGGTAGGGGGAAGGGAGTGTACATTGGATTATGTAGGTAACAAAATGATCAATAAAAATTTTAATTAAAAAATAAAGATCATCTAAATCAACAACCATATGAAAAATGCAGTTATCATCATGAGGCGCATACCCCCAAGACAGTAAAAATGGGGAAAAGAATCCTGTGTACAAAAATATTTGTACCAAGCACTTTTTGTCACAACAAAAACTAGAGGCAAAGTAGGTGCTTGACCTGTGGAATGGTTTAACATTCTGGCCTGTGAATGTAATGAAATTCTGAGCCATAAGAAATGACAACGTATGATAGATTCAGAGAAACCTGGAAAAACTTCTATGAGAAGCATAATATAATATTATAATAATAATAGAGCAGAAATAAATAGAACCACGACATTATGTCTCTTGAACTTTTCATTCCTCCCAGGAAGGAGTTAAACCTTCTATGGAGGGTTATCTTCCCAAAATGGATGATTTAGTGCCACAAGAACTATCAGGTGATATGTCATCCATTAAGGAACATATACAAGAGATGAGTTGCAATGCTTACCGACTCCCTGCACTAACTTCAAGTCACCTGTCTTTCTCAGGAGTACATCGAGGACATGACACAAACCCTCTTAACACCTGTCCAGTCTGATGACCACTGCTCACTTCTGTTGCATCTTATGGGCACAGTTTATGCACCTACTACGTGCCAAGTGCTATGCGAGGCACTGGAGACACAGAGACAAAAATTAAATGCGCCCTCCCTTCATGAAGACTACTTTCTATCAAGAGAGGCAGTAAGTACATAAGTATGTGTAGGATATTTTACAAAAAAAAAAAACTACAAAGTAATTGAGTAGTAGGAACACTGCTAGAAATTATGAAGCTTGGGGCAAGAAACTCAAAACTTCAAGAACACAAGTGGTATTTTTTTCATCACTACAAGGTCTTCAGAAGAGAAAACAGAAGATCTCCAAAGGGAAGAGGTGGTTAAGATAATAGGTGAGAAGCAGATGTCTATTTCTAGATCATGGCTTAAAATAAGGAAGGACAGACTCTTAACCAGGGATGGATTACTGGGGAAAAAACCCTATTCGTCCAGAATCCTGCAAACCTAACCAAAATGGGATGAAAGGGAGAAGGAAGTTCTGAAGAAGGCTGTTCACATGTATATCCACCAAGCCAGGTGGCACAAAACGTAAACAAAATGCAGAAACAGCAATAGAAATATCCAGAAATTGACAAACAAAATAAAAAAAAGAGGGATGCTAAAGTTCAATGTGTTTCTACATGAATGCACAAAGTAGGCAGAAACAGAGATGCTAACACAAGGAGACAAATTTGATTACATGAGAATAATTTTAACTAATATTTATAACCCTTGAAGATTTGGTAAATTATCAAGTTATCAAAAAATCAAATTATCATTTGATTCTCTCATCAACCCCTTTTCACACATGAGGAAGGGATTTGCCCCAGGCACAAAACTATGAATGCCAGAAAGTTGGTAGAATAGATCTCAAATTTGGAACGTGGCTTTGTAAGAGTATACTTGATTCAAAGTGAGGAGGATAGTAAAAAGAGTGCCAGCTCGGTATTCTACAATGTGGCTCAAGACTCTAATATGCTCTAAGATTTTTGGGCCACCTTTTAGATTAAGAAGAAATATAATATAAAGGAATCCAGGAAGCAGGAAGGAGAATCCTGGAGAGCAATCAGTGACGATCAATGAAAACAGAAAGAGAAGTGATCCTGTTGCTGGCATATAGTACAAACCAGCTGGGAAAAGGAAACAGATGAGTTCACAAAATCCATCATCAACCTGGCCCAGGGTCAATTTGTCTGACCTGCTTTATTGATAATTCCATCCTTCCAAAGACACAAACAAAGGAAACTGCTATACTGGCTCTAATTTTCACCAAATAGGAAGTGGTTGCTGGGGTGGAAATGAGGGGAATGGAGAAACAATGACTGGTTACTAAATCTTAGAATTTGTGACAGAGGACAGAAAACTGGGCATTGTGAAAGGAGATTTCAAATGTTTCAGAGGAAAGCAAAGAGGATCCCATAGGGGGAAAAAAATTTTTTTAATCAAATACCTCTAATAAGGGTTTAATACCCAAAATATGCAGACAACAATTCTCAAAAGAATTTCAAACTATTAACAATCACATGAATGTTCCCATTACTGTTTTTAAGAAAAATACGCATTAAAACAACCTTGAGGTTCCTCCTCACACAAAGAAAACTGACAAAGATGACAAAGGATGGAAAGGAACGTGAAGAGAGGCATGTTAACACTTTGTGGATGGAACTGTGAATTAGTATAGCTATTCTGAAAAGCAGTAAGCAAATGAAGGGACTAAAATGAACATATCTTTTGACAGTGACCCAGAGATCCACTGCTAGGCACATGCCCCAAGGAGATCACTGACAAAAAGGTCTCACAGACACCAAAATATTTAGAGCAGTACTTTGTGTAACAGCAAAGAATTGGAAACAAAGGAGATGCCCTTCAATAGGTGACTGGAAAAGAAACTGCTGAGCATAAATGTAACAAACACAAGTACACCCTAAGAAATGGCCAGGAGGAATACAGAAAAGCATGAAAACACTCATATGAACTTATGCCAAATGAAACAAGAAGAGGAAAACGGCATACGCAATGACAACAATGGATATGAAATAGTCAAAACTGAATGCTGCAAAATTATGAAGGGCCAGGTAGGCCACAGAGAAGACAAGATGTCTCCCCGTCCTTTGCAGGCAGGGGAGAAGGTCCACAGCCAGCAGTACTGTCTACCAAGTCAGTCTCCTTCTGTTGGTCAACTGATTCTGCTGACTGGTGTGCACCGGTATAGTGCCTTACATGGGACTTCAGATCTTCTGGATGGGTTAATCAGTTTTACAGAATTTTTTTTTCTTTTGTCAATTAAATTTTTTTTCTTTTGAAGGAAGAAGCAATAAGGGTTAAGTGACTTGCCCAGGGTCACACAGATATGAAGTGTCTGATCTGAATTCAGGTTCTCCTCACTTCAGGGCCAGTGCTCTATCTGCTGTACCACCTAGCTGCCCCAAATTTCTTTCTGATAAAGGAGCATTCTCTAGGAAGGGAAAAGAAGAAAATCCAGGCAATGGAAAAACAAAAGATAACAATAAAGGTCTTTGGGGTTTTTTTAACAGGCTCCCATGGTCTAAAATTCTATAATGGAAGTCAGCTAAATTCTAAAAACACAAAGAAAAAATTTCCAAAAAGGAAGAAAGGGAGTTGTCTAAAAGAAAATGATCTGGATACAATGGAAAATGATTAGGCAATCTAGACTCTGAAAATACATGTAGAAACAATGGAAGGCAATCTTGATCCACTGGTGACTCCAGATTGCAGCTATCCAGGCAGACTGAATCCAAACAGTACCATCATGTAGCCATCCTGTTCATAAGGAAAACATGAAAAACAGCCTAAGGTAAAGCTGGTCACACAATAAGCCTGGGCCTGGGCTCAGAAAGAAATTAGTTCAAATCCTGCCTCAAACACCTGCTAGCTGTGTGATCCTAGACACCTCACTCAAACTGCCATGTTCGTTTCTGGGATCCTCATGGCAACAACCTCAGAGCTCTATTAGTGAAACATCACCAACGGCAAAAGGTGGCTCTACTAGTGTCCTTGGAATTTGTGCTTTGGCTCTGTGATATTCACATCAGTGACTTAGACAACAGGCAGAGAAGACAGGCTGATCAAATCTGCATATGACACAAAGTAAAGGAAAGAGAACTGATCTACTACATGAAATTTGGGCATCGAGATGCAGATTGGAACACTGGCTCAAATCTAATGGAATAGGATCTAAATGGAATAAACATAGTTTTATACCCAAGTTCAAAACTCAGTTTTACATACACAATTTTGGGGAGACAACATTGTACCTGAAAAAGATATTTTTTTTCTTGTGGACAGAAAGCTCAACATGAGTACACAGTGTAATGTGGAGGCCCAAAAAGGGAATGGGATCATAGCACCAGGAAGAGGCAATTCTGAGGGAGTTAGTCCCACCAATCTGGATTATGATGTTCAATTCTGGGCATCACACCTTCAAGAGAGATACTGATGGGGCAGTGAGGTAGGGCAGTGAATAGAGTACTGGCCCTGGAGTCAGGACTTCAGTTTAAATCCCACTTCAGACACTTGATGCACCAACTAGCTATGTGACCTTGGGCAAGTCACTTAACCCCAACTGCCTTGCCTTCCCCCTCCAAAAAACAAAAAAAAGAGAAATGTTTATAAGCTGGAAAGGACAACCGAAGGCCAGAAAGCCTCCAGATCAGGCTATGTGAAGACTGGGTGAAGGGACTTCAGCTAAAGGTAAGAGAGGACTTGAGGAGGAGGTACAGGCTATCGCACAGCAGCTGTCTTCAAGTCTGTGAAGAGTTTGGCCCCAGAGAGAAGAAATGGCAGCAAAAAAGAGCCTTAGCCTCCTCATCTAGCAAATGAGAGAGAGTGACCAGTTCTAAACCTAAGATCCCACAATCCTGATGTTCAAAAATGGCAATTTAGGCTGAAATAAAAAAAACTCATCAACAATTAAAGCTATCCAAAAGTAGCATGGGCTGCATCAGGAGGAGGTAGCAAACTTCCCTTCACTATAGATCTTCCAAGATAAGACCACTTATCACGTGCGCCAGAAAGGAGAATCTTGGGCAGAGAGAGGTAGAACTACAGCCTCCCAGGTCCCTTCCAACTTTTAAAATTCTGGAGTCGTCAAGGCACAGATCAAGACATAATTTTTTGGACAAGAAATCCAGATGGTTCAACAAGAAGAGGACAACAAAAGAGCAGTAGGAAAAGGAACTCCAGGGAAATTCCTAAGGACAGAAGGCTGGCCTCAGAGCCTCTCTGGTCAGCCTGGGAGCTCTGCAATCCCACATCCTGCAGATGAGACCAGTATAGACCAAGTAATATTCTGATGACCATGGGAATTTCACCTCCCAGGAGACTAATGGGAAATTAAAAAGTGGAGATAAGACAAGAGTGAATGTACATATCCAAAACTATCCAGAAGGAAAAGAAACAGTAAGAGGAATGAGTCCCTTCAAGGACAGATACAAGAATTCCTATACAAGTTTGAAAATCAAAGAATATAAAGAAGCTGCCCAGATTTTAATTAAACCAGGACTATGAGCAGAGAATGAACAAAAAGACCTCATTTCCTGAATATCCAATTTACAGTACAAAGAGGGATCAAGCTTCAATGTGGGTAAAAAGAAAAATATTCCAGAGCCAAAGAGAGAGAAAAGGGCTAAAAAGGCATTAGACTCAAAAGGAATGGAGAGAGGAAATGAAATTAAAATCTCTGTGAGCTAGACTTGCATCTGTAACGTGCTAACTATACAAAGCTTCTACCCTAATAAGGCTGACACCAGTACAAGTAGCTCTTAGGCCTTTGAGGCAAATAAGCTGTGTGCAGTGTCAAGCAGGGAAGAATGAGGATACATTCTTAGGGTGTGTCCCCTAAAAAGAAGGCTACCTCCACCACCCCAAAATGAGATATTCAATTGCTGCACTTTCAGAAACCAAGTTTCCTCAACAACTTATACAGTGGTGCTGGGATCAGTCATATGGCAACAGAAATCTCCCTTCTGTACTCCAGCTACATCCTGAACCCAAGTCAACCAGTATCTTAGTTGTCACTTCCTTCTCACCTAAACTATCTTTGCTCCCTTTTGCAAAGGAACGCCCTTTAAAAATTCTCTCTTACAGAGAAACAAGTGTTCAGAACTTCCAATATCCAAGATGGAAAAATGAGCATTCAAAATAAAACTGAGGTCCCCAAACAGCTCTGCGTAGGTTAATACAAGGAAGTGCCAAGAATGATATGTCTATAGTAATAAATAAACCACAATCAACAGACTCTTAGGGGGTCAGAGTCAAGATGGTGGCACAGAAGCAGGAAAACTCTGTGGGCTCCCCCCATAACCACCTCAAATACCTATAAAATCTGACTCTAAACAAATTTTAGAGCTCCAGAAGCCACAAAGTGACATAGAAACACACCTCCCACTGAAGGCAGCCCAGCAGGCAGACAGGAAGGGTCCATCACAGCATGCTGGGAGCCGAGACCAGCCCTGTTGAGCCCATATATTTTTAGCCTCAGGGAGGCCAGGAGCAGCAGCTGCAGTGGACTTCTGGAGAGTGGATCACCAGCAGCTGTGGCAGTTTCCAGAATTATCAACCCATAAATGACAAAGACAAAGTAAAAGGTCAGTGGAACTTGGCTGAATTTGGGCAGGACAGAGGAGAAGGTCCAGCCCTCTGCCCCCAGAACCAGAAGCAGCAGAAGCAGCTGCTGCCTCCACGTGGCTGCTTCAGAGCTCCCGGCCTACAGACTGCAGGGGGGCCAAGCAACCATTCAGAGGCTAAGTGCTCTTGTCTTAACCTCCTGGATCTGGACCACAGTCTTGGGTGGTGGTCCTGAGGTGTGACCAGTGAGCTAAAGCTGGTGGGGGCAGTAGAGATGGCGCTTTCTTATACCTCCAGTAGCTGCAAAAACCCCAGAGATTTGGGACAAAGCTCTCCCCTCTGCAAGCAGAATTCTACTGTGTGGCAAAGAACTCAAAAGTGAAATAATTCACTTTTAACAACAAGTAATTCAATTGCGACACGAGTGAGCAAAGGAAGCAAAGCAAGCATAGCCATCCAACTTTAGATTCCTTTTTTGGGGACAAAAAGGATCAAAGCATGGAATAGGAGAAAGACAACACAGTCAGAACTCTTACACCAAAAGCTTCCAAGAAAAATATGAACTAACCACAGGCCATGGAGGAGTTCAAGAAGGATTTTGAAAATCAAGTAAGAGAAGTGGAGGAAAAATTGGGAAGAGAAATGAGAATGATGCAAGAAAATCATAAAAAGAGAGTCAACAACCTGACTGAAGAAAACAACACCTTAAAAAATAGATAAAGTCAAATGGCAAAAGAGGCCCAAAAAGCCAATGAGGAGAAGAATGCCTTAAAAAGCCAAATTTCCCAGATGGAAAAAGAATTTCAAAAGCCCACTGAAGAGAATAATTCCTTCAGAATTAGATTGGAGCAAATGGAGCTAATGACTTTATGAGAAATCAAGATACTATTAAACAGATCCAAAGAAATGAAAAAAATAGAAGGCAATGTAAAATATCTCATTGGAAAAACCAATATAGATCCAGGAGAGACAATTCAAAAATTACTGGACTACCTGAAAGCCATGATCAGAAAAAGGACCCAGAAATTATACTTCAAGAAATTCTCAAGGAAAATTGCCCTGATATTTTAGAGCCAGAGGACAAAAAAGAAATTGAAAGAATTCACCGACTGCCTCCCAAAAAGAAAACTTCTAGGAATATTACAGCCAGGTTCCAGAGTTCCCAGGTCAAGGAGAAAATATTACAAGCTGTTAGGAAGAAAGAATTTGAATACTGTGTAAACACAATCAGGATAACACAGGATCTAGCAGCTTCTACATTAAGGGATCGAAGGGCTTGGAATACGATATTCCAGAGATCAAAGGAAGTAGCATTAAAACCGAGAATCACCTACCTAGCAAAACTGAGTATAATGTTCAGGGGAAAATATGGTCATTCAATGAGGTGGAAGACTTTCAAGCATTCTTGACGAAAAAAACCAGAGCTGAATAGAAAATCTGACATTCAAATACAAGAAGCAAGAGAAGCATGAGAAGGTAAAGAGGGAAAAGAAATCATAAGGAACTTACCAAAGTTGAACTATTTACAGGCCTACATGGAGAAACGATAATTGTAACCTATGAAACTTTTCTCAGTATCAGGATAGTTGAAGGGAATATAAATGTATACATATGTATACATACATATATGTCTATATAGGAGGGCATAGATGTGTATGAATACATGTGTGAGTGTGTATATATGTGTATAGGTAGACAGAGGGCACAGGATCAATTGAAAAGGAAGAGATGATATTTAAAAGGTGAAACTGAGAGGTGGGAGAGGAATATAATGAAAGGAGATAGGGAGAGACAGAATGGGGTACACTATCTCAAATAGAAGAGGCAAGAGATAACTGTTACAATAGAGAGGAAGAACAGGAAGGCAAAAGGGAATGGGTCAACCTCACTCTCATTGAATTTGGCTTAGGGAGGGAATGACATACACACTAAATTGGGTATCTTGCCCTACAGAAGAGTGGGGGGGGGGGA
>CM053582.1:515117209-515195514 GCA_028627135.1 Pseudochirops cupreus
GGACAGGGTGGAGAATGGTTGGGGGGGCAGGACAGGAAGAAGGGACATATAATCAGACTCTCACAGTGTGCTCACTATGGAGGGTTTCTGCGTAATTACACATGTTCAGCCTGTATTTGATTGCTTGTCCTTCCAGTGGGGGTGAGTGATGAGGGATTAAGAGAAAGAATCTAGAATCTAAAGTTCCATAATCAAATGTTATGAATGAATGAATGAATAAATAAATAAATAAATAAATAAATGAATGAATGAGTAAATAAATAAATAAATGAATCAATATGTATGCAATTATTATTATTATTATTGACTACATCCAACTGGAACTTGAGATACACAGGCACTGTGGTTGGGAGATCCATCCTGCTCTACCAAAAAGTGACATAGGAGAGAATAGACTGGGGGAGGGGGGATACACTGGGATGGCTGTTTTGGGGCGGTGGGTGGGGGAAAGATGGGGAGAAAATATGTAACTCAAAATCTTGTGGAAATGAATGATGCAAACTAAAATAAAATAAAAAAAAAAAGATAGAAAAGAGGAAATTACAAAGGATAAAACAGGCTTGATTACATTAAGCTGAAAAGTTCCTATATAAAACTAACTCATCTAGGAAGAAGGGAAGTAGCTGAAAGAGATGAGTGGTCAGTGCATATGATCAACCAGTTTTCAAAAGAAGAATTGCTAACTATTAACAAAAATATGAAAGAATATTCCAAATCACTAATAAGAAGAGAAATACAAATCAAAATAATACTGAGTTCTCCTTCCATACCCCAAATCAGCAAAGAAAGGAACAACAACGTCCGAGGAGCTCTGAGAGAACAGACACACAAGGCACTGCTGGAGCTACGGAGTAGCATAAACACTTGGGAAGTATTTTAGAATTATGGAAATACAGTAACAAAAATGTCCATACCCTCTGATCCAATGATTTCACTACTAGGTTTATATCCCACAGGGGTCACTGATAAGAAAAAAGTCCCCAAACAAACCATTATATTTGTAACAGTGCTTTTTGTGATAGCAAAGAATTGGAAGCAAAGTAGATGCCCACTGATTGGGGAAAGGCTGAACAAACTGTCACACCTGAATGGGATGGACTATCACTGTGATACACATAAACCCTGAAACACTTGTTGCAACTGACTCCCTCTGAAGAATAAAAAGTCTTTATATAAGCAGTAACATTCTCAAAAGAAAAGACAACCAAGAAAAAAATACTTAGAAAATTTGCAACTTCCAGGGCATTTTACAGAAGCCCTATCTTTTTTTAATGTCTTTTGTTGATATTACATCATCTCTCCAGTATCCTTCTTCCTTCCAAAGAGTCATCTCAGATAACAAGTAGTATTTTGACCAAAAAAAGAAAAATCAGCATAAACTGACAAATACATCAGAACAGATCTGAAAACATGCACAGTGCTGCTCCACACTCGTGGGCCTCCTTCCACCCCTGCTAAGCAATGGGCTGAGGGTATCTTCTCAAATCTCTTCTATCTTGCCATGCCTGTTCTTTATTTGCAACATTCACTTTTGATTTATATGTAGGTAGGTGTGGCCGTTTTCTCCATTTACAATGTAGATGTTACATATATTATTTTCTTGGCTCCACTTAACTCTACTCTACATCACCTTCTCAGCATTCATCACATTTCTTGTTTATTACAGCACAGAAACATTCCATTACATTCATGTACCATATAACCATTCCCTCATTGATTGGCATCTACTTTCTTTCTAAAGTGCTGTTATAAATATTCTGGTATATATCAGGACTTTCTTCTTAGATCTTTTTTAAAGGTAATTATACAGCTGGCTTCTGATTTAAGGCAGTAGTTCTCAAACTTAATCTTACAACATCCATGTACTGTCTAGCTTCTGCTAAATTCCAAAATTATTGTCTTTTGTGCTCCTCACAATTAGAGTTAATATCAAAAACGTTATTTTTGCAAGGCACTAGATTTTGGTAAACCCAAACACTTCAAGAATTATCATTAACATACCTGCATGTAATTTAAACAAGGTTTTGTAGAGATGTGTATAGAACTTCATAGGATCGATATTTAGAACATCACCTGTTGGAAACAGAAAACTACAAATGAAGTATGGGTCCATCTACACTGCGGGTCACTAACACTTTACTTAGCAGATACCTTACCTTGGCCAGAAAGAATGTGGAAAGCAGTGTGAACACAATGAAGGCACTCTCGGTAGCTTAGTTCCTATAAGTAAAGATCGAGATTAGGAAGCATGCTTGAAAATCTCACATCTGACAAATAATTTATCAACAAATTTACTTACACCAGACTCAATGAGAGTATGCAGAACAACTAATAAGTCATCAAAAAACTCCACATTTATAAGGTGTGCAAACCTAGAATGAAACAAAAGATTACACTCAAAGACAGATTATGCTAAAAGCATGACAAATAGCTAGGAATAAAGCTTGACATCATGAAAACATCTTTCTACATCTAGAAGTCTAGACTTCTAATGTCATCAGTTTAAGGAAATACTGATGTAAACAGTCCATCCACCAGTGCAGATCAGTAACTTGTCTGTAATTTCTAATTTGAGCAAGCTGTCTAGGAAACTGAGTGTGAAATGTCCAGGGTCACATAGCTAATGCTCTAAGAAATGTTCATATGTGAAGTCCAAAATTTGTTAGCTATCAAGTCAAACAAAAAAGTAAATAGCTTCTGAACCATACCTGATCTAATGTTGTTAACTGAGTCAATGAAAGCATAACATTAGATACTCGGAAAATTCCAAAGAAAGTATCCTAAGTTAATAATGATGAGTTGATTCATACCATAAGAGTAGTGGCTTTAATGTTAATAATGGGAGGGTGAGGGTAGGGGGGAGATGTTGGCTTGCTCCCCTGATCATCTACACTCTCAATGCTGCTGCTCCTTCTATTCAATTTGTGATATTACTGTATGGCCAACGTTCATCCCAACCTCAATGTTGACAAGCCCCAAGGAAACAAAGTGAAAATCAACCTTGGCCTTTTCTTCTCCTGTGGGCCCTATGGATGTGGCTGGAGGTCAGTGGTTGGATAGGGAGCATAACCTAAGCAAACAGTATTTGGACTAGGATGGTCACCATGCAACCAGAGAAGCTGTACTTCATGAGCTGGGGAGAAAGGAAGAAAAAGGAGTTGGATCCCAGGTCACTGGAAGCTGAAACCATGGGATGGCCACCATGTGTATGTATGCAATGTGGTTAATATAGAAATATGTCCTGAATGAAAAAAAAAAAGGAACTGGAACCCCCAAGGATGTGCAGGAAGTGTAGCAAAGGACACCTTGGAGCAATGGAGTTGAAATAAGCCAAAAGAGGTGAGAACAGATGGAGGAAGACTTATGGATCCTTGGAGATCAAGAAGGTGGCCAAGAGCACTTACTCTCTAGCAATCATCTGTGCCTAGTCATGCATGGCCAGCAGAGCTTTGGACTCAACAACACCAACAGGATTCAATACATCCAACAACTGTCATCTGGGGAAGACTATCCAAGGAGTATGAATCCAACTGGATAACACCAATATCCTGGCCTCCCAAGCCTCTATGATTCTGTATTACTTTATTCTGTATTACTGTAGTGCCTATTGAAGGCATATTAGCTGGTGTTGAGGACAAATCATTTCCTTGTGACAAGACAGGAAAAGCCAGATTGGGGACCAGTGGCTTCCTGGCACCTTTGTCCTGTACTGAGTTCTCATCTATACAAGAATCAGAAGTCTTCCAGCCACTTTCTTATGGGATCTGAGCCATCACTGGAGGCAAGTTCACATCACTGCATCCATTAATTCCTTAACCTACCACTCTGGCTCAGCCTTAATGTCCTAGTTGTGACCCATGCCCCCACCTCATTAATGCCTCTGATCACAAGACCAGTCAGTCTTGCTCTATCATACCCCACTCCCAGTTGGCAAAGGTGTATACTATGATGGTAACAAGAAAAGGTAACATAGTGAAACAGAGTTAGTCTTTATAATAAAACGACATCAGTTCATAAAAGATGAAGCATCATAAATGGATTAGATTCAAGTTTAACCTTTTTATCAAAAAAAAATTTTACTAAGCAAATACTCATCAGTAGTTTTTGTTTCTCCCTATCTGTATTAATACATCAACGATCAGTGACATGACACTCCAATTTCCAAAGCCAAATACCTTTTTATTCTCATACTGAATTCTTGAGTTTAAAAGACTACAGGGATGCAGGAAGCAAGACACACAAGAGAGAGATGGCCTTGGGATCAAGAAGAGCTGAGTTCAAGTGCTGTCTCTGACATATCCTTGCTGTGGGATCCTGGTCAAGGTGTCCTCACTTCTGTGTTCCTAATAACTCAAGAGAAGTTGCACTGGGAGAAGACATTCTCACTGAAATCTCCCTACATGGATGGAATTATAGACCCAGGCACAAAAAAAACAAAAAACAAAACAAAAAAACCTACAAAGAAACAATCTTGAGAGAACAAATGTTTATTTTCAAATGTTTAGAATGCGTTAACTACAAATAAATGGCATCTACTTGTAAAAGCAAAATTTCTACCTGAAAATACTTTATTAGCCATTACATGTATTTCAACATAGCTGCATTAATTTGTGCTTTACACTGAATCAGAATGACTGTCCCCAATATGAATTTTTATGAAATTGCATTTAATAAGGTTCTAAAACACCAGACACAAGTCAAATATATTAAGCCTCACAAGAAAGCTGAAGCAGTCAGAACTCGACCAGTACTGAGGTTAGTCTTGGGGGGGAAAATGCAGTAGGAAGACCATCTAGAGGTATGAGAAAAAGGAGGTAAGAATAACCTGAGGAAACAGGTGATGAGACATAATCCTCCTTAGCAGGGCAGCATTCTGGATACCTATCAGTCCATCACTGTATTTGCTGTTTTTGTTTCAAGGGAGGCAGCCCGGTATAAACGGACTCTTAAATCACAGACCTCAGATCCAAATCCCTCCTTTCTACATTTAATACCAGCAATGACCTAAGGCAAGCCACTTGAAATCCCTGCAACTCAGTTTCCTTATCTGTAAAATGATGGAAATTGGACTCAATCACTGCTAAGGTCCCTTTGGCTCTAAAGGTATATTCCTTAACATTTAATCCACAGGACAACTCTTTATCCTCAAAACCATTTCTTTCTTATCAGACTAAATATCCCCAGGTTGCTTCAATTCTTGAACATGTTTAAAAAGTCTTCTAAAGTGATGTAATATGACCAAGGGTGTGCTGGTAGATATTTAACAACCAGCTCACCAGAGGGAAAACGTATACAGGACACTTTACGTTTAATCTATATCATTAACATTTTCTCCATCACTTTGTTAAATCTAGATAATCAACAAAATGATAAATCAAGCTCTGATTTGGAGCCTTTCCCAATTTCTGAGGTATAAATGCTAACACTGAAAATTTAACAACTGGCTCAGAGACAGTTTAAACTGACTCCAGGACATACCTGAGCGTAACATTACCAAGTACTTCACATATATTTAAAAAGGAGGAAAACAAGAAATCAAAGCAAAGGGAGTTATTCAGAGTTGTGTATAATACATTTATGGAACAGTTCTAGCACACTTTAACAAGTGTCATTAAGCACATCATCCTCAGAATATATATATTTTATAGTGAGATATGGCCAGAGAACAAACAAAATCAACACATGAAATCACAAGTCATCAAAAAATTACTGTCCCTATAAAATCTATAAGCTATTCTAAAATGTGAGAAATATCTTATATTACATAGATCAGAATTCTCCTCCAATAAAGATATTATTGCTACTTACTTCTATCACCACCACCACCACCATCTATCAAATTTGTTACCAAATTTCTCCTTAAAGCCACCAATTAAGCCAGTTTTAAATCTCCCACTGATGCTAAAGATAATAGGATTAGGAAGCTCAGGTTCAAATTACTGGTGCTACAAAGTAACAAGAGAAGAAATATATTAGCAAGGGATGTTGAAGCTGATTACAAGTGCTTATCTTGGGTCTAAACTAAGGCAGTGGTTGTATGAATAATAAAAAGGGAATGGATGCAAGAGATACTGTGGAGAAAGAAATAATCAAAATTTGGCAAACCAACTGGGTATGCAGGGTAGGGGACCTACCCTGGAGGAGCAGAAAATAATGCCAATGTTATGAACCTGGGAGACTAGAAAGAAATGATAAGGCCCTCAACAAAAATAGGGAACTTCAGCATATGGGAGGGTTTAGGGGAAAGATAATAAATTGTTTCAAATACACTGAGTTTAAGATGTCAATGGAACACCCATTCTGAAATGTTTAATAGCTCAGGAGAGGATCTAGGGGTGGATATACAGATCTTGGAGTCAGTTGCATAAAAATGTTATTTAAAACCAAAGAAGCTAATGAGATCAACAAGTAAGAAATTACGCAGAAAGAAAAAAAGGCATATATATGAATGAAAAGTCAACAGTGGAGACAGACAAGAAAGTAGGTCAAGTAGGAGAACCAGGACCTAGTTGTGCTCCAAAAACACACAGAATACAAGAGGAGGGGTCAAATGTTACAGAGCAGTCAAAAAGGACGAGGACTGAGGAAAGACCATCAGACTGGCACAGACCGCTGATAATTTCCATCATACAAAATTGGAAAGAACTCATAGAAACAAAATTAATGCGACTAGGTACAAAAGGGAAACAGGTGACTGGAGAAAAAACATCTTTGAATCACGTCTCTGATAAGTGACTGACAACTAAACCATATTGGCAACACAAATATGTAAGACCACAAGTTATTACTGGGGAAAGGAAAGAACAAACAATTCTCACAATAACAGTAAATCACTGAACATCAAATGAAAGGAAGCTCCAAATCACTACTAAAGCAAACACAAACGAAAATAAGTGAGATTTCATATCGGCAGAGGTGATACATTTGGAAAGGGAGCAGTCAGTTCTGGAGACCAGAGAGACACACGCACACCCAGGCGCTGCTGACGGAGCTGCGAACTGGTCCAACCATTACAAAAAACAAACTGGGATTACACAAACATAGCGACTAAAACATCTATACTCTTGGACCCAGAATGTTCCCTAAGAATAGGGAATATCTGCAGGGTAGGGGACCTAGAGGAGCTAGGAATACTCCCTAAGGAAGTCAGTAACAAAAACAAAGCCCTACTACATATGCCAAAATATTTACAGCAGCAATTTTAGTAGCAAAAAAACTGGGGAAAAAAAAGATGTCCATCAAATGAGGAGTAGTTAAACATTAACATCAATTTAATGGATTATTATTACTGTGCTATAAGAAACAGCAAAGATAAAGAATGCAGAGACATTTGGGAAGGCTTACATAAAGTAATGCACTGTAAGAAATTACATATATAGGGCGGCTAGGTGGCACAGTGGACACAGCACTGGCCCTGGAGTTGGGGGGAACTGAGTTCAAATCTGACCTCAGACACATAATACTTACTAGCTGTGTGACCTTGGGCAAGTCACTTAACCCCAACTGCCCTACCTTCCCCACTCCAAAAAGAAAAAAAAGAAGAAAACACAAATATGAGGAATCAAAAGCAGCATGGAAAGAAATAAGCGGAGCCAAGAATAAGTATTACTAAAACAATGCAAATAGAAAGAAAAACCACACACACGCAAAAACCTAAGGCAATTTTTCAAAATTACAAACAGCAAGCATGGCTCAAAAAGAAGAGATCTAAGAAAACATCCATACTTTATCTTTTGGAAGAGATGGGAGTTCCACAAGTGTGGTATGCCACATGTTTTCAAACTTTTTTGATGTACTGTTCAGTTTTGCTGAGTTTTTTCTTATGTCTTTAAATATAATATTTGTTATATAGGATGGTTCTTTGTAACAAGGTTGGGGAGATACTGAGACGGAAATTATGCTGATGGTTAAAAATAAGAAATCAATTAAAATCTTATTTTAAAAAAATGTAAACAAAACCAAATTTATACAATGACTCTAAAATTATAAACAGAAAGAACAATAATCAAAACAATGCTATGAAATTATACTAACCAAGTTTGGTCCCAAAGAAGAGGAATTAAGAAAACTATGGATGTGGAACACTCCATAAAATGTTACACTTTTTCCAATCTGTTGATTAGTTTTGCTCAACTGACTTTTTTCCTCTTTCTTAAATTCTTTGTTAGGGGGAAACTGATGTCTGGTAAAGAAAGGAAGGAGGCTTATATTGAGAAATGTAGGTGATACAAAAAAAAATTTTAAATAAAAACTGATTTTAAAAATAAAGAGGAAAAAATAAAGTGAGGTAGAGAATTCAGTAAAGACAAAAGAAAGCCATCAAGAGGCTTTATGAGAAACAAGGAACCATAAAAAGTTAGAAGTTTTCAATTGAGGGGTTAGGCAGGCTAATGATGTCACAGATAAATCGGAATATCCCCTTTCCCTCAAACTTCAGTCCCACATCACCAATCACCTATCAGACATTTCAAACTCAATCTGGCCAAAACTGAACTGATTTATGTTTCACTCCCAAACTCTCCCCTCTTCCAAATTTCTCCCATTTCTCATGAACTCAGCATTATCCTCACTTCCTCATTCCCCTTTGTTTCACAGATCCAGTGGGCTGCAAAATCTTGTTCGTTCTCTCTCTCCATCTCTCTCACACTGACCCCTTCAGTTCACTTAGAAAGCTACTGCCTTAGTTCAAGTCCTGGATTATTTTAACAGCCTTCTAAATCATGGGCTAGGGCCTGCTTTTTTTAAGGCCCACAAAGCTAATAATTGTTTACATTTTTAAATACAATAAAAACTTATTTTAAAATGTAAAAACAATTCTTGGCTCCGGAACCAAAGAATGCAGTCCGCTGACCCCTGATCTAAATGGTTGCCCTTCCTTAGCTCTCTCCAGTCCATCCTATACACTGCTGCCAAAGTACAGATCTAACCATGTCACTCTTAAACTCAATCAACTACAAGAGTTCCCTCTTAGCTATAGCATAACATAAAGACCCTTTTGTGGCTTTTAAAGCCTTAAACCAGTGATGTCAAAGATAAAAAGAAACAGGGGCCACGAATCTCCAGGCTAAGGATCCCTGACGACACACACAGACCTCGTTTTAAAATGTGATATCTATCTCTTGTATTTTTATTTGTTAAGTATTTCCCCACTCTGTTTTAATCTGGGTCCAATGCACCTGGTCCTGTGGGGAGCGTGTTTGAAACCTCTGCCCTACAGATCTGACCCCAATCTATCTTGTCAATTTTACTGGACATTACTCCTGCTCCTGACCACTCCTTTCCTCACACAGAACATTCCGGATCTCCATCTTCCAGCACACCTTTGCACCAGCATCCCCCTCACCATGTTTCTTATCTCCAGCTCTTCCTTCAAAACACAGCTCAAGCACCACCTTCTATAGGAAACCCTTCTGGATCTCTCAAATGCTGGTGTACCCCTTCCTCCCAAGTTACCTTGTGTGTACTTAGTATCCAATCTGTAAAAATTTACTCATGTACCTGTTGGTCAATAAGCACTCATTAAGAGTCTACTATGTGCCAGGCACTGTGCTAAGCATTGTGGATATGAAGAAAAAAAAAAGACAGTCCCTGCTCTCAAGTCTAAGGGGGAGACAACATGCAAACAACGATGGATAAACTACATCTTTCCTCATTTGAAGTTAGCTTCTATCAAGCAGTTCATTCATTGCATCTTATCTCCAGTGCTTACCACAATGCCTAATAAAAGCTTGATCTGTTGGGTTTTAATAAGTCTTTCAGAACCTAAAGCTCACATTATACACATTTTTGTACTTTATAAACAAATAAAACTGTTCAGACTACAGAGACCTTACTTGGCAAGACCTTCTAGGACCGCTGGCAGAAGAGGTGACCTCTGGGCTTTCTTCAGTATTCTAAAGTAGGTTACAAACACCATGTTCAGCGTCTCAGTGTGCTATGAGAAGAAATACCCAAAAAAAGTCAGCAAAACTTCATTTCCTTCCCCATTACTGAGACTACACATTGAAAACTTATTTTTTCTTTCTTTAAAGTAATCTTCTGATCTTTGACAAAGTGGAATGAAACTAGACACCATTAATCCACAAAGAACTCATATCAGGCACAAGTTAGACTTGGAAGTTTCACATAAAAAAAACTCTGCCATCATAATGGACTTTTAACTACCATCACACATCAAAACAGAGGGTCCCACTGCTCACCAGTTTCATCTTTTTTTCGGTACTCTCTGAAGCCTCTGCTTCCCGAAGTTCTCGTTCAAGTTTCTCCTCTGCTTTTTTCCACTGAAAACAGAGGGAAATAAAATATAACACGTCAACAAAATAATTTCTAATTAAAGGTTGTCTCTTAAAAGTGGAGGAAGCTCCACTGGCTTACCACAACTTCTGGGTCTAAAGATCAATCAACAAACACTTATTAAACACCTACTATGGGCCAGAACAGTGCTAAACACCAGAGACCATTCATTCTGTGGCCCTTGCCTGCTGAAAGCATACCTTCTAACACGGGAGAGAAGAGGCTCATATCGAGACACAGACAGGGTACAGACAAAATAGATACAAGGTTACCTTATGAGGGAAGGCATGGGCAGCTGGTGGAACCAGGAAAGGGAACTATGGGAAGGGCAGATTGGAGTGGGGAAAGACTTGAGACAGGGAAACAAATCAGAATAGTCCAGTTAAGAGACAATGAAGAGTCTGAGTTCAGAATGGTGGTTGTGTAAATGGAGAGAAGGGAAGAGGTGTGTATATGTGTGTGTGTGCACACATAAATCATACACACACACGTGTCTGTCTACGTACAGGCACTCACACCCATATGCATCCATGGTATTTCCCCAGCTAAACTGTTAGCTCCTTGAAGGCAAGGGCCATGGTCACTAGTCTTCCCATTTCTGGACCCCCAGCAGTTTCCGGCCCAAAGGAGGCTTTTAACAAAAGTTTCCTTATTGACTACCTAACAACGATCCCTATAAGTTGATCTGACAAAGTACCTGCCTATAAGATTCTTCAAATCTTAGATTTTTCTGTAGTCATACAAGTCAAACACAACCAATAAAAGAAAGGGAAAAAAATCAGACCTTCCTTTGCATTCTTGAAAGAGATTTTCTCTTCTCCTTGTAAGACATGAACTTTTTTGGTGCATTAATGTCTTCTGTATCTTTCTTCACTTCGATTTCTTTGATTCTTAGATACAGGAATGATTTTAACAACTAATGATTAAAAAAAAAACACAGTATGTTGCAGAAAATCTGACAGCAAAAGAAACACTGTACCAAGAATTATTTTAAACATTCTTCCCTAAAAATTTTCACTTTTATCTTCAACTTGAAACTTTTTCTCACTTCCCGCAACAGTCTTTTTTTGTGAAATGTCAGGTAAAAGGGAGTGGGGATGGGGAATGAGAAGATGAGAGTGATTAGATGATTTGAACAGTAGCAGACTGGAAAAAGTTATTTGAGGGAGGCTTTTTTTAAAACCCATTTACAAAATGCCACACACTGCTTATCAACACTTCCCTACCTCACTTTTATTCCTATATGTTCTCAATGAAAATGTTCTTGGAAACTTAAGCCAGCATTGTCAAGTTAAGGGTAATGTTTGTTTTATTAATGAGTCACCAGAAGTAAGAACTACACTGATACTTCCTATCTAAGTATTGCAAAAGTATAATCTGGAATCCAAAATCTAAAAAGCCAAGTGGTTTAAAGCACTACTTGTTCTTCTGGAAAACCATACAATGCAAAAGGCAACAATGCCAGGAACAAACAGTCATGAATCTCAGTAGCTATTCCAAAATATAAACTTCTAAATATATAAAGAGCATTTCTGATGAGAGGAATATCTAATTAGACTTCTCAAAGAGAAGATCTAAGAGCATAAACCCTGCCCTTGAACTCACTGTGAAATAAGAGATAAAAAGAACTCTGCAAACTTTAAAGTGTTATATAAATGTCACTTATCAGCAAGTCAGAGATTCATTATCTATAAATTATTTTAAATTTTAAGTTCAGAGGAAAAAACCATAAGTGATAATGTTAAACCCAGTAAGTATCAGATTATAGGATTTAGAAGCAGAAAGGACCTTCAACGTCATCTAGCCAAACCCCCTCATATTCTAGAGATAAGGAAACTGAAGTTCAGGCAGGTACCGTAAGGGGAAGAGCTGGAATTCAAAACTAGTTCCTTTTTAAATTCAGCGCACTTAAGACTGCTACAATGCCTTCTCCTGACTGTTTACCGCTACTATAATTCCCTTATTAAGAAAGTCTAAATTTACGTTCATTCCTAGTCCAGAAAAACCTCTCAACTTCTATCCAGAGTAAAGACTCAGAGGTCTCTCTCACTAAATTTGTAGAAAGCAGTACAGTGCAGTGAAGAGAAGGCTATTCTTGGTGTTAGAAAGATAGAGTCAAGTCTCATCACCCCATCTACCTCTCAGTGCCACAAGAAGCCAAAAGGTAGAACTGCATTGATGGCAAGAGTTTCCTATAACCATGAAATTACAAATCCAGAAGCCTCACCTCCAAAAAGTTTAAGTACAATGCAATGGCCTGTACCTTATCAGGAAAAATGGAGTAGAAGGGTTATTGTAATGACAAAATACACTTTTGCATCCAGAACATGAATCAGAGCAAGAAAGAAAATAAATCTTTACCTCTGGTCTAACAACATAATTTTGGCTCTTCACAAAACCAGATATCACTTTAATGACACCAAGAGAGGCGTGGCCCAGTTTATCTTGTTTAAAGAGCTTCTGTACTGCTTCACAACACATTTCAGAAATCTGAAACACAAAGCACAGTACACCAAAATTATATGCAATTAAATTTGAAGGGAATCAGTTACCTTGGAAAAAAATCTTTGGAGAAAATTTCTCTGCTAAATGACTCACGTCCAAGACAGATAAGAACTGATTCTAATTCATAAAAATAAGAGCCATTCCCCAAAAGTAAATAGATATGGACAGGTAGTTTTCCAAGGAAGAAATTCAAAAAATTCAAGAACAACCATGTGAAAAAAATGCTCCAAATCACAAATTTTAAAAACACAAATCAAAACAATTCTAAGGTTCCACTTCACACCAATAAGATTAACAAAAAGGACAAGAACAGAAAACAAAGGCTGGAAGAGTTGCAGGAACAGGTATATTAATACACTGTTGTGAAGCTGTGATATGGTCCAGCTATTCTGGAGAGCAATTTGAAACTATATGCAAAGTATCACTAAACTGTGGCCTTTGATTCAGTACTACTACTAAATCTATAATCTAAAGAGAGCAAAAGAAGAAGAAAGGAACCCGTGTGTACCAAAATACTTTTGGTAGCTTTTTTGTTTTTTGGTGACAAAAGACTGCAAGCTAGAAGGGTTATCGTCTATTGGGGAACAGTTAAACTTATGGTATATGGAAGTAATGCAATATTATTGAGATATAAGAAATGACAAAAGGGAAAGCTTTCAGAATGAAACATGGGAAGACTTGTATGAATTGTTATAAAGTAAAGTGAAAAGAAGGAACCAATTTATAACATCAATGTAAAGACAAAATAACTGTGAAGAACTTAAGAATACTGATCAAAAGCTACAGTCAATCATGATTCCAAAGAACTGATGAGCATGCCAATCCTTTGACAGAAATGGGATGGACTTAACACATAGAATGAAACACACATTTTAGGATGTGGCCAAAATAAGGTTATTTAACTTGACCGCAGATAATTATTTCAAAAGTTTCCCCCTCCCTCACTGGGGGAGACATTGAAAGGGATGGAGATAAGGCTGACACCACCATCCCCATCCCCCCAAAAAAAGAAAGAAAAAAGTGTCAATGAAGCATGATTTTTAATTCACAAAACAGAAGAAAAGGAAAGAAAGAGTCACAGGGAAGCAGGATATCCCTGAAAGCTATATGTTGAATTTATTTTGTTTTTTAAAAATTCAAACTGTAGATAATAGGTTCACAATTTCATGTATAATCTTCTATTTGTTCTACTTGTATATGTGGAAGTGCTCGTTTTAGTGTTTGTTATGATCTCAATAAAAAAATTTAAAACAAAAAGAAAAACCAAACTCTCATGCAAAAAAAAAAGCTTTGTAAAGAAATAATACTTGAAATTTTCTTGACAGTTTTGCTAATTTTTTTAATCTAACCTGCAAAGAAACATTATTAGGTATAGGATTAGAGGTAAGACAATAATCATCTCGGTGATTCTAGAATGATTTTGTTTTTAAACATTTTCTAACAAAATGAACGTTTAGAAGGTATTTTGTAGATCTGATATTAGAGTGCATGCCACCATGGGGGAAGGGGGGAGGAGAGGGAAGGGGAGGAAATTAGAAACTCAAGGGATTGTTAAAAAAAAAAAAAAGAACATTTAGAAATACATACCAGTTTTGACTTGTCATTCATAAGAGGGACAACCAACACAATGATGTTATTGTGGAAGTTAAAATGAGGGAGTGCTACCAACAGCTCACACAAGCTCTTCACAGCAACCTCTGCCAGACCTTTATATGCCTTTAAGGAGACAACATTACTTTTCTTCAGTTTTCTTTGCTTCCAGTCTAATCAAAAGACAATTTTGGTTATTGAATTTACTCATTAGTCAAAACCCAGACAAGTCATAATGTTTCCCTACTGCCCTAAATCAGAATTTGTATTCAAATACACTATGTGACAAATTAGATTGTTCAGCATCTCTTCAAATTCCTCTTTAAGTATATTTATATATGTATGTGTGTGGGTGTGCGTATGGGCACATTTAAAGATTTAGAAATATCATTCAATCTCATATACGTTCTACCATATTTCTCATGAGACTATTCTCAGCTTTTATGCCAATTCTAACAGGCAAATTTTATTTTTTCTTGACAGTACTTGTTTTTTTCCTTAATTAGTAACTTTTTATTTCTGTCCTTTTCCTCCATTCATAATCACTTCCCAATACACATACCCATTCCAAGTCCTCCCACATCATAGAGAAAAATGTAGATAAAACCTGATAAAGCTATAATACATACAACTCTGCACACATAATGTGTCACTCACCTCTTCAAGAGAAAAATATATTTCCTCTTTTCTGAGAGATAAATTTTAATGAATGGAAGTAACTAGCATCTTAGTTTTCTATCTATACTATCAAATTAAATAAGAATGCCAAATCTTTAGAAACCTTAGATCAAACTGATATATAAATGTCAACTATTTTAAAAGATAATATTAGCAGCTGTAAAGTAACCCTAGTTACCTTCCGTTTAAAATGTCACGTTCAGATAGAACACTTCCAATGAGGCTGGAGTTCAGTCTAATTTAATGTTTACATCCACTTTTATGCAGTCCCTTTCAGGTGCTCCCCTATTTATACCTCCAACAGAACCTTAGTAAACACCTACTTTTTGAAGAACACTGTGCTCAACACTACATTTACACTGGCCTGCCCCTTTTCCTTTGAAACCCTGCAACACAAGAGGTGATTTCATAGTGCAAGTAAACAAGACTCACAATCCCTACTCCCAAATAACCAAGGCTTGCCAGCCAAGAGATGAATGCAGTACAGAATCCAAATGTGCTAAATTAAAGAAACAGACAAAGATGGTCATGTCCACTTCCTTTGACACTAACTTGTAGTGAAATTCTCAAGAATTTATTATAAACATTTATGGTTAAAGTCATTCTTCTTTCTTCCTGAAACAAAATAACTGAGCAAATTCCAACAAATACACAGATAAATCATTTTACCTTTAATTATTTGTTCCAGATTTTCCAAATAAAATTTATATTGGCTTACTAGGCCTTCTTCAAATTCTCTAAGTTTCTGGGTTTCTTTTCGGACCTGTAAGAAGACAAAAATTCACTTTTCAAAGTCAAAGTACTGCAATCTGCAAAAACCGCAACTAAAACACAAATGTCAGAATTGAGGCTTTTGTAAAAATACATAAATAACTGTCTTCCAAATTAAGAAGCATTATTTTACGTTGTATGGCACTTCTCTATACACTTATAAGGTGTTTTCTTCAAGACAGCATGGAAACATTCATTGCATATATTAATACCATCCTAAAAAAGGGCAGCATTATTCCGCAGATTAGTGATAGAGCCAGAATGACAACCACGTTTTTCAGTTCAGAGCCTTCCCTCCACACTACATTACAATAAAAACTGTCCTTTACAATTGGTACACATCTGGAGATCATAGCACATGGTTTAAACAGCTAGCAAACATAGCAACTCCTATAACAGACAGTAATATTCTATTATTCACAAACTGTAAGAACCATAAATGCTTTTTAACGTATGCTTGGTTTAAAACCCCTTTATGGTGATAATGCCAAAGATCTAATCTGTATTATTGACCTTTAAGATTCTTCTACAGAAACACCCAAAAGTTCCAAACTACGGAGCAAACTGAAGAGCATAATGAGTTTCCACCTTTACCAACTCTCCTCTAAATTTCAACCTCTATTATGTCCTCACTCTCTCAAATGGCTACAAGTTTGGATATAAGATATATTTTATGACATTTGCTCTTACTTTCAAGAGTAAGGTACTGCAATAAGAAAGGATTTGAAACACTGACTTCAGAAATAAAAGGGTGAAATATTTTTAGATAACATGAACATGGTAAAAGAAATCTTGCCACTTTGACTAAAAACTTAATGGAAATATTAAGTCACAGGACACAACATTAACCCCAAAACATCATGTTCATTTTTATTTACTAGTAATAAAGATAAAAAATAACAAACCCCACTTATAAGAAATAAATTGTAAATTAGCCACAGTGATCCTGTATTAGGACTATAGATCTAAGACCAGACTTTAAAAAGACCAGTAGCTAAAAAAAGTTGAAGCATATTCAGTGTCCATGGATGGGCTGGACTAATATAGTAAAAGTAAACACTACAACAGGGACTTTAGTAAATAAAAAGTGGAAAAAAGTTGCATTTGGGAATACTGGTTAGTAACTAGCAAGAAGATACATAGACCCAGATCTTATACCAAATAATCCAGTAAATTGCACCTAGATCAGAGACTGACCAAAACAATAAACAAAGCTTGCTAGAAATGATGAATAAAAATTTATCAGATAGTTATGAGAGATGACAATTTTTAAAAATTCAACAAATAAAAAGAACTGTTGGGGACAAGAGAGGTATACTTGATTACATTACATTAAAATATACTTTTTGCATAGCAAAAAAGCAATTCAAAGAAAAAGAACAACAGTAAGAGGAACATTTACAGTAATTATGAAAAGTAAAAAGTTGGCATATAAAATGTAGAAGGGATCCATCTCCAACAAATAAGCAATCAAAATATGTAACAATTTTCAGAAGAATTGCTAGCTATAAATAACTACATTAAAACTTTCTTCAAATCACTAATAGTAAAAGAAATAAACCTTTAGACAATTTTGAGGTTTCCTCTCACAGACTGGCAAAGATGACACAAGATAATAACAACAGACAATGAAAGGGTTATGAAGAATCCAGGGACAACAATTTACAGAAACAGAACTGTGAAATGGTCCAGTTGTTCTTGTATTTATGCAAGAAAACTGACTGAACTGTCTACATCCTATATTCAGTGACTTCATTATTCAGCATATATTGCCAAGAAAAAGACACAGCAACCTTCTTTAGGGTTTACTAAAACCAGAAGTCAAATGGTTAGGGAAATACTTAAAAAATACTTTAAATAAATAAAAAAAAGAACTATGGCATATGAATGTAATAGAATACTATTGCGCAATAAGAAAGAATGAATAAAATGAAGTCAGAAAAACATGAAAATTTTTATGAAGTGGTGCACAGTTAAATAAATAGATCCAAGATAATAATATACACAAAGACCACAAAAATGTAAATGTAATATCACTAAAGGGAAACTGGGCTCTGAGTTTTAGAAAAATCCACAAAGCTCCCGGAGCCTGGACCGGGCTCCTCCTCAGGGATGGCCCTCCTATCTTCTACTCCGTCAAAGCGAGGGGTGATGTGGCTTCCAAAGGGAAACCAAACTGGAGGCGTCCTAACGGAGGCGGTTTTGTTTCTCTGGCAGCTGGGTCCTATATAGCAATTAACTTTCTTTAATTGACAGAAAGGCATGATCATCCACACCTGAAGGTCAACCCGTCTTCCTGGCTTGCACCAACTGTGACATTCCCAACTCCAGAACGCCTCCTTCCCTGCACCTCAATAAAAGGTGGTTTTCTCATACTTTCAAGGCCTCTGGCTTTTTGAGTGAGATAGCCAGCATGACCCACTTTACTAACAGTTTATACATCACTGTTAATAAACTGTTATCTTGCCCTGGAGAAAAGTCTGTCTTAGCCTGTCTTTGTAGCAATTTTCCTCACCACAGATTCTTTATAAACCACAAACAAGACAGATTAGCTTGGAAAGCTTGTTAACAATACCTTAGATGCCTTTTCTGTTTCTGTTAGAGGTCGAATTTTGTAGGAAGGAGTAATGTCTTTAAATAACTCCATCAGGGAAATCATCACCAATTTTCTAACAATGACAGCTACATCAGGATCCTGTTCCATAAGCATGGCACGCAATTCTTTCAACTTCTTAATCTGTTAAAAGAATAATTTGTGGAATGACAAAATAGATCACAACAAAGAGCAGCAAGCACTAGGAGACAAAGCCTAAAATCAAGCACTAAAATGGAATTTGATCACAGTGCTACAAAAAGAATTATACTGACAATGGAAGTCTGAAAGCCTAAATGCCAAAGATTTACAAGAAAACATCACTTAGGTGACAGATGTGATCCTGAAAGGTTCTTTGTAAATTGCCTTTTTGTAAACTGAATCACACTTTAAAGGTAAGGCATTCTGAGGCTTACCATTAAAAGGAATACCATAAAGCAAAAAATTCTGTATTATAAAAAACACAAAGTTTAGCAAAACACTGCCTGGAAACTAGAAGCTTCAAGTGGTGGTGCCACACTTTTTATCTGTGTAATTATCAGTAAGTCCCATAATCTGAGGCTCACATTCCCTAATGACAAAATCATAGTGATAATATTTACACAACCTACTTCATGTGATTATTATGAAGAACAGTGCTTTGTAAACAAAGTATGGTATTTTTATTAATGCACCTACTTTGGAAATTTGGGGGGGGCTATATGTTGGGTTATCTTAAAGTATGACATAACCCTGGCCCTCCTGCACAATGCATTAAAATCTTGTGTTTATCAACTATCCAGTATACCCAATCAGAGAACCAAACAAACAAATGAGAAAAAAGGCCTTTAAATAATCAGTAAGCCTCTATTAAGCCTTTACCATATGCCCAAAGCCACCCAGTCTGGCAGAGCTTAAAGCCAAACTCTGGTTTCTTGACCTCTGTGTCCACAGCTCTTTCTCTCACACCACATCCCGTTCCTAATGAGGACAAGTTAATATTATTTTACATTTAATTTGTAGGACAAGACAAACTGAAAACATTCAGGGTTTGCAGCAGCTCTTTAAGAAACAGTCTCAAAGAGTTTAACACTACCTACATTGGACTCTGGATCAGATAAGATGGCAGATGCCAAGGCAGCAATGTGTATCTTTTTTTCCTGCAGTTTCCTCTGCCTTTCAATTATATATTCTTCTGTGGTTAGCTTTGGCATGGGATCCTCAGCAACCACTGAAACAAATTAATATGCATTAGAAGGAAACTGGCTTGATTTGGTGAAAAAGAATTATTAAAGAAATACAGTGTTAATACTTACAAGTGTTCATGGTACCCAAGCTAAGCTAAGACATTACTATCTAACAAAATTCCCACCCAAGAGAATGAAGAAGAAAACATGACCTGTAATTATCCTATCATCTGTTCATATGTAAAGGCATGTTTCCAAACAACTTTTAGAACATTTGAAAATAAATGAGTCTGTTCTCTTAAACATTTTAATCACTCTACCAGCACACTAATTATTTTAAGGTCCAATCCAGGAGTGGAGAACCTGCAACCTGGAGGCCACATGTGGCCTCAAGTGCAGCCCTCTGACCAAACCCAAACTTCATAGAACAAATCTGTTTGAACAGCTAACATTTAAAGTCAAAGGGCTACACTTGAAGACCTAGAGAGCCACATGTGGCCTCAAGGCTGCAGGTTCCCCACCTTCGGTTCAATCCTTTAAAAATTTCAACTAGTTCCAAAATAAATATTCACAAATTCCTAAATGGTTTGGGCCCAATTTTTTTTTGTTTTTTGTTGGGGTTTTTCTAAGCCCAATTTTTACAAAATAAAATCAATTTGAATTCAATCAACCAGCATTTATCAGGCGCCTAATACTACTAATGGTGTGCTAGAGCCAACTCACACCAATGCATACAAGCTACTATTAAATTTGCAGAATTCAATCAGTAGCAACATCAGAAATGGTACTTGTTTTAAAAGAAATGGTGTCAATCACAGCGGAGTGTATTTTCAATGCATTACACTCTCTATTTTAAAAGAATACAGCTACAATAATGAACATTTGAAAAGCAAATTTAATTGCATTTTGTTCTCATAGTGCTAACTTAATGCTGGGGGAAAAGGCTGAACTAGCTATGAAGTTACTACAAAAATTTCCTAAAATCATTTGACAAATCATTATCTGCAATTACCACTTGATAATTCAATACCTGAAATGAAACAAGTGAATCATTTTAAAATATTTTTGGATAAAATGTATGCTATTTTTCACAAATATAATGAAAACTAAGTCAAGATAGAAACTTGTAAAGAATACGAAACTGAAATTATTAAAACTGGTCAAGGGTACTCGGTCTGAGATAGGCAGCATATAGCTTATGAACTGCTATTGCTGTATGATTGGCACTGCATCACAAATGCATTTTTCTCATTCTTCTTATTCTGGTCTGTCAAAGAAATTAATGAACACCAACTTCTTCCGAGACTCTGCTTTACTGACTTGACATTCTTGGAGAATCTTCATTATTTTAAACTACAGTGCAATCAGGGTAACATTCAGAAAACTCAAAAATCAAATGCACCATAAGAGCTTTGGAAAACATAAAGATTGGTGCTGGAAAGCATGAATCTCAAGTTGAAGATTTAATTAAAGTCAGATATCCATGAACAAATTCCATTTAGTAAAAATAAAAAAACGTAATGCTCTTCCAAAGAAGGCTACTAGAAAATATAATTCGATATATGAACTTACATCTTTTACCAAACAGAAATAATGATTAAAGTAATGATTTATTAGAACTACGTACTTGAATTCATGAAGAACTAACTTCTCCATGGATAATTGGTTTAAAAAAATTGTAGCATATAAGTAGAAATTCAAAACATAAAAGTGATTTGAATGTTTTTCAGAATTTTGTAGATAACGTAGAAATCAAAAATGTTTCAATCCTTGCAACTGTACAAAAAGGTAAAAAGAGCACTATTACAATTAATAGTGTTAAAGCTGAAAGAGGTTTGAATTTAATGAATATAATTCATAGGAAAGTGAGAAACAATTTAACAGTACATCACCTATTTATATGTAATGACAAAAAAATTTACTCGGAAAGAGCAGAATGGGATGCAACTCTTATCAAATAATGGTTGAAATGTAAACACAGGATAGTAATAGATACAAAAATTCGGCAAAAATACATAACAAGGGGCAGCTAAGTAATGCAGTGGATAGAGCACTGGACCTGAAGTCAAGAGGACCTGTGATCAAATGTGGCCTCAGACACATACTAGCTGTGTGACCCTGGGCAAGTCATTTAACCTTGAATGCGTCCAAAAAAAAAATAATAATAATAATAAAATGACAGGATTTGGCAAGAAATGGCTCTGAAGAATTTATAATAAAGTACATTGTATAGTATTATTATCTGTAAGTTGAATGCTATACATCCTTTGTGTAAGAGTTAAAATAAAGTTATATACACACATACATGTATATAAAATTTGGTTTTGTTTTTTCCAGAGTTAGCTGTTAAACCTTCACCAGCTCAGCAGTGCATACTACATGCCAGGTTCTGAGCTAAGGGCAAGGTATGTAAAGACAAAAAAAAAAAATCTACAACAGCTCCTGGTCGTGAAGAACTTTACTGCCTCTCTGCAGAGGGGAGAAAACACGAACATAACACATACAAAATAGATACAAAAGCCCTGGGAGGGGGAAGCCACTAGCAGCTGGCAATCGGGTAAATTAGGAAAAACTTCACCAAGGTGCCAGTGCTTGAGTGGAGCCTTGAAAGAAACTAGGAACTATAAGAAGCAAGAGAGTACAAAGGGAATCCATTCCAGATATGGGGAACAGCCAGTACAAAAGCACGTGGACAAGACATGGGAGTGCTCTGTGTGAGGATTTACTGCTGTTGTTCAGTTGTTTCACTTGTATCTGACTCTTTGTGATGCAATTTGAAGTTTTCTTGGAAAAGATACTGGAGTAATTTGCCATTTCCTTCTCCAGCTCATTTTACAGATGAGGAAACTGAGGTAAACAGGGTTAAGTGACTTGTCCAGGGTCACACAAGTGTCTGAGGCAAGATCTGAACTCAGGAAGATAAGTCTTCTGACTCCAGGCCCAGCCCTCTATCCACTGCACCACCAAGCTGCCTTTCTCTCTGTGAGGAGCAAAAAGCTATTTTGTCTGGACTACAGCGTGTATGAAAATTATATCTAATAAGGCTGGAAAATAGGAGGCAGCCAGACTGTGAAGGGCTTTAAAAACCAGTTTATATTTGCAATAACAATAGCTAACATTTACACAGCACTTAAAGGTTTGCAAGGAATTTTACAAATCTCATTTGATCTTCACAACAACACCATATGGAAAGTACCATTATTCACATTTCACAGAAGAAAAAAAGGAGATCAAGAGAGCTTAAGTGCATGACCCAGTAACAGAGCTAGGAATAGTGTGAGGCAGCCTACTCTCTGAAGAGATCAAATAAAGAGGAGAAAGACCCATACGGTCTCTTGTGTCTGTATGGCACAAATTTTTGTAGTGGCAAAGAACTGGAAGGGGTTGTGTCCATCAAATGTAGAATGCCTGAACAAATGATGATACTATGAAAGTAGTGGAGAATGTAGAGAAAAAGAGAGAAAAGGGCCCATTACAGAGTTTAGGGTATACCTTCAGTTAGGGGACATGACATACATCATGATCTAAAAGTGGGCACAGAGTTTGGAGAGAGCTAAAACCCAATATTCCATTTTCTGAAATGGTCACATACAAAAAGTTATTCCTTTAAGAGGAACTGAAATTCTTAAACTTTGTAGCATCCACAACAATCATTTTAAGGTCAAAAAGGAACACACAAACTACACAATTCCTAAACCTCATTTGTAGTTTCCCCACCAGGTTAAAAAATAAATAAAAGTGACATTCCAGAAAGGAAACAAATGAGCTTTATCTAGCTATGGAAGTCCAAGAGCAGAAAGTGAAAAGGTTCAAGATATTTAAAGAAGAACACATTTTAAACAACGAAAACTGTGTTTCAAAGCCTGAAATAGTGACTCATGTTCGAGATTGTTATCAAATTTTAAAACTCACTGTGCCACTTCCTACTGGCACTTGAAATTTGTTTTTCAATCAACTAAATACAAAAAGTCATTCCATTACCTTCCGCAAACTCCACTTCTTCTTGCTCTTCTTCTTCATTTGTGTTAATACTGACAACTGCATGTTAAAAATAGATTGTTAATAACTCAATCTTATCAAAAGCAATTTAGATTCAATTGTTCAACTGTTAGTTTACCTGGCTTCTCTCTGGTCTGTGGAATAATACCACACTTATCTTTGATGGGAAGTAGGTGAATCACTTCTTTTTCTGGCTCAGTTTGTAGTCGTCTTGGTACTTTCTCGTATTTGTCTATTATGCTCTCCTGCTTCCGTTTCTTGACATGAACGGGCTCACTGCATGTTTTGGCAAAAATCACACGTTAAAAGGAAATAGAAGTTCTTTTCTTTAAGTAAGGGGAAAATAAGATACCACTGATGTTAATTATCTAACTATTCCTAAGCACAAAGTCTGCCCTTGACTTTTCTTATTTTGAATCAATTTTCAGTCCTAGCCAATCATGTACTAAATACTGAGACCTCAGTCAAAGCGTAGGACAGTGCCCCAAATTCCCGGGCATTATGTCCAGCTCTTTTCTATGCCTCCACTTACTCTCCTTCTGCCTGTCCTGTTCCATCACTTCCTTCACCCAAACTGAGAAGAAAGGCCCCGCCACCACCCCATTCCATTCACGCATCTGCCCATTCCAATTTAACTTAAGTGTGCACTAAGCAAATTCGGTTTTTATTGTTCTTCAGTTACCTTTAGCAATTAAATTTAGATGGGACTATTTTCACAACTACTATACACAACGCTACATATTTTGTCCTTCTAGGTTCATAAATAATCTCAATTTTTTTTCTTTATTACAATGCTCTGATCATTCCAAAAGAAATACTTACCCAGAAGAAAGATCTCTAGTTAAAAATGATGGCATTTGACCTAAATCTTTCAGTAACTGCAAGTCATCTTCATCCATCATGTCCAAAGGAAGGGCTTCTTCTTCTTCCTCCTCTGTTCTTTGAGCTACCTCAAAGGTATGAGAAGCAGAAATTAGTTACTGTGGAGATAAAGCTCTTTGAAATTTTGTGGCTAGAATAAAAATTTTCTGACTAAATCCACAGTCTGCCCTATGGGTGGGAAAATACATAGATATCTGATGAAAATTTTCATTTCCCTACTTTCCTCTCATTTAATTCTATCTCATATAAAGAATGCAAAGTAGGATGACAACACTATTAGAGTTCTACCGAGGATGACAATGGGAAATGTATAAAAAAGTTACAGGCAGTGGGAAGGAAAACAAGCTTTAAAAGTTTGGCAAAAAATCCAATGAAAATGGCTATTTAGCCTGAAGGCAGGAGCTTAGCCTGGGAGCTCCCTCACTTAGTCCAGCCCCCAGCATAGATCAGGCACTTAAAGATCACTGATGACCTGAAGACAGGGGAGGCCCCAAGGGCATTTAAGGATCAAACCAGGAAAACAGATGAAAAATGGAAGAGACTGCCAAAACCACTAAAACAATGTGATCTCCCTGAGTAGCAACAGAACCACCACAATTGTATTCACAGCCCAAGCCTTGAGTAATGACATAGGAACTTTTAGAACCAATTCTTTTCACCATCAAGGAAGGACAAAGGAGCTAGAGATGATGACTGTGACCCCAAGATGATGCTCAAGGAAGCATAAAAACAAAACAAATGAGAAGAAAAGGATCCTAAATATACGGAAAGCAATGCCATCCTGGAGGTAACCATTTGAGGATTCTTGGAAACTGATTTTCAAGGGATTTAAAAGAAGTTAACAAATGCTTAGAAAAATCATGGAACTTCTTTCCACCACAAACAAAACAATGAAAAAATATCTATAACTACTGAACCATATGCTGACTTTTCCATGTCTAAAAGCTCCTTATGAGACTAATGTACACATGTATTCAGGTCATCCTCGAAAATACAAGATACAAGATAAGCAACAGGTAGGTTTCACAATTGATATTCCACAGCAAACATCTTTAAATATACATAACTGACTTAAAAGTGCAGAGAATACAAGGTTCCACTGTTTACTGTTTAACAATAAAAAGCATTTGACTTCATAAAGCAAAATACCACCTTAAAGACTGTCCTCCTGGAATAAGCTGTATTACACTGATTATTAAAATCATGTGAGTACACTTGCAAGAAACATCAAATACAACTTTGACAACTACACAATTGCTAAAAACAAGGAGACACAAAACAAGCAGACAATTCCTCAGAGATCTTTGATATAGTAATGGAAGAAGTCCAATATACGAGCCAACAAGGAGTACTTTATATAGATGGCAAGGTCTTCAGATGTTCATATTTTCAAATTACTTTGAGATGACTGCTAAAAACTTTAGAACATGGGTGGGAAACGGCAGGTTCTCTGCAGCCTCAAGGCTATACTACACATGGTCCTCTAGGTCCTCAAGTGCAGCCCTTTGACTGAACCCAAACTTAACTGTAAAGTTTGGGTTCAGTCAAACTGTGAATACAGTAGCCTGAGAACACAATGACGAGTAAATGTGTAGTAGATATAACTATACAAACACGTGTAACATACATACACACATGCATATATTGGACTATGTACTTTAAGAACTTTTCATACCATCAACCCATTCAGAATACCTTACGATAAATTAGCACGTGATTTAATTATTACCACACTTACCTCTAAGTATTTGCTTTCCATCCTCCAACGGAACAGGCTTCTTAGATACAACATCTTTCACAGCTTGTCTAAGTTTCCTTTGTTCTTTTCGGTATTTCTTGGCAGTACTTTGCTGTTTATATTGTTTATTTTTTAACTTGTTGTCAAGTTTGACTTTACTAGTTTTCAGAAGTTTCCGAAAGCTCGGGGCCCGTTTTTTACTTTTTCGCTAGAAAACAACAGAACGATTACTATGTGCTCAAGCTTACTTAAAGAAGATTTCATTTTTAAAGTTGGAATTTTCTGTGTTTTTTCAAATTAAGTAATGGTTTTCATCAGAGCTGTTCTATTTTAAACATCCCGTATCTATGGTTTTCATACAAAAGGGGCAGGGAAAACAGTATAGCTATGGAATAGAATGGTGTATTGGGAAGAACAAGGAGTCACCTTGAAGCATTTACTAGTTGTGGGATCCAGAGCAAATCACTTAATTTCAATGGGCCTGAGTTTCCTCTTTTATAAAATAGAGATAATAACAACAGCTTCCTTATAGAGTTGTCAGGAAGATCAAATGAGGAAATAGATAAAAAGGATTTCTGCAAACCTTACAGCACTATGCAAATACAATTCGGGAATGCATAGAGTGCCTTGGAAGGGCACCTAAAACACTTAGAAACCACTCAGCAAATCTACAGCCCTTTCCCGTCTTTTACCTTTCTCCCTTGTCTTAAACCTGATGCACATGACAAAACACTGGTTAGCTCTTCATGTTCTAATACTTAGGAACCAATTACTGATTACTATCCTAACAAATGGCATTTAAATTCATTTTCCAACTTACTCATCACCTCAGACCGGCACTACCGCCATAGAGAGCTGGATGTATCCTCCTCCCTCAAGTCTCATCAATCCTTCCTCCACTCAGCAGAAAAAGTTAAGTTTCCTTAGAAGTGCAAGCCTGCCCTGTCATCCCGCTGCTCCCCCCAAGGCCAGAGGCAGCTGGGCGGCCCAGTGGATAGAGAGCTGGGCCTGGAGATGAATCCAGCCTGAGATGGGTGACCGTGGGCAAGTCACTTAACTTCAGCCTGCCTCCGTTTCTTCAATTGTGAAGTAAAGATAATAGCACATATCCCTCCCAGGGCTGCTGTCTGAATCAAAAAAGGCAACATTTGTAAACCTCTTCTCTCAGCGCCTGGCCTGCTTGCTTCCCGTCTTGCCAGGTACTCTGTCAGTACCTGGCATGTAGCGAAAGCCTAGTAAATGCTTGTTTCACAGTGCCTGGCACATAGGAGGCGCTTAATAAATACTTACTGGGGGCACAAGTTTGTGACGCGGGAGGGACTGTGCTCCTCATCCCCATTTTACAGAGGAGAAAACCAGACTCCCAGACCCTGCCTGCGCCCCAGCCCCAAGGCTTTGGGCCGGTACCCCGAGCGGCATCTAGCGTAGGTTCCCTCGGACAGACCTGGCCTGGCCTCCCCCCTCCTTGGTAAGCTCCGGAGGCTGCGCCAGGGTCCGAGCTGGTGCTCTCATACTTACCGCCTTCATCCTTAGGCCTCTCCGCAGCGCCACGCGGGGCAGCCTCTCTGGCCTCTTTTGTGGGTATCGTGGAGAAGGATCCTAGTACCCCAAAAAACACACGTGGGATCACAAGGGAGAAAGCGATCCGAAAACCGGAAGACTCGGCAGCGCGACCTCAGGTCACAACACGCCACTTCCTTTCCGAGGCCTCTCCCACAACCGGAAATGGCGTACAGGATGAGGCGCCCACTTCCGCAACCAAGGAGGGCGGCATGCGCCCCCTACAGCCGGCGGCTGGCATAGAGGCCGCGGGAATTGACTGAGGGGGGAGGGGCGGAAACGAGGTGATGCAGCGCATGCGCTTGGGCACCAGGGACTCCTCCACGGCCAGGACATCCCGGAAATATCGTGACTTCCGTTGCCAAGGTCCCCGATGGGGCGGGGCGCCCCAGACGAGGGGTCCGTCCTCCCCACCGTCGCTCCTCTACTCCCTGATGGTTGTACCTTTCTCCGGGAGGCGGGAAAAGCGAACGAGCCTTCATCCCAACCCCAGCGAAACAGCGAGAGGTAGCAGAACCCTTAGGGCCCCGGGGTGTCGCCGTCTCAGTGCCCGAGCCCAGTGCCTGAGGAGTGCGCCCTCGGGACACCGCCCGGGCTTGGGAAGCGCTTCGGTCGCCTCCCCTCGTGCGCTTCACCTGCGGCATCAGGAGTTTGAGCAGTCCCAGCCTTGTTGTAAGACTCTAGAACGGCCGAACGCTGAGGCGGGAGCGCAGGCCCGGGGCCTGGGGATTTCTGGAGGCCCTTAAACTGCAACGCGGAAACGCTCCATGGGCAGACCCTTCCCTGTAATGGACTTCAGTATGTTAATATAATGGATCTATGTATTTTATGTTACGGGCAGCCAGGCGGCACAGTGAGTAGAGCCCCGGGCCTGAAGTCAGGAAGGCTCACAGTCCTGAATTCTGATCCAGCCTGAGACACTGACTGTGTGACCCTGAGCAAGTCACTTCACCCTGTCCGCTTCAGTTTCCTCATCTGTAAAATGAACTACAGAAGGGAATAGCAAACCTCCAGTCTCTTTGCCAAGAAGAACCCGAATGGGGTCATGAAGAGTCCAACGGAAAGAACCACAGCTACGGTTTAGGTTGTGCATTTAACAAAGTGTTTTGTTGTTTTTTTTTTGAGAAAGGGTGTATAAGTTCCACCAGACTTCCAAAGGGGCTTTAGTAGCACACAAAAAAGTTAAGGGACTGTGTGGAAAACACACTTTAAAGTGGAAGGGGGAATTCCTGCATTCCTAGAGCTTACAGTTTAGTTAGGGGAATAAAACACAGACCCCTGGTATAAGTAATACAATGTCCCAGAAGATTAGGGTAGTTTTGAACCTTAATAGCTTTAAATAAAATAGCCAAAAGAATAACGCCTTAGATAAAAACCACACTAAGACTTTTGGAATACCCAGTTAACCTTAGGGTGGAAAAACAAAGTATTAGTTAAAGTATCAGGCGAAGGATGTTACCAGCTGGGAGGATGAGGGAAGTTTTAGGTAGAGTTATTAAATAGGTAAAGTCTTATTAAGTGTTGGTCTGGAAATACAAACAAGCCAGCCAGATGGGCACTTTCCTAAAGTAGCTTACACACTAATTGAAGAAAGATAAATCTGCTAGAGGGGTTTTTCTGAATCCTCCCAGGGCCAGTGCATTCCCTCATGGTTACCTTCCACAAACCATATTTATTACATAGCACTGTCACCTATGGGTAGCAGGAGGGTGTCAGTGGCTTACGGTGAAACAGAGTAAACATCTCCAGCCTCTTTTCTCCTCACCTCTCTAAAGAAGATTTTAATTCCTGCCAAGAGGAGAAGGAGAGAGAGGGAGAGATAGAAGAGATTCCAGAAGAAGATCGCTCTTCTTCCTCCCCGTTGCTCCAAATTTGTCCTTGGCCTTTATGTAGACTAGGGGCAGTGATATCCACCAGTGAAGAGAGAATCCCACAACAAACCCTAGTGTTTGGGGCTCAGGTTAAATAACAACTCAACATTGTCACCCCCATTAGCACGTGTGCTCCTTGAGAGAAGGAACCTTGTTTTTGTCTTTATATCCCCAGCACTTGTCAGAGAACCTGACCAATAGTAGTTGCTTAATAAATGCAACTGATTGACAAAGAGACCATATTGTGGATGAGGGGTTAAACATGTTTGTCTTGGGTGGATGGTGGGTATGAGGAAAGACTTCCCAAGGATTAGAGTTAGCCCAAAGTAGAATGGGCTGCTTTGGAAACTAGGGGGTCCTCTCTAACCTGGGTCTGTTTTTAATGCTACCTCCATTAATCAGATATGAATTTGAAGAAAGAGTCAAAGCCATCACCTCAAGGTTATAAACTTGGGGAATGTAATGCCAAGCAAAGGCAACTTCCAAGGTTCGGATTACCAGCATAGTAAACCCCTTTTATTCAGCAAATACTCACAGAACAGAAAAAGTCAAAATAGTGTAGCTTGTTCCTTTAGCAAGTAAGTTCTCAATTCAATCCAGGTACTACTCTACCCTAGACAGTACATTCATTTAGTCAGTCAAATGTCTCTTCTCAAATGGAGATTAGTCTCCAACCATAAACAAAGTACATTCATTTGGTCAATCCCTCAAAGGCTTCCCACCCCTGAATCTCAATCAAAAGGGGCAGGAGAGCACAAAAGGCCATCCACCCTTAAATTAACAAGGTTAAACTCAGCATTGACTACCCAAGGAAAGGTCTTTCTTTCATCTTCACTTGAGACAGGCCCTCAGCAATCTCAGTTCCTGGGGAAACAAGGCTCAACAAAGCCATAGCCAGTATCCTTATCAAGTCACTCTCTGCCTGTAGAACATCAGCAAGGCCCTCTTCCAGGATTTCCGTGCTGATACCACAAGAAAATCCTCCTTCAGGGCTTCTGAACCAATAGCTAGGTTCCAGGACCTCTACAACAGCAGCACTGCCCTTCACCATTAGGTGAATCTGGCACAACAACATCAAAATGGATAAAATACCGGCATCACAGTTCTTGGCAGCTCTGGGTGGCAGTTCTCAAAAGTCCTGGGCAGTTCCAATGGGCTCTCATCAGTCTTTCTCTCAGCAACTCAGGCTATACCATACTGGTTACTGCTCTCCCAAAGTCCTTCTGGCCATCTCTAGGCTTGGGCCTCTCTCCCAATTCATGGCTCCTCCCAGTTCAGCCCTCTCTCTTCACGTCAACAAGTCCATCCCACAAGTGGGATTCACAAGCTCTGGGTTTTAACACTCAACCCAAAAACCAAGCCAATACAGGGGCATCTCCAAATTCTAGTACCAGTACAGGGAAATAGAAATAGTAGGGTGAGAAGGAGTAGAAAGTACAAGGGGAGAAATAATGAGCCCAGTTTTGGACATGTTCCATTTGAGGTACCCAAGGGACATTCTGGTGAAGATCATAGAATCTCAGTTACAAGGGAGCTTAGAGTCTTTCTGTTCCTAATTCATAAAGAATCACTTGCACAGTATCCCTGACAAGCTAGTCATCTAGACTTCACTTAAAGACCTCAAGTTACAGGGAACCCTCTGGTTCCTCTTACGGATATCTCTCATGAGAAAGTCTTTGCTTATGTTCACTTTCAGTGCAAACAAAACATCCCCAATCTCTCATCTACACGTAGTAGAAACAGCAGTGGGCCTGGAATCAGGAAGACTTGGGTTTGAATCCATCATCAGACACTGACTAGCTGGTGACCCTGGGCAAGTCATTTAACTTCCTCAACTGTAAAATAGGGATACTAGCAGCACCTACTTCCCAGGGTCATTGGGAAGATCGAATGAGATGATCATTACAAAGTGCCTGCCACATAACATAGTAAGTGCTAGCTATTAGTATTATTATCCACATAATAGTTCTTCAGTTACTTAAAAATAAAGACCGTGTTCTTCCTAAGCCTTTTCCAAGATAAACATTTCACGATCATTGCATAGAATGGTTTTCTGTGCTCTCAGCGTCCTGGTTGCCATCCGTGAAATATTCTCAGCTTCTCAATGACATTCAAAAACTATAGGATCTGACCAGATAGACCAGACCTACTGCCTCTCTGTGTTTGTTTGTTTGTTTGTTTGTTTAATTTGTAGCTCTAGCACTTAGTACAGTGCCTGGCACATAGTAGGTGTTTAATAAATGTTTATTGATTGACTAGTTCTGGACGGTATGACTCTCCTAATGCAACCTCAGACTACACTAGCTTTTTAAAAAAAAAATTTTATTTATTTTTAGTTTTCAACATTCATTTCCACAAGATTTTGAGTTACAAATTTTCTCCCAGTCTTTTCCCTAGCCCCCACCCCAAGATAGCAAACCTACTGAATATTCCTCCCCCAAGTCTGCTCTTTCTTATCTCCTCCCCCTCTGTCAGAGGATCAGCTGAGCTTAGAGAGGTTTACCACCAGACTGGCTATAGGGAGAGGAAATTTCCATTCTCAGTAAGTCTTGAAAATCATTTACTAAGTCATGAAGTTGTTACAGTTTGTTTTGGAGGAGAGATTAAACACAGCGATGAAATCACAGATGTTGAAAGAATTGAAGAAATGAGTGGACAGTCATGCTATGTGAACAATAAACTATGATGAACAATCAGACTAAGCTTACATGAACAAAGTGTTGAAATTAAACACAATTCCTCTTTTTTTCCCTTCATTACCAAACTTGTGGGAAGGGTCATCTATACTTCCTGCCTTTATATCCTTAATATCCACTGACTTCTTCCTGCAAGCTTGTTTCCATCTCCACTATTCTATTGAAAACATTATCTCTAGATTCATCATTGACCTCCAAACTGCCAAATTCGATGGCCCTTTTTTAAGCCTTCATCATCCTTGGATCTTTCCATGGCACTGAAGTAAATATGGCAGAAAGACAGGAGACAACATGTACGAAGAAGGTCAAGCCAGTACTACCACCTTCTTCAAACCCCAGTGGAGGCAGCCTAGGACGCTGCATCCACAAGCCCTGGGAGTAGCAGTACTTCCTAGGTACCAGCCCTGCTTCCAGCTCATCTTTCCAACAGCCATCCTTTAAGACAAGTTCTTTAACCTTTTGTGTGTTGTGGACTTCTTTAGCAGTTTGCTGAAACCTATGGAGCTATTTTCAGAATGTTTGTTGCCTACATGGATAATTGAAGGAAATGCTAAATTTTAGCTAGGGTTAATGAAAATAAAGATATGATTTTTTCCCATCCAAGTCCATGGAGTGCCAGAAATCTATCCACTTAAGAGACCAGTGAACATCAGGTTAAGAACCCCTACTTCTGGGAGTATGAACCATGTAGAGTACAAACCCAGTAACTGCCTGAGGCTCAATTACAGTAGCTTCAGCTACTGAAGACCCCCAAAAGAAAGTTCTCACCACCAAAGTCTTTGGCATTGTCAAATAGTTCAATGTCATAAATGGAAATGACACTAAAGAAATACATTCTCATTTGCCTTGCTGCTGTTAACTGTAGGAAAAGCACCAAGTTTTCCCAACTGCCCCACAACTGTATATGTTGTCTCCTTTGAGACAACTCTTTGAGGGTAAAGACTTTCTTTGTTTCTATCCCCAGGGCTTAATACATTACTGGGCACATAGTGATCATTTAATAAATTATTTTTCTTTCTTATATTTATAATGCCTTGCCTTTCTTGAGATTTTTAAGCACTTGGTCACACCATATAGATCATTTATAAAATATCAAGCCAGTTCAGGTGAGGGAATTCAAACAAGTAGAGAAGACACAGCATTCCATCTAAATTCATGAGAGGGGCAGCTAGAAGGCATAGTGGATAGAGCACCAGCCCTGGAGTCAGGAGGATCTGAGATCAAATTTGGCCGCAGACCAGACCCTTGACGCTAACTGGGCAAGTAACTTAATCCCAATGCCTTGCCCCCCAAAACCAAAAAAACCCAACAACTAAATTCATGAGAAGGAATCAGGGGAGGGGGAAGAGGAACAGAGGCCTTGATCTTGGTCTCAGACTCTTCCTCCAACCCCCTTTATCAAATCCTAGCAGCATCCCTAATTAGTCAGTGCCTTTTGAATGGATTTAGTCCTGGCTTAGAAGCCAATTCCTCTTCTTTTTTTTTTTAAAATAGTTTAAAATTTTTTCCCCCAATTATATGTAAAGACAATTTTTAGCATTCATTTTTACAAGATTTTGAGTTCTAAATTTTTTCCCCCCTTTCCTAAAATGGTAAGCAATTTGATATAGGTTGTACATGTATAATCATGTAAAACATATTTCCATATTATTCACAGTTGTGAAAGAAAAAACTAGGAAAAAATAAAGTGAAAAAAGTATTTTTAATCTATATTCAGAGTACATCATTCTATATCTGGATGTGGATAATATTTTCCATCATGAATCCTTTGTAATTGTCTTAGACCAGTGGTTTTCAACCTTCCTAATGCCGCGACCCTTTAATACTCATACGTGGGCATATCTGCATGTGGGCAGACCCGCCTGGAGATGGATAGAGGAGCAGTGTCTCAGTTCCTAAGACCATTGGAAATATGTGTCTTCTGATGGTGTTAGGCGTCATGACCCACAGGTTGAGAACTGCTGTCTTAGACCATTGCATTGCTGAGAAGAGCTAAATCACTCATAGTTGATCATCACACAGTGTTGCTGATACCATGTACAATGTTTTTCTGGTTCTGCTCATTTCACTTTCCATCAGTTCATGTAAGTCTTTCCAGATTTTTCTGAAATATGCCTGCACATCATTTCTTATTGCACAATAGTATTCCATCACATTCATATACCATTTGTTCTGCCATTCCCCAATTGATGGGCATCTCCTCAATTTCCAGTATTTTGCTCCCATGAAAAAGAGCTGCTATAAATATTTTTACACATGTAGGTCCTTTTCCCTTTTTTATTATCTCTTTGGTATACATTCCTAGTAGTGGTATTGCTGGGTCAAAGGATATGCACTGTTTGCTGAAACATTCCTCTTCTTCATGTGGTAAAGGGACCAGAAACAGCCAGCAAACCTGTTCATGCACTGATATGGGGAGGAAGGATCTCCCATTACACATCATTAAGCCTTTCCAGAAGCTTTCCCCTCTTGTATGTGGGCTGGCAGGAGGCAGAGAAAAAGCTACATACGCTGAAATAGAGGACTCCTTTGGCCATACCCCTGTTATACTTGGGAGTCGATAGCACTGTCAGCATTAGTAGCTGCTGATAGGATGAATTCAGATTCAAAGTTCTACAAAAAACCCAGCAGAAAAGCTCTATTATGCCTAAGGAGAACACCTTATGGATTCCATTAAACAGACTTCTAGGAGCTGTGAGTTACTCCTTTGCCACATGGACTCTCTAACCTTGAGTTCACTTTCTCTGGACTCTGTATATTCTTGTAGAGGAGCATGTCAGAGACTTTTGGGGGATATTTTATACCCACTATTCTAAGTATATCACCTTAGTCAATATCTCTATAAAAGCAAATTAAATCTAGCTAATTGATTTCAGTCATGGTGAGGAAACACTTATGAGGCTCATGAGCTACTGCATTAGAAAGATACTCCATAACCCCTCAAAACTAACTCTAGAACCTGACTGCTTAGGGTTAACTCTAGAGCCTAACTTAAGGAACCTGGATGGAACCATGAATGAGAGTTGGGATGGTTGCCACAGTATATGCTCTTCACTTCCATAGTTGATGTCTTGAATTTAAGTGTAGGACTGTGAATTAAATTCTATCCTCTGGACCCTAATTCTGTCACCCAACTTGTTAACTATCCCTCCTAGCTCTGTGTCATTTTCCTATTTCATAAAATAGGAGAAGAATACTCAGAGTGACTTCAAGAAGTGCATTTTTGACAGAACAAAGTAGGCATTTTAATTTTGGACAAAGCAGGAAGTCTTACTTCCTCAATGATCAGGATGATCTAGAAAGAGGAATTTAAAAACAGAGAGAGAGAGAACAGGCAAATTCTTGTTTGGCCCCAGTGTAAAAGAAGAGGCAGTACTAGGAAGTGAAACTTAAGGCAACTTAAAAAAAAAAGTCTGATGAATATGTTTTAATTATTTTTCATTTCATCTAGACTTTTTTGGATTCTAGAGCCTAACATAGTTAAGTGTACATAGTAAATGTTTAATAAATGACTTCTGAGTGATCAAATCAACTTAATTTCTAAGCCCTACAAATACTTATTTAAGGTAATGCTATATTAGTCAGTGAGCTAGGTGCTGTAAACACAAAGATCAAAAATGGCTATGTTTTTGCCCTCAGGGAGCTTGCAGTTTAATGGGATAAAACAGCAGGTAAACATGTAAGTACAATAAAGGAAGAATGGAATGAGGCACATTAGTTGTCAAGATAAAATTCTATGAGAAATGTTGACGGAGAATACTATATTGGGAAGGGATCAGGGGGGGTTTAATGAGGTAGATGACACATGAGCTAGACTTTGAAGGAAGATCATGATTTCAGCAGGAGGCCAAGATCATAGTGGAGTTAGATAGATTTCAAACAGGATAATTCATTGAACACATAGAGTAATGGCTTGAAGCGAATCTTAAAAGGAGGCGTCTAACAGGGGCTCTGATTTCAACTCTTTCCTGTTTAACATGTTATCAGTAATTTGGATAAGGGCATGGGTGGCATGCATATTACCTTCTGAATATGACAAAGAGTTGGAAGGGACTCAGTATCTTTATATTAAAAATGAGGTGGTTTAACTTCAGATGACCCTCCCAAGTGTAACAGGGGTCTGACCAAGGGAGCCCTCTCTTCAGCATATGTAATTTAAGCTCTACTGCCTGCCAGCATGAGTGCAAGAGGAGAAGCAGCTTCTGGAGAGGCTTAATGACATGTAATGGGAGGATCCTGCTCCCCAATTCAGTGCACGGGCAGGTATATTGGCTGTTTCTAGTCTCATTACCACTTGAAGAAGATGAGCCTTTCATTTGGCTGCTGATCCAGAACTGAGAAGGCATTCAAAAGACACTAACTGACTAAGGCATTTTTCTTATTCCTGTCTGGCTCTTTTGGAGTGAGAAGAGGCATGCTCTGAATTGGGAAGCAGGACCCTTCCATTAAGCAGCATCTCATCTTTCCAGAAGCCAGAAGCCTCTTCCATGTGGGCTGGCATCAGTCAGAGCACACTGTTCGTGATCCAAGGAACTGGTCAGTGTTACATCACAGAGCTTTGATCCTATAATCAATCTAGTAAAATGAAATTTAATAATTTAATCTAGTATGAAAAATTAATAATAGAGATAAATATAAATCCTACAACTTAGGTTAAAAAAATCCAGGTTATGAGGCAGCTGGTGGTACAGTAAGCAGAGTGCTGAACTTGAAATAAAGAAATCCTGAGTTCAAATCGTGTCTCAAACATTTTCTGGTTATGTGATTCAATGCAAATCTCCCCTGTTAGACCTCAATTTCCTCATCTGTAAAATGGGAATAACAATATCTAACTCATAGGGTTGTTATGAAGATCAAATGAGATAACATAGGTAAAGAGTTTTGCAAACCTTAAAGAATTATATAAATGTTATAGTTAATAATAATAATAATTCAAGTTTACAAGCATAATATATGAAGGTATGGATTTGTGACAGTCCTGTGGAAAAAGACCTGGGAGTTTTAGTGGACAAGTTGAATGAGCCAGTAGTACAACATGGGGGCTAAAAATGCGAATTTGAACATAGCAAGTCATTGAAGACAATGTTTGTGGGAGGACAGGGGATTCTGGCTTCTTCCTTCATCCCTGGGAATTACAAGGTTGTAACCATATTAAAGGAAGAAGTGTCGTTTTTATTTCTCCTCTCAGCTAAGGGTAGAAGATTGGGTGGTCTGAAAATCTCATGGGAGGTAAGAATAGAGGGATAAACTTGAGAGAAAATGAAGCTCTTCTGCATTGGGGTGAGAGAAGAGAGACAAGCAAAGCTCTAGAGGGGCAGCTACATTGCTATCACTGCTGCTAGCATGGTGGGGAAGACATGCTCACCCATACAGAAGTCACTCATGGCTAGTTAAAGGAGAGTCTATAGCTGTCTGTTTTATTCTGAGAACTACTATGATGATGTTCTTATTCTCCTCTTCACTTTCCTTCTTTTTCCCTGCCAGGGCCAGGGAAAATTGTAAAGCTTATTTCTGTCTCTTTAAAGTTTTATTTTTCATCATTGTTGTTTTTCAGTTATTTCAGTACTGTCCAACTCTTCATCATTTGGGGTTTTCTTGGCAAAGATATTGGAGTAGTTTGCCATTTCCCTCTCCAGCTCATTTTACAGATGAAGAAACTGAGGCAAACAGGGTCAAATGACTTGCCTACAGTCACATAGTTAGTAATTATTTGAGGCCAAATTTGATTTCATGAAGATGAGTTTTCCTGACTCCAGGCCTAGCTCTTTATTCACTGTACCACCTAATTGCCCTTATTTTTTCACTTACTCTCCAAAAGATGGTATTAATGAAAAGTATTACTCCTTTCCTATATGAACAGTCTGACTGCTAATGGGGCAGGAAAAGAACTTTCTTACATGAAAAACAAATGTAAGTTCACGTGAGAAGAAACAATTTTCCCATTTTAGTTTGAGGACAGACTAAGGAGGACCAGATAAAGAGAGGAACTCTTTGTGGGCAGAGAAGTGACTGAGGCCAGAGGATTTTGTGGTAGCTCAGCTCATTTGCATGTGACTGTTCTTAGAGTTTGTGAGGTGGAAACTCACAGTGGGGAAAATCAAATAACTATTAGGAAACTAGAAGAAGTTTAAATATGAACTCTTAGTTGCATGACTACAGATAGCTGGATTTCAGGAATTATATATCATAAGGGAAAGAGGAATTAGTGACCAAAAAGAGACTATTTCAGTCATTAGAAGTAGTGTAGAATGCTATAGGAAAGAAGTTGAAAAGATAATAAGAAGGCATCAGGACCTGAGAAGAATGTGGCAAGAGTAAAAAGATTGTAAAAAGGCCAGTTTAGGAAGGACTTTGAATACCCACCAGAGGATTTTGTATTTGATCCTGAAGTTAAGAAGGGAGTTCCTGGATCTCATTAAATAGGAGAATGGCGATGCATATAAGGAAGATGTATATAAGACTTGTAATTTAGGAAGATCAGCTTGACAACTGAGTGGAGAATGAACTGGAGTGGGGAGAGATTTAAGGCATGGATACAAATCAATAAAGCTATTGAAAAAGTCCTAAGTGTGAGGTGATAGAGGTCTGCATCAAGGTAGTGGCAGTACCAGAGGAGTCAAGGAGGCATATTATTGTAACAAGTTGTTAATAGCTGACTGACACATACAGAATCTAGTTGATTGAGGAGCTGGTTGGGTTTGTCTGTCTTGTCCAGGGAGCTATTCTGAAGAGCACTGCAGTTCTCTGGCTTCCTGAAACCACTCAAGATTGCTTGCTATTGTACTTCTCAGTTTCCCTTTAAGGGGTATTGTAAGTTAAAAGAACTTGTCACTGTTTCACCATTTCTAGAGCAGGAGAGGAGCAGATCTGCCCATTTAAAGAGCAATGAGGAACAGAAGGGGAGCAGCTAGCAGAGAAGCGGCTTCATATGGGGCAGATTATTGTGGAAGGACCTGAAGACATTAATGCCCGCAGTACAGAGTTGTGAGTTGCACTGTTTGGGTTTTTCTCACTCACCAGGTTTCTGTAATTATATGCTTACTCTTTCCCCATGGATACTTTATGTATTGGTGGGAAAGTGTGACCCATGTTTATTGTGAATTATGAATATTAAACATTATTGCATTGATTATATATTGAATAACTCTGACATAATTATTCTTGCTTTTGGTAATCATTAAATAGATGTTCTGTGTCTAAGACTTAATGGTCTTATAGCGTCTGGTTTGGTATAAATTGGAAGCACACAAATAGGGGTTCCTGAGCAATAGGGTTGATTAGTAGGGGTATATTCTGCCTGGAACTCTGGAAGACTTCGTTATCATAGCCACATTGTCATGATCGCTCTCTAGAAACCCCACTTGAAGGCTTGTAGGAGTGAACTAATGAGCTGAGAGAGAAGAAGGATAATATATACCCCATGCCAGGAGTTACTTTTTGGGATTCATTGCATGTACTTGCTATATTAAAATAAAATATAGTTAACAAAAAAGTACTATTGGCTCACATACATATTTAATTTGTCCAAAGACAGCTGCTGTAGAAGTTGTAGTGAGCTCAAGAGAGACAGAAAGATGGGCAGGGAGAGAAAAGAAATTCTCTATATTTTTAAAACATTTGAAAGTATTTTATTTTTCCCCAATTACATGTAAAAACAATTTTTAACATTCATTTTCTAAAATTTTGAGTTCCAAATTCTCTCCATCCTTCCCTCCTTCCTGAGATAATAAACAATCTGAGGTAGGTTATATACATACAATCATATAAAACATATTTCCATGTTAGCCATATTGTGGAAGAAAACTCAAACCCAGAAAGGAAAAAAAGGAAGGAAGGAGGGAAAAAAGTGAAAAATAGTATGTTTCAGTCTGCTTTCAGACTCTATTAGTTTTTGTTTTATAAAGCAGTAATCATCAAAACAATCTGGTACTGGCCAAAAAATGGGATAGATTAAGTATGTAATACTTTGTAGTAAATGACCATAGTAGTCTAGTGTTTGATAAACTCAAAGACCCAAGCTTTTGGGACAAGAACTCACCATTTGTCAAAAACTGCTAGGAAAACTGGAAAGCAATATGGCAGAAACTAGGTACCAACATCTCACACCGTATACTATGGGGTATAAGGGTACATGGTTTAGACATAAAGGGTGATGATACCTTAAACAAATTATGAGAGCATGGAATACTTTACCTGTCATTTCTATGGACAGGGGAAGAATTTAGGACCAAATAAGAGAGAGAGAGCATTGTGAAATGTAAAATGGATCATTTGAATTATTTTAAGTTAAAAAAAAATTGTACAAACAAAACCAATGCAACCAAAATTAGAGAAGGAAAGCAGAAAACTAGGGGAAAAATTTCACAGCAAGTAACTCTGATAAAAGCCTCCTTTCTCAAATACATAGAGAACTGAGTCACATTTCTAAAAATACAAGTAATTTCCCAGTCGTTATATGGTCAAAGGATATGAACAGGCAGTTTTCAGACAAAGAAATCAAAGCTATCTATAATCATATGGAAAAGTGCTTAAAATCACTATTGATTAGAGAAATGCAAATTAAAGGAACTCTGAGGTACCAGTTCACACCCATCAGGTTGTCTAATATGACAAAAAAATTAATTATACATGTTGAAGGGTATGTGGGAAAACTGGGACCCTAATACACTATTGGTGGACTAGTGAACTGATCCAACCATTCTGGAGAGTAATTTGAAACTATGCCCCAAGGGCTATAAACTATGCACATCCTTTGATCCAACAATGCCCCTGCTAGGTCTGCATTTCAGTGAGATTTTTAAAAAGGAAATTGAACTATTTGTACAAAAATATTTATAGCCACTCTTATTGTGGTGGCTAAAAATTGGTAATAAAAGAGAGGCCTATTAATTGGGGAATGACTGAATAAGTTGAGGTATATGAATGGAATGGAATATAATCGTGCTATGAGAAATGACAAGCAGGATGATTTCTTTTTTAATGGTATTTTATTTTTTTCTAATTACATGTAAAGACAAATTTTAACATCTATTTAAAAATTTTGGGTTCCAAATTTTCTTCCTCCTTCCCTTACCTCCCCATTCTCTAAGATGGTAAGAAATTTGATATAGGTTATAAATATGTAATAATGCAAAACATATTTTCATATTAGACATGTTGTAAAAGAAGAAACAGGCCAAAAGAAAAAAAAGGATGAAAATAGTATGGTTTAATATGCATTCGGACTCCATCACTTCTTTCTCTGGATGTGAATAGCATTTCATAAGACTTTTGGAATTGTCTTGAATCATTGTATTGCTGTGAATAGTCATTCACAGTCATTCGCAATTCATCATATAACGTTTCAGTTACTTTGTGCAATGTTCTCCTGGTTCTGCTCACTTCAATTCACTTAACTGCTCATATACAGTTCATGTATGTCTTTCCAGGTTTTTCTGAAATTATCCCATTTGGTAGATGTTGTCTGAATACAGACAAAACCATACTATTCTTCTCTTTCTTTCTTCCTTTCTTTCCTTTTTTTACTTCCTCTCTCCCTTTCTCTCTTCCTCTTTCTTTTTCTTTCTTTCTCTCGTGTTCTTGTACAAAATGACTAATAGAGAAATGTTTTACATGATTGCACATGTATAACCTGTATCATATTGCTTACTATCTCAGGGAGAGGGGAGGGAAGGAAGAAAGGAATAGAACTTAGAACTTAAAACTTAGAAAAAAATGTTTAAAATCATTTTTACATGTAATTGGGAGAAAATTAAAATATTATTGAGAAATAAACTAAAATACAAGCTATCGGTTTGTTTCTCTGGAGGCAGGTGGCATTTTTTTTATCACGAGTCCTTTGGGATTGTCCTGAATCAACGTATTGCTGAGAATAGCTAAGTCATTCATAGTTGTTTATCATACAGTATTGATGTTACCGTGTACAATGTTCTTCTGGTTCTGCTCACTTTACCCAGCATCAGTTCATGTAAGTCTTTCGAGGCTTTTCTGAAATCGTCCCACTCATCATTTCTTATAGCAAAGTAGTATTCCATTGCATTCATATACTATAACTCATTCAGCCATTCCCCAATTGATGGGCATCCCCTCAATTTCCAATTTTTTGCCACCACAAAAAGAGCTGCTATAAATATTTTTGCACAAATAGGTCATTTCCCCTTTTTTTCTTATCTCTTTGGAATATAGACTTAGTAGTGGTGTTGCTAGATCAAAGAAAGTTTCAATATACTGAAAATATTTAAAGCAGCACTTTTGGTGATAGCAAAGTAGAGGCTTATCAATTGGGGAAGCGCTAAACAAATTGAGTGTAACAGAATATTATTGTGCTGTAAGACACAAGAAGGAAGGTTGAATGTAGTAAAGTTTATATTATGTTTAATTATAGAGGACTCAGAAGTTTGTATTTTATCTTTAAAACTCACTGAAGTTTTTTGAGTATGGAAATGATATGGAAGTGGTATATATAGTATTCTGGACTTAGAGTCACAAGATTTGGATTTGAATCCTGCCTCAGACATTTACCGGCTTGGGCAGGTTGCTTAACATCTCAGAGCTTCATCTGTTACATGGAGGTAATAATATTTGTTGTTCAGTCATTCACTTGTGTCCAACTCTTTGTGATCTTGTGGATTATAGAACACCAATACTATCAATGGGGTTTTCTAGGCAAAGATACTGGAGTGGTTTGCCACTTCCTTCTCCAGTGAATAATACTTGTACTACCTACTTTAGAAGATTGTTATAAAGACTACTTCGCAAATTTTAAAGCAAGGTAACACAACACAGAGGTAAAGAGAATTGGATGAATGTGGAGCTAGAGGAGGTGGGTTTGAATCCCAGATCTGTTACTTTTCTCCCTTGGACAAATCTCAGCCTCTCTGGCCCTTGATTTCCCAATGTGTGAAATAAGGGGTTGTTAGCTGTGGGGAACCTGCAGCCTTGAGGCCACATGTGGCTTTGAGGCCACAGGTTCCTCATTCTTAATGATCTCTACAATCCTTTCCAGTTGTGACTCCATGAAAAGCACTTGATAAAGGGAGTTATTGTTAATAACAATGAGGAGAGACTCTATGTGGAGCCTTCTCATTCCCACCAGATTTTAGGACCAGAGAGATCCCCCTGTCCCAGCAGTGGTAAGCAAGCCACAGAGGAAGGAGTTTTAAAAGGCACAAGACGGAGGAGAAAGAAGGAAAGGAAATGGTGACGGAAGAGGCTTCTCCCAACTCATCCTACTGTGGTTTGTAGATGCTGAGGTTTCCCCTTTACTTCCTGTAATGCCAGTCTTTGGATTTGCTGTGGTTGTACATTGTACTCCCTGGCCAGACTTGACACCTTCTGTTCTGGGAGCAGCAGTTAAGCAGCTGCAGATTCTTGAAGACTCAGCATTCCTGTGGTGAGCATATCGCTGAAGACTCTGCGTTCCTCTTGTAAGCTGCAACAGCAAACAGCTTTTCTGACCATCCAAGACACAAATTATTAACTGACCATGTTCTACTCTTGTTGAGTGGGCACTGGACTGCTAACATCGGCAGGACATAGAACCTTCTAACCTGAGGGGGCAAGAGGTGGATTGGTGTAGGACACAAGTGCTGAGACCGGTTACTGTTAATGTAATTTCTTCATTTTATCATGTGTTTCTATTTGAAATAAATTGTTCTTTTTCACCACTCACATGTGGTATCATATGAATTAATATTGCAGCTGGTTCTAGAGAAGAAAACCTGAGTAAATGGTGGTTTTGAGAATTAATGTGAGTAGGTATAAATCTGGATGTTACATTGGGCAGTAACATTATTTTAGAGGTTGTGTGATGAACAAACTGGAATAAATGAAAAAAAAGGTTAAATTGAATTAAATGAAATCTATAATAGAAATCACCTATAAAAATAGTCCCAATTTACAATTATTCTAAGAGCATGGCTTTTGAATCAAGGGTTCTAATGGTGCTTCTGAATCATTTACCTGTGTGATCTGGGGCAAGTCACTTAACATCTCTGGGTCTCGATTTCTTCATCTCTAAAATGAGGGGAGGGAGTTGGAGGAGATGGCTCCTTTTTGGCCATAGAATTATAATCCTATGATCCTAATCTTCTCATGGATGAAATCTCTAATGCTACTTCCACAGGGTATGTGATGAAGAAAACATAAACAAAAAACTTGATGCTTTTAGGTAATCTGTGGGTTTAAACATAAAGTGTAGAAAAAAGCTATGAAAAGCAGGAAAAGCTTAGAAGATTTATCCCTTGCATTCACCTTTACCTAAGGTGATGATTCCTTGATCTAAAATATGATCTTCCAAAGTTTTCTTGCTACTGGATCTTTTTCCCTGAAATCAGAGCAATTAGTGAATTGGTTAGAATAACAGACATTCTCTTTTTTAAATGCATATAATATTTGGAAATTTGTTTTGCATGGCTCCATATTTGTAAAGAGTTTTAAATTTCTTGTCTTCTCAATGGGTTATGAAGGTGGTGAGGAGGGAGCAAATCTGGAACTGAAAATAAAATGAAATTGAATGGAAAAGTAATAAAATGTATGTAATAAGAGTTCATATTTATATCAGAAATATCAAACTCTCAGGGGATGAGAGTTTGGGGATGCAAACAGCCAGGAGCCCAAAAAACTCCCATGTATACAGAGCCAGAGAAAATGTTGTTGGGAAATGTTTAATGCAAGTAAATAAAAATACAACATAAATATGTCAGTCTGTGGTTTTCTAAGTCAATATGTAGCTCCTAGGGAATGGTTTCTATTTAAGTTTAACCCCACCGATTTGTATAGGACTTTAAAATTTGCCCTCCATAAATTTGTATTCCAAGGCCTCATGTGGTTATGGAGATAGCCCTGAGTTCTAGAAGGCTAGGCCAGTGGCTCACAAGTTTTGGCACTTTCTGCTTACATTGGTAGAAGAAAAGCTTTCTAGCTGTTTTCTAAGGGCTGACCTTGCTATATACAGAGAGGCTCATTACCAGTAGCTACATGGTGATAAATTTCTCATCCACGCAGTTCAACCTGAAACAAAAGAAAAATTACAAAACGGTCATCAGTCTTATGTGTAATGACAGTTGTAGAGTAGCAGAAAAAAGGGAAACAGAGTTCTAGGAGTACCATTATTTTCAGATTGCTTGTAAATTGAGAGGCAGCTTGTCACAGTGGATGATGAGTTGATCTCAGGGGCAGGAAGGCCTGGGTTCAAGGCCTGCTTCTGACACATGCTGCCTGTGTGACCTGGGCAAGACTCAGGACTTTCTGCAGGTCTCTAAGGTTCTGAATTGCAGAGAAGGTACTAATCTGTGTTGGAAAAGAGATAGTTTTCTCACCAGAGAGTTCCCAGTATAGAAATCACAGGCCTATCCTACATAAATATTGACTTTTTGTTGGCACTCTAACAGGGAGATTCTTGTTCACAAGTAGAATGGAAGGAAGAATGCTTATCGTCCAGGCTGGTATACACATTTGGCCAGACATCCTAGAGAACAAGTCCATCAATATGTATATATTAGACAAATAGGAAAAAATGAACAAAGAGCAGGGGCCAGAGTTGAATAGGAGGAGGAAAGCGGGCAAAAATGGTTCTGGGAAAGTATCCAACCCTAAGGTTCTTCCTGAAACATCGATCCATCTTTCTTTTCTCCTCCCCTCTTTTTCCCTCCGCTTTCCTCTCTTCCTTTCACTTCTCCTCTTCCTTCTTTTCTTTTCAGTATTTGTCTAGTAATGCTCTGAGTCATGGAATACTGTCATCTTTGAAGGAATAAAGCTCTGAGTGTTGCAAAGGGGAGTGGAGAGACACATGGTAGGTACAAATTGTCCATAGCATTTTACTAATAAAGAAGTGCGCAGAAGTGTCCCTCTTCCACTCCAACTACTGACCTCCTTGGCTTCCTTTATGTCTCAACTAAAATCCCATCTTTTAATGGAAACCTTCCCCTATCCTTCTTAATTCTAGTGCTTTCCTTCTGTTGGTTATTTCCTACTTGTCCTGTATATAGCTTGCTTTATTTCTCTTTGTTTATATGCTTTCTCTCCCATTAGCCTGTGAGCTCCTTTAAGGCAAGGGACTATTTTTTTTTTTGCCTCTTTTTGTATCTCCAATGCCCAGCACACTGTCTTACCCATTTGTTGTTCAGTCATGTCTGATTTTTCAGTCATGTCTGATTTCTCATGATCCCATCTGAGTTTTTCTTAGCATAGATACTGGACTGGTTTGCCAGTTCCTTCGCCATTTTACAGAAGAGGGAACTGAGGCAAACAGGGTTGTTACTTACCCAGGGTCACAAAGCTAGTAGGTGTCTGAGGCTGGATTTGAACTCAGGAAGATGAGTCTTTCTGCCTCCAGGCCTGACACTCTATCTACTGTGCCACTGAGCTGCCCCTCACCAATGATAGACAACTAACAAATATCCATTGATTGCTATTGATTGAGAACAGGCATGAAGCTTAACATCAAGGAGATGTCAGATAAAAAGGGAAAAGGATAACTGATAGACAACCCACTTTCTCCATTAATACTCATACAATGCCATTAGATTCAGAACAGGGGTTCTTAACTTTTTTGTGTGTCAAGGATCCCTTTAGTAGTCTGATGAAGCTTCTGAACCTTTTCTCTGAATAATTATTTTAAATGCATAAAACAAAATGCATGGAATTACAAAAAAAACCAGTGATACTAAAATAAAGTTATCAAAATCTTAAAAAGAAAACAACCCAAGTTTATGGATCCTGGGTTAAGAATCCTAATTTAGTAGAAGGCCACCAGCATGTTCCCTGGGGAAGATTTATGGACCCTGTAGTGAAGATTTATACAGAATGAGAAGGCATGGATAGGTTACCATGGGATAACTATACTATGGAATGGACTAATCATATTTAAGAAATCCCAGATGTATCTAAATATGAAAGCATTTAAAATTTGTAAAGCTTACCTACTTTTTCTATCGTATTCTCATCATAACATTTTGGTAGGCACTATGGATACTATCTTCATTTTACAGATGAGGAAATTGAGACCCTGGAGAAATGACTTGCCTAAGGTCACTCAGCTAGTAAGTATCAGAAGTGAGAATCAGACTGACATCTCTCCTGCCAAGTCTAGCAATTCTTTCTCTACCATACCACATAATTGGTGTGAGAGCTTTACAGGTACGGAAAACTGGCCAGTACATATACAGTTGTGGAAGCATGTTGAAGGGTCCCACACAGATGGTTGGTGAGTCTGCATCTAGAAGTGTGTGATGATGTGGAATGGAGGGGCCTAGCTCCCTACTTCAGATCAAGTCTGGGTATTCTGTCACTGTCTCCCATTTCCTTACTAAAACCTTTTAATTGGCTTTCTCAGAAAATATCCCTTTGTAAAAGCTGATGGATGTATCATCAATGATACAAGGAATAATACTAGATATTAGGAATCCCAAATTGGAACTGAAAATGATATTGGGATACTAATCACCAGTGATTGACATTGGGTTAAATATTCTTGAATGGAGGCTCACATTGATAGCATTAGAAGAACACTGAAGTGCTTCAGAGGTACTCCAAGAGCCCTCAGTTGTCAGGGGATGTCACATCTCTCTGGGAACTTAAATTGCTACTTCAAGTGGGAGTAAAATGCTAGTTCAATGCTCCATCTGGAAAGGTGCCCTAGTTGGTGAGAGGATTAAAGAAGTGGCGACCCTGGTCAAATCATTTAACTTCTTGTGGTCACAGTTTCCTCATGTGTGAAATGAGGGCATTGGGTTGTCCAAATTCTAAATTTGTGACCCATAAGATGGAAGATGAAAAAGAACCTCTTCCTATTATTTAACATTTTTTTTTTACTGGGAGCAATTCGGTAGCCAGAAAAGATTAAGGAAACTCCTTTGATCCTATGCTTCTTCTTCCTGAATTTCATGGTCCTGTTCCCAAGACTCAGGCTAGGAGTATGAGTGAGTACTATATAGTTCAGTTGTGGCCTGCTTTAGGAGGGAATCCTGACACTGATCACCCCATAGACCCACTAGAGTATTAGGATATTAGAGTTCACCTGCATTTTATGTTAATCTTTTAAGGGTTGGCTTGGGAAGCTAACCATTAAATAAACATTGCTTCTATGAGAAATTTCATTTTGATTTTTAAACCAACCTAGAAATAAACTTTTAACATAGCTTATTTCTAAGTGGATGATTCCCTGTATATAAATTTTAACCTTGAAATCTCCCCACAAAGTTGTCAGATATTTCTTGTACCCTAAATGACCATATAACAGGGATGTGACAGGCCTTAGGGCTCTAGTACCCACAACACTGCCTTCCTGTTGTCACAAGTTCTCAATTCCTGGATCATTTTTGTGCTACTCTTTTCCTGCCTCTTGGATCCAACTGTTAAAAGAAGTCTACTTAGACCTCATACTCTAACCAAAAGGAAAACAGTTTAATTAGATTAAGGAAAAGTATTGAAATATTCAGCATCAGCTATACATACATGAATGCATTAAACATACAGAACTATATTGCCATTCCAAAACATCATTCTTCTGATGAGACTGACTCCTGACACCAGGTCAACTAACAGGGACAGAGGCAAAAAAATTATATGTGACCTTCTAGGTAGATGTGCTGTTCTTCTCATGGATAGTGTAGATAGATTAGAATCTGTCAAGTAGAATTTCTGATTGCTGAGAAGGCAGAGATCAGATATTACTCTTCAGGGTGGAGCGCTTTTGGTAAAGGAAAGCATTCTTCTTTGAGGCCGGCAAGCCTAGAGGGCAGAGGCAAAATGAGCTCCGTTCCATGGTCATCTTCCTCCTGCCCCCCCACTTCTTAATTAGTAATTCAAAATTGACATTCTCTGGTTGCAAAGGTACAAAATGAAGTTATGTTGGAATGTCTAAGTACAGGCAAGGTACTGAAACATCCCGCTTCATAGCTAATATGTTGCACTGAGAACACCATGCTTGAAGGGTGCCAGGAAGAAACAAAGGGATAAGGGTACAGTCCCAAGGTTAGGGTCTTTGAAGGAGAAACTCAGAACCCCTTTGGTAGTGGTCTTATAAATTTACTGGCTTTGAATCAGAAGTACCTTAGACTCACATCATAACAATATATACTAATAAACTTATACAAAATAGGGATTATAAGACAGTTAAAACAAATTCTGGGGCAACATTAGGTTAAAGCAGTGGTTCTCAACCTGTGGGTTATGTTCAATTTGTAACAATAAAAATACATCCTGCATATCAGATACTTACCTTATGATTCATAACAGTAGCAAAATCACAGTTATGAAGTAGCAACGAAAATAATTTTATGGTTGGGGGTCACCACAACGTGAGGAATGGTATTAAAGGGTCATGCATTAGGAAGGGTGAGAACCACTGGGTTAAGGGTTGGGGCTGGAGTCAGGAAGACTCAACTTCCTGAGTTCAAATTCAGCCTCACTTACCAGCTGTGGGACCCTGGGCAAGTCACTTGACCTTGTTTGCCTCAGTTTTCTCATCTGTAAAGTGAGCTAGAGAAGGAAATGGCAAACCACAAGTATCTTTGCTGAGAAATGGGGTCATGAAGAGTGAGACAGGACTAAACAACAAATAGCTTATTTTGGAAATGTTTACCTATTCTTTGAAACAGAAAGTTGTATTTTCTTTGGAAATCCTCTGCTCCATCTAGATTAGTGTGATCTTTTCACTATCCCATAAACATACTGTCTCCTTTTCTGGAATTTCTTCTCTATCCTGTTCGCTTTATTCAAAACCAAGCAGTACTTTAAGATTCAGCCTAAACCGACCTTCTCCAGAAGCATTCTAGGATTTCCCTTGCACTAAAGTATATTTAATCTGTAATTAGTCAATAAACATTTACGAAGCACCTGGTAGTGTGCTAAGCGCTGGGGATACGGCAAAGAAAGGCAAAAGACAGCCCCTGCTCTCAGTGCCCTCTTTGTACTTATTAAGAAATCTCAAATTCAGAAAGGTCAAATTGATGATGACACGGACCATGATTTACAGGTAACCCCTTATTCCTTTTATTTATGGCTCAGTAAATGTTTACTAAGTATCAGAAAGAGCTAAACTCCCCGAGGGAACTGAGCTGTTACATTTTAGAAATCCTCAACCTTGCTTAACAAGTAGGCGTCCAATAACTTTTCCTTGAATCCTTATGTAAATCTCTGTTCAGCAGCGGCTCCGCATGTGTCAGAATTTCGTAATCCGCATCGACCAAGTAGCCACCACGCTCCAGGTGGCGGATGCGCTTATTGGCTGCCTGAGATTGTCATGGAGTGAGGCTCTCTAGCCCCGGTCTCTATGGTTTGGGGAAATCATCTGGGATTTTTTTTGGGGGGGGGCGGGCGGAGGGGGTGGCGATGGCGGTGGTTTCTTGACCAGTCCGCCGCTGCGCGTGCGCGTGCGCGTAGCCAGGCGTGTGCCCGTGGGCAACTGCTGGCGGCCTGGGGGAGGGGGCGGGGAGTGTTGCGGCGGCGGCCGCCGCGGCCCGGGCCCTGAGAGCCGTTTGTCGGCGGAGCGGAGCGTTGTGCGCGGGGCTGTGCCGGTCTTCCCTCGGTCTTTAGTGTCGCGCTCTACAGCCAGCCGCCGGGCCGCCAGATGGTGGGGCCGGAGGATGCTGGCTCCTGTCCGGGAAGGAAGCCCAGACTGTTCCCTCCGCCGGGGCCCGAGCCCGGGGGCCGCGACGGGAGGATGATCGGGGCCACGGGCGGCCCCGGGGGCGGCCGCGGCAGCTGCTGCCTGGAGCCGCAGGAGGAGGGGGAGGAAGACGAGGAGGAGGAGGAGGAAGAAGAATCGGAGGAGGAGGAGGAATCGGAGGAGGAGGAGGGGGCGACGCCGCCGCCTCAGCGGCTGATTCAGCGATACTTGGCGGTAGCGGGCGGGCAGCTGGAGCCGGGGCTGTGCCACTGTAGCTCGCTCGCCGGCAGCCAGGCCAACCGCCCGTCGCCGCCGCCGGGATCGGGCTCCCGGCTCTGCGGGGACGAGCCAGACGGGAAGCCCCCTCAGGGCGGCGGCCCGGGGCCCCCGCGCCCGAGGATGACCAACGGGGACTCGGGCTTCCTGCTGGGCCCAGGCTGTCACGACCTCGAAGCAGGCGGGCTGCCCCTGTCTGCCCGGCCCTGCCCGTCGTCGGCTCCGGAGGGAGGCGGCGGCGGGAGCTTCCTCCGTTTCCCCCGGGAGCCTCGCTGCTGCCGCACCTCCAGCCTCCGCCGCCTGCCCGGGGCCGACGACGGCGGCGAGAGCCCGCCCGACGGGGCGAGAGCGCTGGAGGACCCGCTCCAGAGCTGCCGCCTGGAAGCTGCGGAGCCCGAGGAGCCCGGCGGCTGGGGCTCGGAGGACGCCCGCCGAGGCCGGCAGTCCCCGCCGCCGGCCGCACCTGGGGCCGCCCAGCGCGGCGGGGAGGCAGACGAGAGGACTCCCGGGGGGCCCCCCGCCGAGCCGGGCTTTCGCTTCACAGACGTGAACTTGAACTTTCGGAACACGTACGAGGTGAGCCGCCGACAGAGCGCCCCGGACTACCTGGCCCAGGAGGGGCTCCTGGGCCCCCCGCCCGGTCCGGAGCTGGGTCCGCCGGGGGCTGCAGCCAAAGCCCGGAGGAGCGGCGGCGGAGGCGGCTTTGCGGACTTCTTCACCAGGTAGCCACGGGGCGAGGGCGGGGGCTCCCCGACGGCGGGACCAGACCCGGGGGCTTGGGGCGGCTGCTAGTGAACCGGACCCGGGCTTCGCTTTGGGCTTGCCTCTGGGCTTTTCTCTGGGCTTTTCTCTGGAAGATCGGATACCTCGGTGTGCGCAGATTGGGGCGGGGCGGGGGGCATGTGGCGGGGGCTTCCTTTAGAGAAGGCTATCGCCCTGTGCCTGCAAGTGGTTTCATGCCGAGTCTACAATTTCCGCTGGGGTTGGGGTGGGAAAGGTAACGCATCCCATCCGGACCCCTTCCTCCTCCAAGGTATTCCAGAGCGTTGCTTGAGATACTACGGAAAAGGCTTTGGAGTCGGGGGCTCGGATGCCAGTAGCACCTGGACACTACTTGGGTGACCTTGGGCGAGAAACTTTAGCTCGGTGGGCCTCAGTTTCCTCATCTGTAAAATGAGGGGCTTGGACTAGATGGCCTCTGAGATTGTTTCCTGCTTTAGATCTGTGCTCTTGTACGACGAGATTTGTTTGGGGTTTGTCACTTTGCAGGGATAGTTTTATTTGGGTGGTGGCAGAATAAATTCAGACATTTGTAATTGGAGACTCTTGGTTACAGATGCTTTTAAAGAACGATCCACCATCCTGTGATTTTTGCTTAGTGAAGTCAGAAGTGTTCCATTTTGCACCCCCAATTTGCATTGCATTGCACCAGTTTATCCCTCTACTTTAAGAATTGTTATTTTGAGAACTCTCAGGCCACCCTCCCCTCCATGAAGCCTTCTAAAATAAAGACCTTAATTGTTCAGCATTTTGGGGACATTGTCATTGTATTTAAATGGTATGTTGTGATATACTGAACTTAAGTTATGTAGTTAAGGACTGATGATCTCAATATGCGATGCTGTAGGTGTATAAAGTAGCTGGAGCCGTTATTAGTTATTAGATGCCTTTTAATTAGGTAAGAGTTGAATAAATATTGGTGCATTTTTAAAAAGGTGAAGCAAAATTCATCTGGCAGATTTTAATCCATGTTTTTCCAGCCATTTTTTCTGTTTTTATAAGACAGCAAGGCAGACAAATAGTATTAATCTTTAACTTGTTAAATTCCAATCTCCAAACGTAATTGTCCTTGCTGTCCTCCTGATCGCATTACTTATGTGTGAAAATAACACATTCAAATCCTGTAGTCATTAATTTTTTTCAAAAGCAAGTTTGACCTTGACTTCATGGTATGGTGGAGAGAGAAATGGATTTAGAATGGAAACCCACTCCATCACTGATTACCTGTATGGACCATGATCAAGTCACTTGACCTCTGGACCTCGGTTTCTTCATCTTGAAGAGGAGGGGGTTGGATTAGATACCCCCTAAAAACTCTTTCAACTCTAAATCTAGAACTCTGTCATTGATTTGAAAAAAAAAAGCTCCATTGTCTCTATGTACACATTTTTCAGGGTGCAAAACTGAGAATGTCTCATTCTGCTTTGTCATTTTTGCTTCTTGTGTGAGTTTACAAAAGCAATAGTCAAATGATTTAATCCAGGAATGAGTAACAGTCCACCTTAATGGAGCAAGTACCAAGAAGTTATATTTATGTCTGTAGTTGCAAAAGTACAATGCAAGTTTAAAGTCTGTAGTGGCAGTACTCTAAAGGCTACGAGTTTGGAGAGTTTTTTTATTGTTATTATTAAGGTCTTTTTTTGTCTTTATTTCCAATTCTGTTCAGCAAGCTTTATTAAATATCTCTTGTGTTTTTTTCTTTCCATGAATCTATGTTCTGGATGTGAGGGGAGGCAATATGGGGGAGGGAAGAGAGAGGACAGATTTATAAACTATGGGTAACTCACAACATCTTTTGGAGTCTTAGTTTCCTCTTATATAAAATGATGACACTTGTGCTTCTTCACAGGGTAATTGTAAGGAAAACATTGCATGAACTCTAAAGCTTTATGTGGATGTGCCCTGTGTATGGTGGCATCTGTCTTTGCTGTAGGAGGCATCATGGTGTAACAGGTGGGGAACCTGCAGTCTCGAGGCCACATGTGGCCCCCTAGGTCCTCAAGTGTGGCCCTTTGACTGAATCCAAACAGATGGCCACTTCCTACCTTTGTGACCCTTGGAAAAATGATTTGTTTCCTCTTCTGTGAAATGAGGAAGTTGGACTTTGAAGGTTCCTTTTAGTTCTTAAGCTCAGCCATGACTAGTCTGTCTCATCCTTCATCTTTTGGTGTAGAATGATAACAGTTTGGACTAAAGAGATCTTAGATGTCATTTAGACATTTTGCAGATGACGAACCAGGGCTTGGAGAGAAGGAATTTGCCTGGTATAGTAGAAAGAGTTGTAAGACCTGGGTTCAAATTCTGCTTCTGAGTTTACAACCTTCTGTTAATTTTGTATATATTATGTATAGTATATACTTATATGCTTTTTTTGTCTTTCCTAAACTGTTTGAGGTCAGGGACTTTTGTCATTTTGTCTGTCCCCAGTGCTGAGCAGAATACCTGAATAAATACTTCTGGATTGAATGATTACTACCTATATGACCTGGGAGAAGTAATTTCACCTCATTTTCCTTATTTCTAAAAGAAAGGATTGGACTGCTTGGTTTCTGAAGCCTCTTTCTGGTTCTAGTTTTAGGATTCTGTGATTGATGCAAGAAGACCACTCAGATAGTTAAATGGCAGAATCCTGACTAGAAAACAGCTTTGCTATCTCCAAGTCTCCTGTTCTTTTTGTTGTAAAGCCTTTGCAGGTCTTCTCTCTTCCTTTTTCTTATTCTTCTCCATCTACTGTCTTCTTTTCTTAAATTGGTCATAATAACAAACTGAAATACATTTCTTTGTTTTCATTGAATTAAAACATTTTACTTTTAAAAGGATGAGTTGAATGTTTTGCAGAAAGGACACTGTTAATAACGACACAACTCCTTACCAAGGGTAAAAATAGGATTGGACGCATTAGGAAGTATATGTATTCCTTTATCCTGGAATGGAGGTGGTTGGGGAGGGAAGAGGTGGATTCTGACTTTTCAGTCCTTCCAATACCTTGAAGTTGAAGGTTCTTGACTTTTAGTTTGCAGTGAATAGGGTGGTGGAAGGAAGTTGAATCTGAGCAGCATCTTCCACTTCATGGTGACTGGATTATGTGATACTAGGAGGTAGATTGGCTTATTTAGGAGCTGCGTACCTGAGAAAGCAGCAACTGAACTTCTCAGCTGCCTCTGATTGAGCAATCAGGAGTTTGAAACCAGACTTACCTTCTTCCCTTCCTAGTAGCCAACTTTGTTAAAAAGCTTTGTTTCCCTAAGATTTAAGCGATATATCAATGTATGTTTTTTTCTCAGAAAACTAAATTAACTTTGTCTTTTACTATTGTGACTCTGAATTTTAGATTCTTAAAGAAATTTTTTCTCTGGTCCATGACAGAATAAAATTATTCATATGAGAATGGCTTCATTTTTTGCCACAGTTGTATCATGAACCCTCTTTTTCCTCACATTTTGCTGGGTCATTTGACACCTCTGCTGCTTCTTCACTGTCACTGTTGTTTTTGTTTGCAGGCTCCTGAGTTTCTCTGCCTTCCTTTAGTTAACTTACTATAGATACAGAATACCTATAGAATAATTGAAAAAAATAAGTGTAAGCCTCAAACTTTATTGAAGTCTGCTGTCATGAATAAATTATGAGTAATCTTTTCTGAGTCTGAAAAGATACAAAATTGTAGAATTCTAGAGCTGGTAATTCCATTTATTGTGTTCCCTCCCTATCATAGCAACTGATGACAAGGATGTTAAACAAAGCTCTTTCCACAACTGTTACATGGGGGACATGAAGAACCCTTTCCTCCTCCTAGTAATTTCTCTGACCCGTGCGTGCACATTCAAGTGTCTCTCACTCTTCTTCACAAAAATGTTGATGAGCACAACAAGCACTGTTGATTCTTGAACCTGCTTCAAAGCTTAATTTTTAAAATAACTTTTTTTTACATTGTCTTTACTTCCAAATATAACCAAAACAGAACGGGCAGAAAGCTTCCGAGCCTGACCGGAGGCGCGATTTTTCATTCTTTCTCTGGGCCATCGTAATTAGACGGCTTTCAGTTTTGCGCTTTATTGTTGTTTGTATTTCCTTCGTCACAGTCATTGCACGTGTTGTTTTTCTGCTTCTGTGTGCTTTGCATCAGTTCATATAAGGCTTCCCATGCTTCTTTTATTTTTCATTTTCGTAGGTTTTTTTCATTGCATGAAATGTGTTTAACCACAATTTATTAACCATTCCTGTCAGCAGGCATCTGTTTTGTTTCCAGTTCAATTGCCTCAAGGTGTTAAAATTTTTTCTAAACTGTGGTTTTCAAATTTCTCTAGCTATAGTTTAACTCAACAAGTTGCTCTAGACCTCCTATCAGACAAACTTTCATAATTCCTCTTTGGACTCTCTTTTTCTTCTCGTTATATTAAAGAAAAATTTAAAACAACATTCTCTTTCCTACCTCCTTTTTCCCAGTGACGACCCACTGATGAATATAAATGCATTATTTGGTTTTTTATGTTGATAAGTTATTCAAAGAGTTTGAAAAAACAAGCATTTATTCATTCATTCATTTATTTGTCTATCTGTCTATTTATTTTTGCTTTTTGGAGGAGGGAGGGCAGGGCAGTTGGGGTTAAGTGATTTGTCCAAGATCATACGCCTAGTAAATGTTGTGTCTGAGGCTGGATTTGATTGAACTCAGGTCCTCTTGGCTCCAGGGCTGGTGCTCTATTCACTGTGCCACCTAGACACCCCAGAAAGCCTGATTTTGTTTGTTTGTTTTTGTGGTATTTTTGCTTTTTGGAGGGGGAAGCGGGGCAGTTGGAGTTCAGGGTCACACAGCTACTAAGTGTTAAGTGTGAGGCCAGATTTGAACTCAGGTCCTTTTGGCTCCAGGGGCTGGTGCTCTATTCACTATGCCACCTTGCCATCCCAAACCATTTATTTTTTAAGGTATTTCCACCGTAAAACTTGACATGGTAAAACATTTAATAGGGAGATAATTGGAATATTTAGGTATAAAAATGAGATATTTTGCTGAGACCAACTTGAGAATACACTCTGTTAATGAGTGGATTGTCCTTTAGTTAATACTTGCGTTCAAGTTTAGGACTAATACAAAGAAATCAATTAAATTTAAAAAATATATACTATATACGTACTGTGAGCAAGACAATGTGCTTAGGATACAAAATCAGCAAGAGGAAACCTTACTAAACCAGTTGATAGTTAACTGTTAGATTGGTTGGTATTGACATAGTGCTTTCAGGTTTGCTGGACCCTTTAATGCTGTCTCCTGCCCTCATAACTGGAGATGTCAAACGTGCAGCACACATCACTCCCTAATGCCTGAATCAGATTATGATATAATTGGGATATAGTTTAAAAAATAAATGAAAATACATAAGTATTAGTTCACATGTGATTTTCTAAGTCAGTATGTTGCCCACAGGGACCCTTATATATGGATTAGTGGCTCCTGTTTCTATTTGAATTTGACACCACTGCTCTTGACAGCCCTGCAAGTGAAACACAACTGAACAGGGGAGTGAAAAGAATGCTACAATCATAGGAATCATGGTGCTTGGTTCAAACCCTAGCTCTGGATTACTACCTAGCTAGAGCATCATTGGCAACTTGAGTAAGAGCAGTTTCAGTTGAATGATGAGGTCAGAAACCAGACTGTAAAGAGTTAAGAAGACAGTGAGAGGAATGGAAGTGTATGCACTTCTTGTAGACAGCCTTCTCAAGGAGTTAGCCACAAGGAAAGAGAGATAGAGGATGAAAGCTAGTGGCAATGGGTAAATAAAATGAGGGTTCTTTGAGGGTGGAGGAGACATGGTTGTGTTTGTAGACAGCAGGGAAGCAACCAGTAGACGGGAAAGATTGAAGATTAGTGAGAGTGGGGATTAGAGTGAAGGACAGTCTGCTGGAGAAGATAGGATGGAATGGGATCATTTGTGAATATAGAGGATTTTGCCTTGGCAAGGAGAAGCAGGGGAGGGAACAAGCATCTACCCATCCATCTATCTCTCTTTCTACCTAATTCTCCTAATCTGTGTCAAGTTACATCGAGCTTTTTAAGCCTGCTCACCCAGTTTTGGTGTCCACTGGCCACCTAACTCTGACCTGTGACTCCAAGTAGTTGTAATGTGTATTGGCCGCACCACTCATCTTGACTTTTGTCTTGCCACTGGACTTGGATGAGTCTGGAAGAGAGAGTGAGGCTGCTGACTTTGGGAAACTCTGCCTCACTTAAATCTAGCTCACGTGTAAGTCAAGATACCACTCATCATCCATTATTTTATTCATCTTGAAATACCTTGGTATCATGATATCATTGGTTGGCTTTGAAAATGAGGAATCCGCAACAAAGTTATCTTGTCAAAAAAGGAAATTAAGTTAGCCCTGACTTCTTGGTGAATTCATGCTGGCTTTTCATAATCACTGCTTCCCTTTCGGAGTGCTATAAACCACTCACTTAATCGTGTGTTTTAGGAGCTTTCCAGGAATAAGTCAAATTCAAAGTTTATAGTTTGTAGACTCTTCCTCTCCTTCATTCCTTCCTGATTTCCTTCCTTCCTGCTTGCCTTCCCTCCTTATTTCTTGAAAATTGGGACATTTGCTCATCTTTAGTCCTAAAGAATCTCTTGTATTCTCCAAATTATTTTTAAAAGTCATTACCAACAGCTCAACAATCCTAGTACTAGTTCAGTACTTTAGAATATAGTTCTCTTCCCAGTGATTGGATCTCATTTAGGGTAGTTTGATGCTATCTGGTCATACCCTCATTCAGTTTAATTTGGATTTCTACTCCTTTCTAATAATTGCTGTTTTATTCTTTCCAATCCAAAAACCTTCTCTTTAGGAGAGAAACCAGAAGTAAAACAAAAGTTGAATCTTCTCACCAAGCTCCCATCTACCCCAAACAGCAGTCTTATTCCTTCTTTGATCCTTCTGTTGACTGAGATACAGCCTTAAAAATATTTCATTGGGACAAGCATTTAGTAAGCACCTACTGTGTACCAGGCACTGCACTGAGCACTTTTTAGATATTTCATTTGAGACTCACAACAGATTGTTGTGAAGTAGGTAATATTATGATCCCCCTGAGTAAACTGAGATAGAGCGATTTGCCTAGGGTCACATAGCTTGTATGTGTCTGAAGCTGAATTTGAACTTGGATCTTGCTGATTGGAGGCCTGGCCTCTATGCACTATGCCACCTACCTCTACATTGGAGATGGGGTGAAGGAGAAGCTAGCTTGTCTGAGTGATGTGAGTTGAGGAAAAGGGGAGAAAGAGAAAACTAGTTTTTAGAGTGAAATATGAGGCAAGATTCTAAGTTGAACAGGTAGGGGGTAGGAGAGATGATGGGAGATTTGAAGAGGTCAAAAAAGATTGGGAAAAGTCTAGGTGAATAGCGTAGAGAGTTGATTGAGGTGGTGCAGGCTTTCCAATTGTCTAAGAAAGCTAAGTGCAGCCATTCTCATTGGAAAGTTTTCAGTAATTCAAAGACCTTACCTTAATGTTCCTTCATTTGCTTTAGTGAGGAATATAAAAAATTTGACGTTGGAGGACTTAACCTGGGATCTGGGAACTTGCTTATAATATTTAATCACTGAATTTCCATATCATTGATTTCCTTTTTTTTTTTTAAAGTTTACAATGTAGTTTATTTCCATTATTGAATTTGGTCACCATGATAACTCTTAGATAAATGCTATAATTTCTTTTTTTTTTATTTTTGAACTTTTGTTTATTTTTAGTTTACATCATTCATTTCCATGAGATTTTGAGTTACAGATTTTCTCCCCGTCTTTCCCCAACTCACCACCCCAAAACAGCCATCCCACTGTATACCCCCTCCCCCAGTCTGCTTTCGCATATATCCTCCCCCATCACCCCTCTGACTTTCGGTAGGGCAAGATGGATATCCCTACCTCAGTGCCTGTATATCTTATTTCCCAATTGCATGTAAATAATAATAATAATGATAATATATGTATATATATATACACACACACACATATATACACATACATATATATTTCTAACATTTGATTTTAGAACTTTAAATTCTAGATTCTTTCTCCATATAATTGATTTCCTTTGTATTCCTGTGCATTTGAAAACATTCTAAGAAGGGACTTCACACAGGGTATAAAAAAGCTCATGATTTAGTGGGATCTTAGAGGTGAATTAAGAAGAACATAATGATTTTGCTTAATTCCAGTTAAGGTGGTGGTAAAAGAATTGATGCACTCAGTTGAAGCTGATCTTATTTAAGGAGCCCAGGACAACATGCTGTCCCTTCCACTCTGGTGCCTTCTGATGCAGTTCAGCAGTCCTACTGTATGCAAAGCGTATTCATTCTTTCTTTTTGATAAAATTGTCTAGTTGTGCAGTGGTACAGGGTCCTTACCATCATAGAGTTTGAGAGGTGACAAGGGCTTTTGAGATGAGCTCATAACATACAGATTTAGTGTGCTGCCAACAAGGACATCTTTTGTTTGTTGAATTCAGATTTTATTTAAGGTCCAACATTAGCAAAATCAATATGCACTTTCAAAATTAAAGGCAGATTTGCAATTTTAAGAAGTATGATTTTTATATTTGAATCGACCTTGGCCTGACTTAGCCAACATTAAATATCTAAAACCTCCGTGTTGTGTAGTAGAAAGATCACTGAAAGAGGAGCCAGCTTTACTGGCTCTCAGGACACCTGCATTAGAGTCTGGACCTGGCCTCCCATAAGCTATGTGATTTTGGCACTTTGGCTTTTCTCTTAACCATTTAGCCTCAGGGACATCATTTGTAAAATGAGGATCACAATACCTGTACTAGCCTATCTTCTGTAGTTTTGAGGCCTGTACTTCTCTTAAGGGCTGTGTAAACATGAACTACAACTGTTATTATCATTAGTCAGAAACTGGGGCTTTGCTTCTGTGGAGTTCACTGTCCAGTAGAGAGATATATCTTATCCACTTAAATAATGCAGAACAAAGTATATGTGATTTTTGGTGTAGGTAGTTCTTCAGTGATTTGAATAACTCTTCTGCTTACTAGTAGAGAGTTTAATGTAGCTAAAACATATGGGGGCCAGTCTTTTGGTGATGAATTTCTTGGCACCTTAGCGAGGCTGGTCCACAGACTGGTTGTTAGTTGTTAAAGCTTTTCTAGGTTGGCATAAGACCTGTCAGAGCTTGCATTCTGACAGAGCAGACTTTGATGAGGCCTCAGAATAGGGGTGTGTGTGTGTGGGTGGGTGTGGGTGTGGGTGTAAACTTTTGAACTAAATGTTAGAGAGAGCAAGAAAAGCTTCCTAGAAGAGAGGGAATGGAAATGAACTTAAAAAAATAGGAAGACTCTTGGCAAGGGATGGGAAACCTAGGCACCAACATTAGCTAAGTAGTATCTCTCACGTCTGGAGTGTGGAGTCTTTGGAATGGAAAAATTGAATAGAAGTCTAGAAAGGAAGGTTGGTACCAAATTGTGAAGGGTTATTGACTGCCAGGTTAAGGAGGCTTGAGTTTTATTAAGTAGATAATGAGGAACTCTCAGGTTTTGAGCAGATGAATGACATGATGAGATCTGTGCATAAGAAAGATTAATCTGGCATCCTTGGGAAGGATAGTTGAGGGTGGGGTTCTAGAGTTAAGGGGGTTTATCACTCACTCAGTCTGGCGATGGATCATTGCAAAATTGTTCCCACCAGTAGTAATGTGCAAAGCATATACTACTGATTACAGGTTTGTAATTTCTCCTTCCTGAATCTATGTTTTTTTAAAAGAACTTTTGGAGAAGCTTTACTGTCTGAAGATGTGATTCCTGACATTTCAGCCATGTAGGGGCTTCAGGCTGGCAACAAAGCATTTACCTTTCTATTTTTTTTTCTCCTGTGACTGGAGTTCTGGGTTCCCACCATGCCCTTTCCTATTTCCCCTGCCTCTGGGGACCAGTACAGAATGAATGACTGGCACTGAGTTTGAAGAAACCAGCAACTGTTTTTTCCTCAGGCACCTAAATGAAGGAAAGGTCACACTAGCAACTGTGCTGCTAGTCACTCTTCCTTTGCTCTGAGTTGTGTGAAGCAATTTGCATAAAATGCTGAAGTTTACACTCTAACTGAGATTTTCAGCTCCTAGTAATTTTAAAGCTTGCTATTATGCTGACACAACTTGTCTTTAAAGGTGCCATGTACTTTTTCTCTTGAATATTTTGCACATTTGGAAAGTAATATTTTTAAAAAATTTAATTATCTAGTTGTTTCCTCGCAATTGCCTTAGCTAGTTTAATACTCATTCTTGTTAATGTAAGAGTCCTGTAAAATGGGAAATGGAGGAACTCAAAGCATTTTACAGATGAGTTGAGGTTCAGAAAGATTCCCTGTGACTTGCTTAAGGTTACACAGTCCATGATAACAGGGTCTGGACTGACTGTAAGTCTAGAGTTCTTTGTACTACACCGTGAGAGCTACCTGGGTTCAAAAGGGATCTCAGGGATCATCTAGTCCATTTCTTTGATTTTAGAGATGAGTAGCCTCACTTTCAGGGAGGCCATGATGTGCCCGTGGTCACTCAGATAGTGAATGGCAGAGCTGGGGTGTGAAGATGGGCCATCTGACTTCCACTGTAGTGCTTAAGTTCCATGACAGCTATTAGATACTGTTGCTTTCTTAAAGCTTTTTGAGAAACCTGGTTGCCGGTGAGTACAATTTTCTTCACTACTTTCAAATGGACTTTGATCCATGTGGGTTGATCCAGCTGGTTGTTCCTCCAGTGATGCCGGGTGCAGTGCATCAGTACCTGCCCTTTACATACCACTCTTGTCCATGCCTTCTCACACCCTTTTTCTCTTGTGTGATTCCTAGATGACATTCTTTCCTCCCATTCTTTTTTTTTTTTTGGATCTGCCAAACTATGTTCATGTTGTTCCTCACATTAAGCTATCGCATCTCCAGTCTCTGTGTCTTTGCACAGGCCGCCTGCAGTGCACTCTCTCATCACCTCTGCCTCATGAACTCCCTAGTTTCCTTCCGTGGAAGACCCTTCCTGATCCTCCTCCATGTTAGTGTTCCCCCCACCCCATTTCCTTGTATATATATATATATATATATATATATACATATATATATATATACATATATATATATGTATATTGTTTATATTTAGAGATGTATATGTTCTCTACACTGACAAAATGTAAGCTCATGAGGGCAGGTCTCTTTACATTTTTTTTATCTTTGTGTTTTTAGTGCTTGGCATGGTACCTGGATCTGGGACCTGGTTTCAGGACCTTGTTTTGGGACTAGAATGTCAGTGGTGTAGGGAATTCCTGGATGAGGAAGCTTTGTCTGATGATTTGGACCAGGACATTTTAGTTTTAGAAAGTTGCCTAGAGGACTAAGAGAGACTTTGGTCACAAAGACAGGATGTGTCAGGGGATGGATTTTAACCTAGGTCTTACTGACTTTGGGGGAGACCAGCTTTCTATCCACTGTATGGTGCTACTTCTCTGAGCAGGGCTTGATAAATATTTAATTGATCTTGGGCCAGATGGTGGGATGAAAGAAAAAGTATATATTAAGTCAGGACTGCACAGCATGCAGCCAGTGTGCCACTTGTGTCCCATGAAAGGATTTTGGGCAGCCCTAGAAAAATGTAGAGGATGTAAAGTACTTATTATGTGCAAAGCATTATGCTAAGTGCTTGGGTATACACACAGAAAAGCCAATCTGTCACTGCTTTCTGTGTCCTCACATTATGATTGGGGGAGAAAACAAGTAAGAGGCTTTAGCTGCAAGTCAGATGGAAAGACCCACTAGGTTCTTTGGGTGCAGTGGCAAAGCAGAGGCACTTTCCTTAATGTCATTTTCATTAAGATGACCTTGGTCTTTCTGAAGTTGAGCCATTTGACAGGACTTTGGTAGACATAATTTTCATTTCTAAGTCTTCAGTAGCTATGGCTGCCAGACTGTGGCAGAGTGCAGGCTGGAAGTAAGGGCTGTGCTCTGGGAGTGCTGCTATTCCCTGGGTTCTTGAGCTTCCCTGTGCACTTTTGGTTTGTTGGGGGAAGAGGAGGAGCGGGGGGAAGAAAGAGGAGGGGAATGGTGTGCAGGGGACTAAGTTGAAAACAGGGCTCTGGGGGAGGAGCAGGGAGCTGCCAGGGTGAAATCTCCACCAGGACATCTGAGGGGAGTTGATGGTTGAAGTGGTTCGACTAGCCTGTCTATCACATAGTGGCTCCTGTCTCTTCCTCAGGGTGCCTTGCTGCTTCAGCTGATCTTTCAGTGTCAGTTGGTTGCCTCTGGACTCTTCTTTGCAAGGATTGCTCCCCTTTGTGATGGTTGTCAGGGCCAGAAGCAGGGCTGGTGATCCAACTCCTTGCCTTCCTCAGCAACCACATTACCTTCTCTTGTCCAGCACACAAATGCCCACTGACTCAGACCTCTCTCCTGTGATGTGTCTCCACCTTTTTCTCAGGTCAGTTTGACTCTACAGGGGCCCACAAGCACACCCCAGGCAGTACTAGCCCTCCTCCTCCACTGCCTAGATGAAATACAAAAATTTACGTTGCTGTTATTAAACACTTGTATCCCAAATATGTACTCCATTTAGTATTTGTTTCTCTAGCCTAACTGCTTTCAATTATTTCAACAGTTTTTATGGTTTATGGATGCCATATAGTTGAAGTGTCCTTCTTTTAAAATGAGATATGCAGACTAGAAAACGATATTACAGATGTGGTCTGACTAGCTTACAAGACCTATTACTCCTACTGATAATAATAACATACATCTTACATGATTCTCAGCACGTCCAAACTGGAGCTCATCGTCCTCTAAAGCCCGGCTTCCTCCAAAGCTACCTTATTTCTGTTGAGGGAATCACTAGGACCTCCCCCTAGGCTTGTAACCTAGGTGTAAACCTTGATTATTCTCTTTCCTTAATCCCTTTGACATCATGTAAAAAAAAGAAATGCGGAATCCTGTTGATGTTTGCCTCTATAACATCTTTTACATCTTTGCCATTTTCTTTGCTTACATGGGCCACCATCCTAATTTAGGTCCTTATCCTCCCTCATCCAGGTTATTGTAATAATCTCCCAATTTTATCCCTTTCCTAACAGTTTTGTGTACATCTGCTAAAATAATCTGTTTGGGGTGGCTAGGTGGCACGGTGGAAAGAGCACCAGCCCTGGAGTCAGGAGGACCCGAGTTCAAATTCGACCTCAGACACTTAACACTTAGTAGCTGTGTGACCTTGGGCAAGTCACTTAACCCCAATTGCCCTGCCTTCCCCCCTCCAAAAAGCAAAAACAAATAAATAAATAAATGAACGAATAGATAGATAGATAGATAGATAGAAGAATCTGTTTTCTTGAGATGCAGGTCTTATCTTGTTCCCTCTTACAAACAAAACCAAAAACAACACTTTAGTGATTCCCTGTTGCCCTTGGGGCAACAGATGAATGTTTTTAGCCTAACATGTAAAATCCTTCATTGATTGACTGCTACTGACTTTCATAAACTTGATTTCACTTTACTCCCCTCCCCTTAATCTATACTACAGTCAAACTGACCTGCTGGCTGTTCCCTGCACCAGCCTCTCTGCATATATACACATGCTCTATGCCCTATGCCTGCTTTATAGGGTTTTCTTTTTCCTTTAAGCTTCCACTCTGGTGCTAGCTCCTCCAGGAGGTGTTTCTTGATATCCACGGTCAGTTAGTATTTTCTCTTGCCTCATCTTTTTTTAAGGATGCTTTGTCTGGATTTCTCTTTTGACCTATCACAAACAGCCTTGTATTAAACTGAGAATGTGTATTCCTGCTCTAGCTCTCCCAGTAGAACATGGCCTTCTGAAGGGGGCTGCCATTTTTTATCTTTGTGCCCTCAGTGCTAGACACAATGGCTTGCACATAGAAAGTGCTTAATGTTTGTGAAATTGAATTTTTTTTTTAGCAAAGCTCTTCAGTTATTCTGTTATGAGGAAACTGACGTGCATAGAAGACTATTTCTGTTAATGCTGCTTAAATTAAATTACTGACTTCAGTAGCAGTATTGCTATGTTTCACTAAGCTTGTGGCAAATTGAAGCTTCTAGATATCTTTTTCATATTTGCTGTCAAGCAAGGTATATCTTTCATGTTGTATATATATAAATCCACTTTTGAATATAAATTTTGGTTTTGAAATTTTCCGTGATGAATTTTGTCTTGTTGGTTTAGATCTAGCGTTCTAGCTCATAGAGGTTAAATCATTTGGATTTTATCTTCTCTGGTGCTTCCTATCCCTTTGAAAAGTCTTTAAGCCATTTATTGAAAAAATGGCAGTTTGAGTGTCCAGTGCATAGGAAGACTGGACGTGGAGTCACTGAGATCTGAGAGTGAATTCAACATCAGGCACTTGTTGGCTATGTGACCCTGGGCAAATCACTTAACTTCTCTGTGACTCAGTTTCCTCATATGTAAAATGGGGATAATAATAACACCTACCTGCTGGGATTGAGTGAAAAAACACGTAAAGGCTTTGCAAACCTTAAAGAAATAGAGAGTTGTAAAAGGCTCACGGTGGGGAGAGTAATTGCCATTTGAAGAGAATCAGGGAAGGCTTTAGGGTTATTTGACTTGACTTTTAGAGAATGTGTAGGGATTGAACAGGTATAGAAGGTAAGGGGGAGAGAGAGACTATTGTAGGCATAAAGCATAACATAAGTAAAGGCATAGGAATGAGGAGAGTTCCAGGTAGGCTGGAATTTAGATTATGTGAAAGGGATTAGTAACATTCCACAGAAATGACTCTGTCCAAATTTACTTATTATCTTTGACTTGCCAAATCCAGTGGTCTTTTCTCTATACTCCCTGTCTTTTCTGAAGCCTTTTACACTGTTGATCACGCTCTCCTCTTCCTAGATATTCTCTTCTCTCAGGTTTTTTGGGAAACCACTCTGTCCTGGTTCTCATCCTACCTAACTGAACTCTCCTTCTCTTCTCTGACTCTAAAAGGACCTCTCCTTTTATCCACAGATGTCCTTCCGGGTGTTCTGTCCTGGGTCCTCCTCTCCCTCTATATTATTTCACTTGGTGATTTCATCAGTTTCCATGGATTTAGTTACCATCTCTTTGCAGATGAGTCTCAGATCTACCTATTCTGCCCTAGCCTCTCCTCTCCAACTGTCTTTCAGGCATCCTAAACTGGATTCCAGTAGATATCTTAAACTCATCATGTATAAAATTGAACTTAATGTCTTTCTTCCATATATCCTCCCTTCTTCCTACCTTCCTTATTACTGTAGAGGATAACACCACCCTCTCACTCCGTCTGGCTCCCAATCTAAGAGTCATCCTGGACTCTTCATTCTGCCCCCCCCCCCCCTTTCCAGTGGCTTCCTATTGCTGCCAGGAACAAATTAAAAATGCTGCCTACCTTTCCAATTTTCTTATACCATGTTCTTCTACACATACTCTTTGATCCATTGAAGGCCTCCTAGCTGTTTCCCCAACCACGACACTGCATCTAATGGGGAAGGTAGAACAATATGCAAACAAATATATCCAAAGCAAGCTATAAAGTTTATAGCTTTATAAAGCTATATAAAGCTTAGATAAAGCTATATATATATAAAGCTTCCATCTCTTAAATTCTGAGATTTTGTCACTCCAAATCTGGTTCCCTTGCCACTGCGTTAGTATGTCCTTTTCTGATACAAGTGAGGAGAAAATGCTATTGATTCTCTGGTGTTTTGAGGAATAGAAGAAGGAAGATGAGACATCTGTCAGAAGGCTCCAGTTTTCTTTGTGTTCTGGTCTAGAAAAAAAATTGAATCAATCAGCAAACATTTATGAAGTGCTTACAGTGTGCCAGTCTCTGTACTAAGTGCTGGAGTTCCTGCTCTTGAGAAGCCTGTATATGAATGAGGGCGTGTGTGGGGGAGATGACATACAAATAAGTAGGTCCATACAAGATAATATGAAGCTGAAAGACAGTGTCCTAGGTTCCCTGTCTCAGATCTCGTTGTCATTCATCTCACACAGCTGAACAGTTGCCAACTTTTGTCATTTCTGCCTTCATTTTCTCTCCAGTCATCCCCACTATCCTTGGTCAGGCTTTCATCACCTTTAGCCTAGACTACACAGCACTTTGGTTGTCACTTAAAGGCTTAGAGAGCTGCCTTCGAGCATAGACTAAAAGATTAAATGACTTTCCCATGCCTACTCCAGCAAGAATGTAGCACAGGTAGGACCTTCTGACTCCCAAATCAGTCCAGCTACCTGTGTATTAGGAAACATGATTCCTGGCCTTTGTCTTAGCAGTGCAGAGTTTGCTTTCATATTAATATTAGTCAAGTCTTTGGCTTGTTTTTTTCTTAGCCTCATTTATCTCTGCTATGCTTCTGTTGTCAGATTCATGTATTTCCCTTTATGTGTTTATATGTAATGCTCCTACTTGTCCTTAAAAATAATTGCCATTGTAATCTTCAGTTGCCATATTCTAAAGTTGTGAATTCCTCCCTGTGTCTTAGTGATACAGAGTCAACAAATCGGAAGGTATTTAAGAGGCCTGCTAGTCCAACCTGTACCTGATGAGAATCCCTCCTGTATTCTAGCTCTGACAAATAGTCTTTTTTTTTATTTAAAGTTTTAAATTTTTGGTCACCCAAAGTTTCTGTATCAGTATTTAGAAATCTGAAGTTTTAGATGCTGTTTCTGACCTGGCTCCTGGTTATTTTCCCTTACTTCCTAGGTAACGCTACTTGGAGCCACTTAACTTCTCAGTGCTTCAGGTTTCTTATATATAAAATGCAAATGACTAATACTAACCATGGACTCCACTCAAGGCCCTGTCACCCAGAGCTGGTTTGATAAAATGAAGGTAAAAAATGGCAAAGGCTTATTACTTAATCAGGGGGCTGTTTGTTGTTCAGACAGAGAAAGGAGAAGATGATGCCAGAGACTTATTTTAATTTGGATTTCTCTGTTTATCAGTGATTTAAAAAAAATCTTCAGGTAGTTTTTTGATTGTGTTTTAGGGAGATTATTTTTTCATAGAGAATAGCTCTTACAGATTTATGTCAATTCTATCTAGATTTTGAACTCAGGCTTTTATCAGAGATATCCAAGTAAGATTTTTCTCCTTATTTGTTATCATCCCAATCTAGGTACATCGACTGTATTTGGTTTGAAAATTTATATAATTGAGATTGCCTTCTTTGTATTTATGATCATTTCTCCACTGTTTGGTCACAAATTCTTTTTGTGTGTATAATTATGAAATATATAAACTTCTCTTCCAAATTGCTGATGGTATGACTTATATTTGAATTTATTGTGGTGTAAAGTGTAAGATGATTATTGAAAACTGTTTTTCCCCCAGACAGCATTCTGGTTTTCTGAGCAGTTGAGTTCTATTTACTAGGGATCTTGATGTGATCATTGTAGAATTATTCTCTTCTTCTGGAGATTTTCCTTGACATTCTTATACCCCATATTATTTCTTCGTTGTATTTTTCTTTGCTTGTATCTTTTCTTTAGTCTGTCACCTGCTTTTTCTGTGAAGGTTTCTTTCTTTTCTGCTCTTGTAGTTTCTTTACGGCATAGGGAATATTGCTATTCTTGGTGCTCTTGGATTCAGGGTCTTGAGCTGTCAGAGAGAAAGCGGTGTTTGAGGTGCCATGCCTGGCACATGTAATCTGTCTCTCAGATTGACTTGTTTTTTCAAGTAGGCTTTATTAACTGGCCTGTAGGTGGCAGTTGGTATAGACAATGGTAACCCTAATGGGCTTCCTTCTTTATAAGGATTGTTCCTTTTTATGATGGTTTAAAAGACTGGATTGGGAGCAGGGCCAGTAGTCTGAGGGGCACAGCTGTTTTCCTGCTTCTTGTGCTTACCTGCCTATTGGTGTAACTTGGTTGATGGTTGGTGTTGGCGGTAGTGAGGATGGCAGGCTATCTTTCCCCCAAAATGAAGCTGTGATGCTTCATTCTTCTCTTAGTGTGATAGAAGTGACAAAATGTCTCACATAACTTAGGTGTCATAGTGGATAGAGTGCTGGGCGTGATTCATGAAGACCTGACTTCAAATCCTGCCACCTACACTGAACCTCAGTGACCTTATCTGCAAAATGGGAATAAATAATATCTGCCTCATAGTATTGTTATAAAGTTTCAAATGAGATAACATATAAAAAACTCTTTGCAAACCTTAAAGTGTTATATAAATACTAGATTGGACATAGCAAGTCAGCTACCTTTTAATAGTGTTGTTGACATTGTAGACATTGGACATGTTATTCTCCTGGTCCTATTTTATTCATTTGGCATCAGTTCACATAAATCTTCCCATTATTTATTACGTAGAATTTCTCTTAATTCATCTTCTGCAACATAAATTGATACATTAGCACTGTCTTCATGGTGGTCCCTTTGACTAGTTGTTGTCTTTCATTCTCGAAGAGGACCAAAACGATAGGGCTGTGTGTCCAACTGCGGCTGATCAGACCAGTATGAGCCCAGAAAGCTCTATCACAGGTCAGGCACAGATAGTCCACATGAACATTTGTGGAGATTAGCTGTGCCTTCATAGTCATTCCTGTGACTACACTCATCCTGATTACCCAGAGATAAGATGACCAAATCGTTTTGTTGCCCTTAGGCATGTGAAGAAACCACTTTCATCAGTTGTTTTATTTGTCTGTCTGTAGAGAACCTCTGGGTTTTCCAGTTATTTACCTGTAAATTATAGGATTATAGATTTAGAGCTGAAGGGAGGTTAGAGACTATTGATTTCAACACCTTCATTTTATAGATAGCGAAATTGGGCCCCCGGGAGTTTAAGTGGCTTGCCATTAGCAACCAATAAGTGCCTAGGTTGAATTTAAACTTGGGTCTTTTTGATTTCAAAAGGTTGTCCTTTGAACAAAGATCTCACATTTGTATTATCAGAATGGTTTGTTAGATGGTCTAAAAAACTGGTTCTTAGCTTCTTTACCCCCTTTTCTGCTACTCTGAATATGATTTTATTTTATTTTATAAATCTAAGTTTTTATTAAGACAAAAACTCACAAAGCTTGGTATGAAGTTCAAATTCAGCAAGTTTAAAAACATACTTTAAAAAAAAAAGACTTTTTTCCTTTTTTACAATGACGTTCTAGTATAGCCCACCCTAGATGACATGGAGAACTGGTGGGTCTCATGATTCAAGACATGAATTATTTCAGGGACTAGGTAATTCCCAGGATTTTCAAAATTCTGAATATGATTTTAGGATCATAATGAGGCTACTACAGAAGATCGAGGACATTTCGTATCTTTATAGAAGGGCTTTACATCTGGACATTTCTATTGGCAGACACAACATGGAGAAATAGGTGAAGAGAACACTGATTTAAGTAAGTAGTTACTCAGGGGGCCTGGCGATAATTACTCTAAAGTGATGTTACTGCAGTGTTTTCTTTGGGCCCATTTTCTTACCCCTTACCCGTTTTAAAATGAATAAGGAAGAAGAAAAAGGAGGAAGAACTAGAGTTTGGTGACAGCTGTGACTTCTTTTATTCTGTCTTAGAAGGGAAATGGAGCTCTTGGGAGAAAAAAATGTTTAGGACTTAGGAGAATCAAGAAAAAAAATTGTGCTTTCTAAGGCAGCCATCATACTTGCATGCGTTGCTTTCTTTTTTTCTCATTAAAAAAAATCAGTTAAGCGTTTGCTTTTGTCTCCTACCTCGATTTTTGAAATAAAAAGCAAGTTTTCAACTAGTAAAAAAGTATTTTTCCCTCCCCCCCATTGGGGGAGAAAGGAAAACAAAACATCTGTGCCACATACATAATTGTACATAACAAATTCCCACATTGGCCACGCTCCAAAAATGTGTGTCTCGTCCTGCACTGTCACCTCTCTGTCAGAAGGTGGGGCAACATCATCAGTCCTCTGGGATTGTGGTTGGTTGTTATGTTGGTTAGAGTTCTGAAGTCTTTCAGAGTTGTTTGTCTTTTCTGTGTTGTTGTTAGTGTATAAATTGTTTTCTTGGTTCTGGTCACTTCACTCTATCAGTTCATATAAATCTCCTCCGAATTTTCCCAAACTGTTCCTTGTATCATTAAAAAAAAAACCCCCAAACCAAAAAACAAACCAACCTCAGTAGTAATTCCTTTCATTCTACGCAATAGTTTGTTCGCCTCTTCCCCAGTTGATGGGGAACCCCTTAGTTTCCGTTTCTTTGCCACTGCAAAAATAGTGCCATAAACTCTCTTTCCTCCTGTACTCAAAATTTCTTTGTTCCTGAATCTCTCCTTTGTTTTAGTCTCTTGAAGAAGAGACTAAAACTTTGACAAGGCCAACTTTTCTCTTTAGGACCTTCAGTCTCCTTCTCTCTCTTTTGGGACCTTAGTAATTTGGGAGCCCTCTTGATAGTTTTTTCTCTGATCTTTAATTCCTCCTTATCAGTGATTTCCTTCCCAACTTCCTACAAACATACCCTGTTCAACCTTCTAATTTTTTGTTACTGGTTTTTTTGCTTTTTGGAGGGGGGAAGGCAGGGCAATTGGGGTTATGTGACTTGCCCAAGGTCACATGGCTAGTATGTATTAAGTGTGTGAGGCTGGATTTGAACTCAGGTCCTCCTGAATCCAGGGCCAGTGCTCTATTCACTGTACCACCTAGCTGCCCTCTTCTTTTTTTTTTTTTTAAAGCAAAAACAAAGACAAAAAAAACCCCTTCCTGTTCTCTTAAACTCTGCCAACACTACAAGCTAGCCTGTATCTCTCCTCCCTTTTATTGCCAAATACCTAGAATGAGTAGTGTGTATTTACTGCCTTAGTTTCTTCATCTTATGCTCACTTTTTAACCCCTTGTAGATGTTGCCAACCTACTGATTGAGTACTGTGCTTTCACTGACCAGTGATCTCTTAGGTATTAAATGAATGGCATATTCTTATTTAACTTTTCTGTAACTTCTGACATGGTTGATCATTGTGCCTCCTTGGCTTCTAGAACCTTGGACCTTCTTGTTTTTCTTCCTACTTGTCTGGCAGGTTACTTACGATTATTAAATGTTTTACTTTTTCTACCATAATTTGTTTTGTGTTGTTTATCTCTTTTAAGTCAGCACCATGGCTCTGCAATTAGTTTTACTTATACTAATTTATCCTTGGCATCCCTTCTTGCTCCTGTTTACCTGCCCTAATCTCATCTTCCTTGAATTTGCTTAACTTGTTAAATTTATTTTCTTTAAAATTTCCCATTCTCTTTTGGCCTTCTCTCCCTTCACAGAGTGTAATTCAAAAATCTTATTCTAAATTCTTAAGTAATATTCTTTTGTGACACCTTTTTCCAAGAAATGTTCTCCTTATTTCTATCTAGGAGATTCTATCTTAGGGCATTGTCCTTTTTTTTATTTGAGGGCCTTTTGCTATGCCTCATTCCTAGAAATATAAATTCATAAAGAAAGCATTGTGGTGTTATGGGAATCACTTTGAGTCCTGCTCATGTTTCCTGATATCCAACCTGATTCCCTTACCATGACCAGTCATGCTTCCTAAAGCCAGTATATGTGACCTCTGGAGTTATATGTCTCCAATCTTGCTCGATACCCCAAGGCATCCTTATGTAGTATGCAGAACCTCAACATCCCTTTCTTGGAGGAAGATGATCTCTTATGTTCTTCTACATGTGAAACACATTATGATTGTACATAAATTATTTTAGCTCTCTACCAAACTCCTTCTGTGATATAAAAAAGGAGAAAGCATAAAAGAAAGATAAGATAAATATCATTAATGAACATTGACTGAAAATTTTTAAATGAAATCTTATCACACTAGAAATTTGTCTCAGAAATCATTCATTATGAATAAATTGGATTTATGCCAGAGATGCAAGGATGGTCCAACATTAGGAAAACAACATAATCATATTGAAAATAAAAACATACAAAATCATGTTTATTTCAATAGATATATAAAAAGTCTCAGAACACCAGTTTATGCTGAAGATGCTTCATGGATTGGGTACATAAGAATCTTTTAAAAATATCATAACATATATTTATCTACAACCAAAAGTAAGCATCATATGCAATATGGATATACTAGAAGATTTCCCAGTAAATATAAGAGTAAATCAAGGAAGCCCAGCTTCTGAACTCTTATTTGATATAGTTCTAGAATGCTATTTATAATACAAAAGAAGGAAATCTTAAAAGTATAGGCATAGAGGAAGTAAAACTCTTTGTCGATAGATTATTTAGAAAATCTTAATGAATCAACAAAGATACTAATTGAAACAAAAGGTTTCGGCACAATTACAGGCTACAAAGTAAACTCATAAAAATTGACAGGATTTCTGTATAATAAAATTTAAGAACCAACGATACAAAGAGGAATCATATTCAGCAAACTGCATTTGAATAAAATAATAGGGAATCATTGTACCAAAGCATACACAATACTTGGATATACTCAATTATTATAAAGTACTCCTTAAAGAAATAAAAAATTTAGATAGTTGGAAGAATCCTTAGTGTTCATGACTGGGATGTGCCAACATAATAATAATGACAATACTACCAAAGTTAATTTACGCTTTTATTGCTATATCAAACTATCAGAGAGATACTTCACAGAACTCCATAAATTAATAACAAAATTCATGTGAAAAAACAAAAGCTCTAGAACATTATGGACAATAATTTAAAAAGATTGAAGGAAGAATAGCACTTCCAGATCTCAGAGTATATTATAAAGCAGCAGTCATCAAAGCTATTTACCCTGGTTAGGAAATAGAAAAGTATATCACTGTAATATAGTAGATACCGAGAGTAGAAATAATGTAACAACAATCTAGTGTGAGATAAACCTCATAACCCAATTGTGTAGGAAAGAACTCTGTATTTGATAAAACCTGCAAAAAAATTTTCAGAAATTATGTTTGCAACATCTTACATCGCATCCCACAATAATTTCAAAATGAATGTCCTGAATATTAAAGATCATACTATATAATAAATTAGAAGAGAAGCAGATCACATACTTTCACAATTATGGATAGGAGCTGTATTTTTAACCGAACAAGAGACAGATGCAAGTTGAAGGTAAGTGAGAGAATGGGAATGTTTGAGGGGTCAGTCTGCTGGAGAAAATGGGATGGAGTATGATCACTTGTATATGAGGAGGATTTTGCCTTGCCAAAGCGAGGGACATTGCTTCATGTGAGATAAAGGTGAAGGAGGAGATAGAGGAAAACATCTGAGTTATGTGAGATGAGGAGGAGGGAAGAAGAAGGAGCACTTTGCAAATGGCTCCAGTTTTTTCAGTGAAATAATGAGGCAAGGCCAGGAAAACTTTTTATCAAGAGGAATCTGGGGATCAGTGCAAGAAGAAAGGAAAGCTAAGTTTGGAAAGCATCATCCAGTGATGAAAACTTTAAGTAAAGTAAAACAAGTTTGTTATTGATAGAGCAGGCATTCCAAAGATCATGGTGGAAGGGATGGTGGGTGGCCTTAGGGTGAGATATTTGGATTTGGGAGAATTGGGGTGAGGGGGATAGGAATAAAGGAATAGGCAGTGAGGATGGAAAATGGAGTTTGTACAATGAGAGTGGAGAGTTCAGAATCACCAATGGGAAGGGTATGATGGATTGGGAGTATGTTCATCATTAAGGACTGAGTTTAAGTAGGTTATTACCATCTAATAGGGTTTGACTGATGCATGGAGGTTGTCAGGTGGTAATGGTGCATATAGCAGGATAGGGTTAGGAGGTATGCCCATTATCTTGAAGACTTGCAGTGTCTGGTTGCTAGTCTTTCTGCGGCCTTGGTCGGTTATAAAGAATATACTTAAAATCTCATTTGGATACAAACATTTATATATGGATTTTTTTCCCCTTTCTAAAATGGGGCTATTTTACCTCTAAAATTGCTCATTTAGTGAACCATTTGACACAGATTGTATATCTAGAGTTGGAAAGGATCTCAGCAACTCATCAAACCCCTTCATTTTATGCATGAGTAAACTGAGACCCAGAGAGGGGAACTCACCTAAGGTCACACAAATGGTACGTGGACAAGGTGAGAATTGTGTAGGAAACAGAATAGGTGCAAGAACTTGACAACGTCTTCTCATTTTAAGAAAAATCATATGGACTTAGAAAATAGCAGCAGTTAAGTTCACTAAAGCCAAAGGTAAGAAAACCTTGAGATGTGCTTTTCAAACATTTTATCTCTGACATATGTAAAATCAAGGTAACTTAAATTGGGCATTTTAAGAGTAATAAAAATGGTAAAACTAGGTAAAAGTCTGATGCTGATTTCAAGAAAATACTGGAGAAGTTTGCAGTTTCCTTCTCTACCTCATTCTACAGATGAGGAAACTCAGACAAATGGAGTCAAGTGACTTGCTCATTGTCACACAGCTAGTAAGTGTTTGATGCTGGATTTGAACTCAGGGAGATGAGTTTTCCTGATTTCAAGCTCAGTACTCCATACACAGTGCTACCCTATTTGAACTCTGGTCTTCGGATCAGAACTCCAGGCCCAGTGCTCTATGGTGCCACCTACCTGCCTCAAAAAAAGAGTAATCTCATCAGTTACACAACTACTTCAGCCACATAAAAAGTCTGGACTGCACAGCATAGTGCTGTGGGACGAGACCCTTTAGAATGTTGGAGTAATCAACTGTAACATTTTATCAACACTAGATAATGCATTCTTTCCCTGGGCTTTCCCATTTTTTATTCTTAAGGGAGACTTTCTAAATTCAAAGTCCAGGAAACTTGTATATCAACTCTCTTCCTACTTCCATTGAAGTAAAGTTTTATAGTCATAGTTTCCTAATTCTTTGACTTATTTTTAATGTTAGCTCCTTTCTTGTCTGGAAATAAAATAACTTTAGATGTATTATTGACATTTTCTTTCCAAATACTGAGAGAATTTTTAATTTTTTAAAAGATAAATTTTAATTTTAAAAGATAAAAATTAATGATGTATAGATGCAGACTTCAAGCAAATTTTTTTTTTAATTACAAGAATCGATTTTGGTGTTGGTAGCTAGAATATTCAGTTTTAGAGAGAAAATAGTTGTCTTCAAGTATCAGATTTTATACCTGAGTATTTGTGGTACTTATAAGACTTGATTTGCAGAATATGCCAGAGAATTTGCCTGGTTTTAAGTTACCCGAACAATTGAGATTACAACTGCTTTCTTAGGAAAACTGTTCTGAAAACTAATAATGGAAAACTTGTATAGTATAGTAAATTTTTTGGTTCTCATTCATTTTTTTTTAATGTGGGGTATGAAGACCCTACCCCAAATTGACTACTCGGAGACTTCTCAAGGTGAAAGTAGAAAAGTTTATTAGAATCTCGCAAGAGCGAGAAGCAGGAGGTCCTCATCACTGGGAAGTCCAGAAGGAGGAGGCCGCCATACAGAAGCAAAAGCTGAGTTAAATAGCCAAAAACCACAAAACTCCTCCCAGAACCTCCCCTTCCTGTAACCTTAATCCTAATTGGCTCTTATGGCAACATTCCCTTATTTGGGAAGTGGAGTGACAAGGAACAAGGAAGCCCCAGGGAGGGGATTTCCACAGTTTTGATTTCCCCACAGTCATCTGATTTCTAGTAAACTGAAACTGAGGCCTAAGGCTTCATACACTTTAAGAGATAGTCTTCTTTGAGAAACCACACTGTCCTACACAAGGCTTAGTGGATGGATAACCAAACTGATAATCATTTATATCATGCAGTATTACTGGCTGTTATTTTTTCCGCCATGATGCTGATGGGTGGAGCAGAAGTATAATATGAAACAGAATTGAAAAAAGATGGGAGCAAAACAGCAACAGTCAATTTCTTAATTTGGAAAAATGAGAAGTTGGCTTAGATAACTTCTGAGGGCCCTTTCAGCTCTAAAACTAGGATCAAATGAAGCACCTACCTTTTTTTTTTAATTTTTAATTTTTTTTAAATTTTATTTCAGTTTACATCATTTATTTCCGTGAGATTTTGAGTTACAGATTTTCTCCCCATCTTTTCCCTACCCACCGCCCCAAAACAGCCATCCCAGTGTATCCCCCATCCCCCAATCTATTCTCTCCTTTGTCTTTTCCCTTCACCCCTCTGACTTTTCGGTAGGGCAGGATGGATCTCCCAACCACAGTGCCTGTATATCTCAAGTTCCAGTTGGATGTAGTTAATAATAATAATAATAATAATTGCATATATATATATATATATATATATACATATATATTTTTAACATTTGATTATAGAACTTTAGATTCTAGATTCTTTCTCTTCCTCCCTCATCACCCATCCCCACCAGACGGACAAGCAATAAA